>CM053607.1:125335166-125353230 GCA_028646535.1 Procyon lotor | reverse complement strand
GATTCACAGACATGTACCCTGGGGCAACTAATACATTATATGTTAATAAAAATTAATTTAAAAAAAAAAAAAGAAACAAGAAAGATCTCAAGTACATAACCTAACCCTACATTTAAGGGAGCTGGAGAAAGAAGAGCAAAGAAAGCCTAAACCCAGCAGGAGAAGAGTAATTAAATAAAGATCAGAGCAGAAATCAATGAAATAGAAACCAAAAGAACAGTAGAACAAATCAACAAAACCAGGCACTGGTTCTTCGAGAGAATTAATGATTGATAAACCCCTGCCCAGACTTATAAAAAAAAGAGAAAGGATCCAAATTAATAAAATCATGAATGAAAGAGGAGAGATCACAACCAACACCAAAGAAATACAAACAATTATAAGAACATATTATGAGCACCAGTACGCCAGCAAATTAGACAATCTGGAAGAAATGGATGCATTCCTAGAGACACATAAACTACCAAAACTGAACCAGAAAGAAATAGAAAACCTGAACAGACCCATAACCAATAAAGAGATTGAAGCAGTCATCAAAAATGTCCCAACAAACAAGAGCCCAGGGCCAGACAGCTTCCCAGGGGAATTATACCAAACATTTAAAGAAGAATTAATACCTATTCTCCTTAAAGTGTTAAAAAAAAAAAAAAAAAGAAATGGAAGGGAAACTTCCAAATTCATTTTATGAGGTCAGCATTACCTTGATCTCAAAACCAGGCAAAGACCCCCATCAAGGGCAAGATGGTGGAGAAGTAGAAGATCTTATTCCAACTGATCCCCTAAAGTGAGCTGGATATCTACCAGAACACACTGAACACCCATGAAATCAGCCTGGGAAGTAAGATTATTCACTTCTGGATATCTACAGGAGCAGAAGGCAACGGTAGAAAGGTAAACAGGAGTGGGAACACTCAGAACTATATCGGAGGATAAACAGAAAGGGGAGGGAGCCACCAGAAGTGACCTAAGGAAAGTAATACCCCAAATGAAAGTGCCTTGTGGTTGAGGAACAGCATTAACTTAGACTCTGGTTAAAAACACTCAAAAAGAGCAAAAGATCTTAAGGAGCAACTAGTGGAAGTGGGTGGGCATGGGCATGGGCCTACGCCCACGTTCCCAGGAAGGACACCACCACAGGCTACCACTCACGTCAGAGACTGGCAGGGGTTCCAGTCCATGATCCATGGGCCTGTGGCTTTTCTCTGCTTGCACCACTTCGTGGGCAGGGTGTAATGCTGCAAGCGCCTAAGAGACCCTATTATGGTTTGTGAGATTGTAGCTTTCCTCTGTGAGAACCACTGCACGGGCTGGGTGCACTTACTCAAGTGCCTAAGAGAGCCTGGTGTGAGCCCTAGCCAGCAGTCTCTGGAACTCAGCCATCTGTCTCATGCTGCAGGGTCTGGATGCTCCCAGCCCACACCTGAGATAACATGGCCAATTTCGAGCACTAATCCGAGCACACCACAGGCATGGGACGGGAGTCTGGAGAGCAGTCCCGCCAATGGCAGCCACCAGAAGTGAGTTCTCCAGATCAATACTGCTTGCAGCTTTGGTGGTGTGGGAGTGCAGAGACAAGTGAACCTTGCAGGGCCAGTGGGACAGGGGGTGGGGGTGTGCACCACCTGTGGCAGGCTGTGGTGTGCAGCGGAGTTTGCAGAGGGCACATCTGTGTATTCTGGACCACCCAGAGGGGAGCAGACTGAGGCTTCTTTGGAGGCGGATGTCTGGGTATGGGCAGATTCTTTGCTTGGACCCTCCAAAAAGGCGCAAAAAGCCACAAAAGAACAAAAACCTCCAGAGAGCAAGAGCCTGAAAAACCAGTTTCTACAAAGCCCACCCCATGATATCTGGCAGGGCAACTCAACCCAAGCAAGATTGACTGGAAAGCAATGCGGCAGGCCCCTCTGCGAGAAGACAAGCCAAAAGCAAGAGGACAATAACCACAGGGTCCCAATAAAACTATTAAACCCCAATATCAGGGGAAACAATATATTAAGCTCATTAAGCCCTAAAACTTGGATATTTCAAGGTACAAGTTTTTTCTTTTTCTTTCTTTCTTTCTTTTTTTTTTTTTTTTTTTTTTTTGATTTGTTCTCAAAATTCTTGGTCTTTTAATTTTTCTTAAACTAATTACCATTACAACTAAAGGCTTAATACAATGATACATCCAGGAATATCTGAAACAACCTCCCTCGCCCACATTGAGGATTTATAAACACCCTCCGATTTTATCATTCTGTCAGTGTTTCTGCATATTTGTTTTTGTTCTGATATTATTTAAATCTTATTCGAGGGGCTCATTCTGACTAGGCTCTTTTATTTCCTGTCATTTATTTCTGTTGGTCTTTATGTTTATTCATGTCTGTTTAAATACATTATAAATCTTATTTTGGGGGCTCATTTTGGCTGGAATTCTTTTGTTCTCTTTCTCTTTTTTTCTTTCTTTTTGGTGGTGAATTCTGATTGCTCCAAAACCTTCCAGGGTGCACCTTACCTGGATCATGGGTGATATATTCATTCAGCTATACATCCCCACAACCATTTCCCATCACAGTGACTATGACAGGGAACATCCAACAGAGGAAAACCCAGGGACTGCACCCTCTCCCTCAGAACTATTAGACATGGACATCAGAAAGGGAATTCAGGCTGACAATTAGCCAGGCAATGGCTAGGATGGAGAAAAACATTAATGACAACATAGAATCTCTAAGGGCAGAAATGAAAACAAGTATAGCTGATGTAAAAAGCACTATCACTGAGATCCAATCCAATCTAAATAGTCTAACAGCTAGAGTTATGGAGACAGAGAATAGAATTAGTGATCTAGAGGATAAAATGGTTGAGAAGAAAGGTCAGGAGGAGGGCTGGAACAAACTATTTAGGGACCTGAGAACAAACTCAGGGAAATAAATGATGCCATGAAGAGTTCCAATGTCAGAATTATTGGAATCCTAGAGATGATAGAGAAAGACAGAATATTATATAAGATATAGCTGAAAAAATTCTGGATGAAAATTTCCCCAATCTGGGGAATGGAACAAGTGTTCATGTCCTAGAGGCAGAAAGGACATTCTCCAAGAAGAACAAGTCTAGAAAGACACCCAGGAACATTATTGTGAAATTTGAGATTTATAATTTTAGACAAGAGGTCCTAAGGGCAACTAGGGGGAAGAAATTCCTTACATCCAGAAGAAGACCCATCAGAATAACGTCAGACATGTCCACAGAAATCTGTCAAGACAGAAAGGGCTGGTATGATATATTCAAGGCACTAAATGAGAAGAACATGCAGCCAAAAATATTTTATCCAGCAAGGCTGACATTCAAAATGGATGGAGAGATAAAGAGCTTCCAAGACCAGCAAGGTCAAAAAGAGTAGGTGAACACCAAGCCGACACTACAAGAAATATTAAGGGGGAGTTCTACAAAAGAAGAAAGAACCCATGAGTGACACAGAACAGAAACTTAAAATCTATAGAAACAAGAACTTCACAGGCAACGTGATGTCAATAAACACTTATCTTTCAATAATCACTCTCAATGTGAATGACCTAAATGCTCCCATAAAATGGCACAGGTTGTAGACTGGATGAAACGACAGGACCCAACCATCTGCTGCCTACAAGAGATACATTTGGAACCTAAAGATACATCTAGACTGAAAGTGAAGGGATGGAGAACCATTTTTCATGCCAGTGAGTCTCAAAAGAAAGCTGGAGTAACAATTCTCAAATCAAATAAATTGAATTTTAAGCTAAAACTGTAGTCAGAGATACAAAAGGACACTACATCATTCTTAAAGGGTCTGTCCTCCAAGATCTAACAATTGTAAACATTTATGCCCCCAAATAGAGCAGCCAACGACATAAGCCAACTGTTAAACAAAATAGTCATATTGATATGAATATATTAATTGTAGGAGATCTTAACAAGCCACTCTCAGTAACAGACAGATCATCCAAGCAGAAAATCAGTAAAGAAACAGCTTTGAATGACACCTTGGACCAGATAGACTTCATAGATATATACGGAACATTCCACCCTAAAACAACAGAATACTCATTTTTCTTGAGTGCACATGGAACTTTCTTCAGAATAGACCACATACTGGAGGAGTGGGGGCAAGATGGCGGAAGGGTAGGATATCCTGATGCAACCTGTCCCCAAAAGTGAGCTGGATGTCTACCAGAACATGCCGAACACCCATGAAATCAGCCTGAGGAGCAATATTTTTCACTTCTGGATCTCTACAGGAGCAGAAGACAACAACGGAGTGGTAAAGCAAAGCCAGAACACTCGAAACAATATCGGAGGATAAACAAAAGTGGAAGGGAGCCACCAGAAGTGGTGCAAGGACAGTAATACCCCAAAGGTAAGCGCCCGGTGGTTGGCGTGCAGCAATAACTTAGAGTCTGGTTAAAAACACTTAAAAAGAGCAAAAGAATCTGAGGAGCAACTAGTGAAAGGGGGTGGTCGCGGGCACGGGCCTGGACCCATGCTTCCAGGAAGGACACCACTGGCCTCAAAGAGAGACTGGTTGGGGGGTCCAGGCCGTGGCTCCGAAACCTGCAGCTTTCCGCTCCTTGCACCATTTTATGGGCGGGGTGCGCAGGCTCCTGAAAGCACCTTAAAGAGTATAGCGTGGTCCCGGAGCCAGCAGCATTTCTCCGTGTACAGCGCCCTCTGGACTGTGCGCCCCCGAACTCAAGAAATTCGTGGCCTGTGCACTCCCAGCTGCCCCAGGTGGCCTAATCTCGAGCAGGAATCTGACCACACCCCGCCAGAGCCTGGAGCCCAGAAAGCAGGGGAACACGCGGAGTCCCCAAACTGCTGAGTGTACACCACCTGTGACGGGCTGTGCTGGGAGCAGATTTCCAGAGGGGAGTGTGTGAGGCTTCTCTGTGACAAGGAGATCTGGGTACGGAGAGGCAGATTCCTCACTTGGTCCCTCCGAAAAGGAAAAAAAGCTACAAAAGGCCAAAAGCCTTCAGAGAACTAAAGACTGAGAAACGGGATTCTACAGAGTGCAGCCCCTTGACTGGGGGGCAGGGTGACTCAACCCAAGCAAGATGGACTGGAAAACAATGCGGCAGGACCCACCCCCAGAAGACAAGTAAAAAAAAAACAAAAACAAAAGAACTATAACCACACGGACCCCATAAAATTTTAAATCCCTAACATTAGGGAAAATCAATATATTAAGTGCCTGATAATACCCTCAAACCTGTATATTTCATAGATACAAATTTTTTTTTCTTTCTTAATCTCAATTTTTTTATTCACTTGTTTTCACATTTCTTGGTTTGTTTTTGTTTTTTGTTTTTCCTTTTTTAAACTACTTAACATTACAACTAGAGGCTTAATGCAATGATAAACCAAGGAAGACCTGAAATAACCTTTCTCGCACATGAGGAGTTATAACCACCCTCCCATCTTATCCTACTGTCAATGTTTCTACCTATTTGCTTTTGTTCTGGTGTTATATAAATCTCATTCCTGGAGTTCATACTGACTAGGTTCTTTTATTTCTTGTCATTTACTTTTGTCAATCTATATGTTTGTTCGTGTCGGTTTACACAACTTATAAATCTTTTGGGGGCCCATTCTAGCTGGGATCTCTTCTTTTTCTGTTTTTCTCTATCTTTTTTTTTTATCCTTATTCTTTCTTTTTGGTGGTGAATCCCAGTTGCTCCTAAACCTTCCAGAGTGCACCCTGCCTAGATCGTGGGTGAACTATCCAAATATACATCCTCTCATCCACTTCTCATCAAAATGATTAGGAGGAGGAACACCCAACAGAGGAAAAACCCAGAGACTGCGCCCTCTCCCTCAGAACTATTAGACATGGACATTAACAGTATGTCAGAAAGGGAATTCAGGCCGACATTATCCAGGCAATGGCTAAGATGAAGAAAAACATTAATGACAACATAGAATCTCTAAGGGCAGAAAAAAGAACCAGTATAGCAGATGTAAAAAGCACTATCACTGAGATCCAATCCAATCTAAATAGTCTAACAGCTAGAGTTATGGAGATAGAGGATAAAATTAGTGATCTAGAGGATAAAGTGGTAGAGAAGAAAGGGCAGGAGGGGAGCTGGAGCAAACTGCTCAGGAATCATGAGAAGAGACTAAAGGACATAAATGACACCATGAAATGTTACAACATCAGAATTATTGGAATCCCAGAGCAGGTAGAGAAAGACAGAAGACCAGAAGATATAGCTGACCAAATTCTGAATGAAAATTTCCCCAATCTGGGGAATGGAATAAGTGTTCGTGTCCTAGAGGCAGAGAGGACACTGCCAAGATCAATGAGTCTAGAAAATCAGCAAGACACATCATAGTAAAATTTGCAAATTATAATTTTAGACAAGAGGTCCTAAGGGCAGCTACGGGGAAGAGATTCCTTACATACAGAGGAGGACTGATTAGAATAACGTCAGACCTGTCCACAGAAACCTGGCAAGCCAGAAAGGGCTGGCATGATGTATTCAGGGCACTAAACAAGAAGAACATGCAGCCAAGAATGCTTTATCCAGCAAGGCGGACATTCAAAATAGATGGAGGGGGTGCCTGGGTGGCTCAGTCGGTTAAGCCGCTGCCTTCAGCTCAGGTCATGATCCTGGGGTCCTGGGATCGAGTCCCGCATTGGGTTCCTTGCCCACATTGGGCTCCTTGCTCGCATTGGGCTCCTTGCTCAGCAGGGAGCCTGCTACTCTGTCTGCCTCTGCTTGCTACTCTGTCTGTTTGTGCTCTCTCTCTCTGAAAAATAAATAAATAAAATCTTAAAAAAAAATAGATGGATGGATAAAGAGCTTCCAAGACTGACAAGGATTAAAAGAGTATGCAATCACCAAGCTGGCACTCCAGGAAATATTAAAGGGGATTCTACAAAAGTAGGAAGAACCCATGAGTGACTTAGAACAGAAATTTACAATCAATAGAAACAAGGACTACATAGGCAACATGATGTCAATAAACACTTATCTTTCAATAATCACTCTCAACGTGAACAACCTAAATGCTCCTATAAAACAGCACAGGATTTCAGAATGGATAAAACAGCAAGACCTGTCCATATGCTGTCTACAAGAGACACATTTGGAACCAAAATATACATCCAGACTGAAAGTGAAAGGCTGAAGAACTATCTTTCATGCCAATGGGCCTCAAAAGAAAGCTGGGGTAGTGATTCTCCAATCAGGTAAATTAGATTTTAAGCTAAAGACTGTAGTCAGAGAGACATAAGGACACTACATCATTCTGAAAGGGTCGATCCTCCAAGAAGGTCTAACAATTGTAAATATTTATGCCCCCAATATAGGAGCAGCCAACTACATAAGCCAACTGTTAATCAAAATAAAGAGTCATATTAATATGAATACACTAATAGTAGGAGATCTTAACACGCCACTCTCAGTAACAGACAGATCATCTAAACAGAAAATCAATAAAGAAACAAGAGCTTTGAATGATGCACTAGACTAGATGGACCTCATAGATATATACAGAACATTCCACCCTAAAAAAAAGAATACTCATTCTTCTTGAGTGCACATGGAACTTTCTCCATAATAGACCCCATACTGGGCCACAAATCAAGACTGAACCAATACCAAAAGATTGAGATGATTCCCTGCATTTTCTCAGAACACAATGCTTTGAAACTGGAACTCAACCCAAAAGAAAAGTTTGGAAGGAATTCAAACATTTGGAGGCTAAAGACCAACCACCTCAAGAAAGCTGGGACCAACCAGGAAATCAAATATGAACTTAAACAATTCATCGAGACCAATGAGAATGAAGACACAAAACCTATGGGAGACAGCAAAGGCAGGGGAAATACATAGCCATCCAAGCCTCACTCAAAAAAATTGAAAAATCTCGAATACACCAGCTCTCCTTACACCTCAAAGAACTGGAAAATTAACAACAAATGAAGGCAACCCCAAGCAAAGAAGGGAAATAATCAAGATCAGAGCAGAGATCAACGAGTTAGAAACTAGAGAATCAGGAGAACGCATCAATGAATCAAATTGATTTAAACCAAAAATTGGTTTAAAAAACCAATGAAGTTGGTTTTTTAAAAGAATCAATAAGATTGATAAGCCAATGGCCAAACTCATCCAAAAGAAAAGAGAGAGGACCCTAATTAATAAAATTATTAAATGAAAGGGGAGAGATCACGACTAATCCAAAGGAAACAGAAACAATCATCAGAATTTATTATCAACAGCTATATGCCAATAAGTTAAACAACCTAGAAGAAATGGATGCATTCCTGCAAACCCATAATCTTCCAGGACTGAAACAGTAAGAAACTGACAACCTGAATAGACCAAAATCTAGTAATGAGATTGAAGCAGTGATCCAAAACCTCCCAAAAACAAGAGTGCAGGACCAGACGGATTCCCTGGGGAATTCTACCAAACATTCAAGGAAGAAATAATATCTAATCTCCTGAAACTGTTTCAAAAAAATAGAAACAGAAGGAAACCTCCAGACCTTTTCTATGAAGCCAGCATTACCCTGATCCCCAGACCAGGCAAAGACCCCATCCAAAAGGAGAATTTCAGACCAATATCCCTGAGGAATATGGATGCCAAGATTCTCAACAAGATCTTAGCTAATAGGATCCAACAGCACATTAAAAAATTATTCACCATGACCAGGTGGGATTTATCCCTGGGATACAAGGGTGGTTCAACATTTGGAAATCAATCAATGTGATAGAACAAATCAATAAGAGAACAGTGCTTTGTTTCTACCTTACTCCAACTATAACTATCGTACTTGACCAGTTAGACACAACCTACGCAAATTATAGTATATTTGCACTCATGTTCTTATTATTACCTAAACTGGACTACCCCCTGGCCATGAAAAGATCTTTCCAGCAGCACCCATTTTTTGCAAGAATTTTAAAACAACCTTTATTTCAAGCTAGGAGATTAATTTCCTGAATGTGCTGAAAAGGTAACTAACTCCTGGCTTGAGTGGACAAATCTGCTGAGAACAAATGTATTAAACGTGCCACCTTGGTGGGAGGGTTTGTGCCCCAACAGGATTTATCCTTGTCTCGGGTGGTTATCATTCTCCTTTAGCCTAGGAACACCTAGATGGCTGGCAATTAACGGGGCAATGCCTTTTATGTTATCTAATTGTGCCCCTAACTGTCCACAACCACTCATTAGTAAATGAGTACTAATGAGTACTAATGAGACACTCATTAGTAAATTTCCCTAAATTTATGTCATCAAGTTAGAAAGGACCTACCAGGAGACATTCATATGTCAGGATTTACTTCCTTTAGCAGGTAAGTAAGGACCTTCCATGGTTAGGAGTACAAATGAGCTATAATCAGGAACCTTTCAACTCTTGAAAACACTGCAGATACTGTTAAAGCAATCACTGCCCAAAAGAATTCCTTTGACTCTCTGGCCAAAATAGGACAGTTCTTGACTATCTTTTAGATGAGCAAGGTGTCTGTGCTATAGCTGACACCACTAGCTGCACCCAAATTAACTTCTGGGGAAGTTAAAACTTAGCTACATAAGGTCACTAAACAAGCCACTTGGCTTAAGAAAGTGACTCCTTCAGTGGGATCCTTCTTTGACTTAATTGATCTTAATTCATCTGAGCCGTGGGGGCCAGGACTCTAAAGTTCACTCCAAGACACTGGGAATTATCCTGCTTATAATAATTATAGTAGTCTCCCTGGCACATTGTATTCTCTCAAAAGCTTTATAGTCATGTTCACCACCACTAACCACCACACAAATGATCTCCCTAAAACTAGAATGTCAGAAAATGAAGAGAAAGACTGATTTTAAAAATGTTAACCTGAAGTCATGACCCATGAATACCACAGAGATTCAGCAAAAAGATGTCAAGGCCTATGAATATCACACAGAGGATCAGCAAAAACTGTGAGAAATTCAGCAAAGTAGCTGGGAGGGCCACCAATGCTTTAAATTTTGATCACATCTCTCAGTTAAGGGGGGGAATTGTTAAAAATAAAACAAGAGGCCAAAAATAGAGTCACTTATGTTAGTCCTCACTTCGGCAAACTGAGACTCACTATTTAACTGCACTTTCAGTCTCTCCCAAGAATGGAATCTTAAACCAGTCCAATCAGAAATTACTTGTTCAGCACTAGTGAGGTAACTCACAAGGACAGATCCCTGCCACCCCCTAAAGAAGGTGACCTTGCCACAACCAATCCATTTTTTGTTAGTATAGCTTCCTTGTCCTGTTCTTTTCTGTCTATAAAATTCTTTCGTTTTGTACAGTTCCTCAGAGCTCCTTTCTATCTGCTAGGTGGGATACTGCACCATTCCTGAATCATTGAGTAAAGCCCATAACGTCTTTAAACTTTACTCAGCTGAATTTCATTTTTTAACAATTCACGATATGGGTTCTTATTATTAGATATCAAATACTGTTGGAGCCAACAAAGGGTGGAGCATGTCTGAAGCAAGATTTATTAGTGATTTCCCTGACATCAGAGCCATAAACCTCTAGCCGGCAGTCAGCTGCAGAATTCAGGCAACTCCAGGAATAGACCCCCACCTAGCAATCTTGTTTTGTTTGTTTGTTGGGGGGGAGGGGAGTGTTCATGTTTTTATTTAAATTCTAGTCAGTTAACATATAGTGTAATATTGGTTTCAGGAGTAGTGATTCACCACTTACATAAACCACCCACTGTTCATCCCAAGTGCCCCCTTAATACCCATCACCCATTTAGCCCATCCCCACCCACCTCCCTCCATCAACCCTTTGTGTTCTCTGTAGTTAAGAATCTCTTATGGTTTGCCTCCTTCTCATTTCTTCCTCCTTTTCACATGTTCATCTGTTTGGTTTCTTAAATTCCACATATGAGTGAAGTCATATATTTGTCTTTCTCTGATGGCTTATTTCACTTAGCATAATACTCTCTAGCTCCATCCACGTCATTGAAAATGGCAAGATTTAATTCTTTTCCGTGGTTGGGTAATGCATACCACGTATTCTTTATCCATTCAACTGCCGATGGACATGGGCTCATTCCATATTTTGGTTATAGTGGGCCCTGCTGCTACAAACACAGGGGAGGGGGCGGGGTTGCATGTGCCCCTTCAAATCAATATGTTTGTATCTTTTGTATCCTTTGGATTACTAGTAGTGTAATTCCTGAGTTGTAAGGTAGTTTTATTTTTCACTTTTTGAGGAACCTCCATACTGTTTCCCAGAGTGCTTCCACCAGTTTGCACCTCCACAAACAGTTAAGAGAGCACCCCTTTCTCTGCATCCTCACCAAAATCTGTTATTTCCTGGGTTGTTAATTTTAGCTGTTCTCACATGTGTGTAGCCCACACCTAGCAACCTTGGTCAAGATAAGGGAGAGTGATAATATTTGACCTGGACTCTGTCAATGCCCAGGTACCTCTGAGCATTTCTGCTACTAGCTCAGTCACCTGGATTTTCTTCTTAACATCACAGATGACTACATACATCTTTGTCTCTCTTCCTCACTTCTCTTCTTTCCCTTTGCCCAATTCTTGGTTAGAGTGTTAGAGTGCTTTCTCTCATTCCTCCCCACCTTTTTATGCTTCCAGATGAATTTGCCTGTCTTTGAGATCCTGCCTTCTTGTCACTTTCTCCCTGGATGCGCCTTTTATAATTTTTAAGAAAAACTGACTCGATTCAGAAATAAGCAAGTAATTAAGCAAATAAATAAAAAATAATAAATAGCATATCCAAAGTGGCACATGAACATACCTGGTTGCACTTTTTAACTTTGCCACTTGTTTGTGTTGGTGCCATGAAGAACTAGCTTCCCCTCCTCTCTAAAGGAAACCATACTAAGGCCTCATGTCCTGTCTTGTTATTGGCAGGTACCCTTCCCAACTGGGTAGCTTGATACAGTCTTTTCCACTAAATCCAACTGTTTGAAAAAGGAAGAGTTTGTGACTGGAGGGGCTTAGGAAATCATGTCTGAAGTGGAATTGGTGGTTGGGTAAAGATCAGCTGGAGGAAGGCCAAATGGGAGAACAAAAACTTCATACTCCCACTCCATGGTGCATGGGCAGGTGCGCTTTTGCTCTCTCTCTCCAAGGAGAGTGGGAGGCTGAAACCACAACAGTACTACTGAGGTCAGAAGAAGAGGTGACTTTGAGTAAGAGACGCTCATTCTCCCCCAACCAGCAGCAGCCTCTGCAAGTCCTGCAGCTCAAGGAGCTTCAAACCAGGAAACCCTCCGCTTCTACTGTTTCTTTCCTTCCTCTCTCAGTCTCCCAACCCCTGTAAGAGCTCCTGCCTCACCTCAGGAGGACAGGCCCTGTTGGGTGTGGAAAAGACCCTGCCTGTTAGCATGTTACTGCAGAAATCACAAGGAGAGAGGAAAAGCAACAAGGTAGCCTGTGACACTGCAGCAGCTGAGAAAGGATGAATTTGTCTGCTCTTGACAACCTTCACAGTCCTAATCTCCATGCCACCCTAGATCAAAATGTTGTCTCAAATGGGGAAGAAACTTATTTTTATACCCCTCTTCCCAAGGAGGAAGAAGTCAGCTGGCCTGTCTCCACTGTGGGTGATAATCACCTGCCTGCTCTGAGGAAGGAAAATATCACTGCCCAAGTTCTTCAACATCACCTCATGTCCAAGCAGAAATGTCTAGCGGCTCTTTACTGCTTCCAGGCTGGGCCCTAACCAACCCCGGACTTGGAGTCCTCATGCTCTGACCCCATAACTCTCTACAAACACACCCACCATCTGACAGCCTTCATCAAAACACCTCTCACAGGCTCCAACCTCCTCCACCAGCCATATCATTTTAGTGCTTTTGATAAGCTGAAATGGTATCTACCTGGTCTGGCCCCCCTTCTTGAAGACTGGAACACCAGAGCCCAGAGGACCTAAGTGCCTTATCCATACACAGACCTTTGTGTGGCAGATGCAGGCCAATGACAGCTCTCTCTGGACAGTACAGTCAGTGTTTTTCAGTCCTGGGTTGCATCTGCCCTCTTTCACACTCAAGTGTCCCAGTTTAGACCATACATGATGTATGCTCACTCTATTTTGTAGAATATCTACTGTACCAGGTTAAGTGTTGAGTGAGATGGAATCAAGAGATGACACCAGGAGTGACACTGAGCCAGTCCCGCAACAAGTCAAAGGAACCTTGGGGATTTGGTCCAAAGTCCACATGTACTGGGCCTCAAACCACAGGCAGAAGTATAACAGGTTAAGCAGGGAGAAAAGTTGTGCCAAGAGTAGCACAGGTATAAGCAAATCAATGAACAGAGACCTGGTGAAAAGTACCCCATGCCACACCCTGAGAACACCAAGATAGGTAAGCCACAGGCCCTGACCAAAGGAGGTCAGGACAATTTCAGAAGAGTAAAGCATGGGGGCAAGAAGACTAGTAAAAGGGAGTATAAGAGGAGGATTCTTACCTCCACCTCTCCAGCCTGAGGACAGGGGCTGGTCCAGAGTTCCAGAGAGTAGTTAACCACTCAAAGCCCTCTGTTCTCTTTCCTAACCTCCCAGACCTCCTTGATTGTAGCCCTCTTAAGCTTATCTATTTGTCTGAGACACCCGGGTGGTTCAGTCAGTTAAGCATCAGACTCTTGGGTTTCAGCTCAGGTCATGATCTCAGGATCATAGGATTAGACCCCCAAGTCAGGATCCAAGCTCAATGGGGAGTCTGCCTGAGATTCTCTCTCTCTCTCTCTGCCCATCCCCCCTGCTCTCTCTCGTTAAATAAATAAATCTTAAAAAATAAATAAATAAATAAAACATCTATTGTTTACTACCCTGTATCACCTGTTACCTATATCCACCTGTCTTCCTTAACTGGATGTCCAACCCACGATTGCTTCACTTTCTGGTGTTCCTAACAAGCCCTACCACAGTGTTTGCAACTCTAAAAGATCCTGCTAAATATTTAACAAACTACACACCCTTTTGCCAGCCAGCAAAATCGTCCCCCGGTTCCCTTAATTCAAGGTATGATGCAGTGTGGAGCTCAGGAATGGTGGACAAAGGGGAAGCCAACTCCTACAATCAGGAGCTGTAGTAGAGGGAAGCCAAAGGGACTTTCCAAGAGGGGACTATGCAAGGAGGCAGAGGAAGGGTAGAGGGACAAGGCACTAAGGACAAAGAAGGAGGTGAGTTCTGAGGAGAACCTCTGAGGAGGCCTCAAATGACCTGGTGTCCCCCCACCCCAGTCCTGAACCAGTTTTCACACACAACAGACCATCCCAAGCACATCAGGGATGCAAGAAGACCATGTGGGGACAGACGGGGTTGGACTCTGATGTATACACCCCATCTCCTACCCCTCCAGGTTCCCAAGACCACCTTCTAAGTGTCAAGGAGGCAAACCTCATAGGTCTGCAGGAAAATGAGGACCAGGACCCAGCTGACTCAGATTGCTCGCTGTTCGCTTCCTGGTGTCTGCTGCCCTCTGCCGATAGAGCAGGACTATGACAACTTGAGAAGCCAGTCTTCACTCCACACATGAGGCAAAGGGTGACTACCAAAACTAAATCCACAGGAAGAGGGACGTTTAAAAAAAAAAAAAAAAAAAAAAGCCTCCTTCCCTAGCACTAGACCAAAGGAGGCCTCCTAATGTGAAGTTAGTTCATTGCATCCGGAAGTTAATATGGATCACTGTGGCTAACACCCATTGACCTGGCATAGTGTCAGGCACACCTAGATTTTCTTATTTTATGGTTAAATTTTGAGAAGTTTGACAACGGCCCTCCCTCCCTCCCAGAGATGTGGAGATATAATCACAGGGCTGTGGATACAGATGCTGACCTCCTAACAACAGTCTAACGAAGTAACCTGGCATAGATTTGGACTGAGGAAGGAGGGAGATGGAAAAGTATGTTTACTGAACATTTAAGTGCCAGGCACGTATTAAGTGCCGGGGAGACCGAGGCCCAACTAGTCACTTGGGGAGGACATAATACAGAAGAACTTATTACCACTCAATGTTTTGACATGGTACAGGAATGGGGGAAATGAGACATCCCCTCAATTTGACCATCTCTTGCTCATTTTAAAAGAACAAAATTCCTCGACCTTCCTGGTATTTCTCAGCTCCCCTCCTCAGTAAAACTTCCTGAGAGGTGACTCTGCCCACTCCACTTTCTCACCTCTGATCCCTGTAGGCTCAAGTCCAAATGCCTCCATTACCTTCTACAGGACTGGGGGCAAACTGGGCATCCCCACTGTGCCTGTACTCACATCAGTGAAAAGACAACCATGGTGCTACCTACCTCATGAGGTTGTTGTACTAACAGGTAAATTTACATGCTTGGAACTAGACATACTGAGCAAGTACAAGACACTGGTAAGATAGGGTTGAGGGGCAGGGGAGGCATATTTGCCGTGGCTGCCTTCTTCACATGGAAGCAGCACCATTAGCTCTTAACTCTCCTACTAGCTCTCCACTCCCATCTTAGTAGGTGGTTTGGTGAAGAGAAACTCAGTGGGCACAACCAGCTGTTCTTTTCTGGGGCTCCTTCACACCAAGAGACTTGCAGGACTGGGTAGGAAGTATGACCCTGGGATGTCATCTCAGAAAGCCTACTTGCCCAAAGACGTAGGCCATGTATTCTCATAAGAACTTTTCCAGTAATAAAGGGAGTATTTTGGCACCCATCTGCCTCACCACACTTTATTTCTCAATTAGGAAGAAAGGTCAGTTAAAGGGCATTCTGATAAGCAAAACAGTAGTTTAAATCCAGTGATGTTGCAATGGAAAGACAGGATCGGATACCAATTACATTGTTTATAGTGATGACTTCCTTTTCGGCTGTTATGGACTTAACTGTGTCCTCCTCAGAATTCATATGCTGAATTGAACCTAGTCAGAATGTGACTGTATTTGGAGATAAGGTCCTTGCAAAGGTTATTAAAGTAAAAGGAGGTTATTAGGGTGACCCCTGATCCTACAGGACTGGTATATCATTATAAGAGAGAAATCTGAGAGTCATATAGATATGAATACATTAATTGTAAGAGATCTTAACAAGCCACTCTCAGTGACAGACAGATCATCCAAACAGAAAATCAATAAAGAAACAAGCGCTTTGAATGACACCTTGGACCAGATGGACCTCATAGATATATACAGAACATTCAACCCTAAAACAACAGAATACTCATTCTTCTCGAGCGCACATGGAACTTTCTCCAGAATAGACCACATACCGGGCCACAAATCAAGATTCCACCGATACCAAAAGATTGAGATGATTCCCTGCATTGTCTCAGACCACAATGCTTGGAAACTGGAACTCAACCAAAGGAAAACTTTGGAAAGAATTCCAACACTTAGAGGCTAAAGACCAACCTGCTCAAGAATGCTGGGATCAACCAGGAAATCAAAGAACTTAAACAATTCATGGAAACCAATGAGAATGAAGACACATTGGTCTAAAACCCATGGGACATGGCAAAAGCAGTCCTAAGGGGGAAATACATAGCCATCCAAGCCGCACTCAAAAAAACTAAAAAATCTCAAATACACTAGCTCTCTCTACACCTCAAAGAACTGGAAAATCAACAACAAAGGAAGCCAACCCCACGCACAAGAAGGGAAATAATCAAGATCAGAGCGGAGATCAACGAGTTAGAAATGAGAGAAACAGGAGAATGCATCAATGAAACCAGAAGTTGGTTTTTTAAAAGAATCAATAAGATTGATAAGCCAATGGCCAAACTCATCCAAAAGAGGACCCCAATTACAAAATTATGAGTGAAAGGGGAGAGATCACGGCTAATCCAAAGGACTGGAAACCCATAATCTTCCAAGACTGAAACAGGAAGAAATTGACAACCTGAATAGACCAATATCTAGTAATGAGATTGAAGCAGTGATCCAAAACCTCCCAAAAAACAAGAGTCCAGGACCAGACGGATTCCCTGGGGAATTCTACCAAACCTTCAAGGAAGAAATAATACCTATGTTTCAAAAAATAGAAACAGAAGGAAAACTTCCAGACTCTTTCTACGAAGCCAGCATTACCCTGATCTCCAAACCAGATCTCCAAACCCCAACAAAAAGGAGAATTTCAGACCAATATCCCTGATGAATATGGATGCCAAGATTTTCAACAAGATCTTAGCTAACTGGATCCAACAGCACATTCAAAAGATTATTCATCATGACCAAGTGGGTTTTTTCACTGGGATGTAAGGGTGGTTCAACACTTGCAAATCAATGTGATAGAACAAATCAATAAGAGAAGAGAGATGAACCACATCATCCTCTCACTTGATGCAGAAAAAGTATTTGACAAAATTCAGCATCCGTTCCTGATCAAAACTCTTCAAAGTATAGGGATAGAAGGAACATTCCTCAACATCATCAAGTCTATCTATGAAAAGCCCATAGCAAATATCATTCTCAATGGGGAAAATCTGACAGCGTTCCCTTTGAGATCAAGACCTTGACAAGGATGCCCATTCTCACCACTCTTGTTCAACATAGTGCTACAAGTCCTAGCAACAGCAATCAGACAACAAAAAGAAATAAAAGGTATTCAAATTGGCAATGAAGAAGTAAAACTCTCCCTCTTTGCAGATGACATGATACTTTATGTGGAGAACCCAAAAGACTCCACCCCCAAACTACCAGAATTCATACATCAAATCAGTAATGTGGCAGGATACAAAATCAATGCCCAGAAATCAGTTGCTTTCCTATACACTAACAATGAAAATATGGAAACGGATATTAGAGGTTGATTCCATTTACTGTAGCACCAAGAACCATAAGAAACCTAGGAATAAACCTAACCAAAGAGATAAAGGATCTGTACTCAAGGAACTACAGAACGCTCATGAAAGAAATTGAAGGAGGCGCCTGGGTGGCTCAGTCGTTAAGCGTTTGCCTTCGGCCCAGGTCATGATCCCAGGGTCCTGGGATCGAGCCCCCCATCGGCCTCCCTGCTTGGCAGGAAGCCTGCTTCTCCCGCTACCATTCTCTCTGCTTGTGTTCCCTCTCTCGCTGTGTTTCTCTCTGTCAAATAAATAAAATCTTGAAAAGAAGAAAGAAAGA
>CM053607.1:125249618-125334666 GCA_028646535.1 Procyon lotor | reverse complement strand
GAAGGAAGGAAGGAAGGAAGGAAGGAAGGAAGGAAGGAAGGAAGGAAGGGAGGAAAGAAGGAAGGAAGGAAGGAATTGAAGACACAAAAAGGTGGAAAAGCATTCCATGCTCACGGATCAGAAGAATAAACATTGTTAAAATGTCTATACTGCCCAGAGCAATCCATACTTTCAATGCCATCCCGATCAAAATTCCACCAGTTTTCTTCAAAGGGCTGGAACAATCCTAAATTTTGTATGGAACTGGAAAATACCCCGAATTGCTAGGGAAATGTTGAAAAAGAAAAACCAAGCTGGGGTCATCACATTGCCTGATTTCAAGCTTTACTACAAAGCGGTGATCACCAAGACAGCATGGTCCTGGCACAAAAACAGACACATAGACCAGTGGAACAGAATATAGAGCCCAGGGGCGCCTGGGTGGCTCAGTGGGTTAAAGCCTCTGCCTTCGGCTCAGGTCATGATCTCGGGGTCCTGGGATCGAGCCCCACATCGGGTTCTCTGCTCGGCAGGGAGCCTCCTTCCCCCCCACCCTGCCTGCCTCTCTGCCTACTTGTGATCTCTCTGTGTCAAATAAATAAATAATCTTTAAAAAAAAAAAAAGAATATAGAGCCCAGATATGGACCCGCAACTCTATGGTCAACTAATCTTTGGCAAAACAGGAAAAAATATCCAGCGGAAAAAAGACAGTCTCTTCCATAAATGGTGCTGGCAAAATTGAACAGCTCTATGTAGAAGAATGAAACTTGACCATTCTCTTTTACCATACACGAAGACAAACTTGAAATGAATAAAAGACCTCAACATGAGGCAGGAGTCTATCAAAACCCTAGAGAAGAACATAGAGAAGAACCTCTTCAACATCAGCCACAGCAACTTCTTTCAGGACATGTCTCCAAAGGCAAAGGAAACAAAAGCGAAAATGAACTTTTGGGACTTCATCAAGATAAAAGCTTCTGTACAGCAAAGGAAACAGTCAACAAAACAAACAGGCAACCCACACAATGGGAGAAGATATTTGCAAATGACACTACAGGCAAAGGTCTGATATCTAAGATCTATAAAGAACTCCTCAAACTCAATACTCACAAAACAGATAATCACATCAAAAAGGGGCAGAAGACATGAACACTTCTCCAAAGAAGACATACAAATGGCTAACAGACACATGAAAAATGTTCATCATCTTTAGCCATCAGGGAGACTCAAATCAAAAACCACACGAGATACCACATTACACCAGTTAAAATGGCCAGAATCAACAAGACAGTAAACACCATATGTTGGAGAGCATGTGGAGAAAGGGGCACCTTCTTACACTGTTGGTGGGAATGCAAGTTGCTGCAGCCCCTTTGGAAAACAGTGTGGAGAGTCCTCAGGAAATTAAAAATAGAGCTACCCCTGCAATTACACTCCTGGGTATTTACCCCAAAGATGCAGATGCAGTACAGGGCCACATGTACCCCAATGTTCATAGCATCAATGGCCACAATGGCTAAACTGTGGAAAGAGCCAAGATGCCCTCAATACACAAATGGATAAAGAAGATGTGGACCGTATATACAATGGAATATTACACCTCGATCAGAAAGGACGAATATCCAACTTTTGTATCAACATGGACTGGACTGGAAGAGATTATTCTAAGTGAAATAAGTCAAGCAGAGAGAGTCAGTTATCATATGGTCTCACTTACATGTGGAGCATAAGGAAAAACATGGAGGACATTGTGAGAAGGAAAGGAAGGGTGAATTGGGGGAAATCAGTGGGGAAATGAACCATGAGAAGCTATGGACTGAGCAACAAACTGAAGGCTTTGGGGGTGGTGGGGGTGTTGGGCTAGCCTGGTGGTGGGTACTGAGGAGAGCAGGTATTGCATGGAGCACTAGGTGTGGTTCATGACCAATCAATCTTGGAACACTGAAAAAATAAAAGTAATTGGAAAAAAAGAAGAGAGAAATCTCAACAGACACGTACACAGGGAAGATGAAGACACTGGAAAAAAGATCTGCAAGTCAAGGAGAAAGACCTGGAACAGATCCTTCCATTACAACCCTCAGAGGGAATTAATCCAACTGACCTTGGGGTTGTTGGCAAACAACAACTTCTGGAACCTGTCCTCTGGAACTATGAGAAAAATAAATTTGTTAAAAAAAAAAAAAAAAAAACCAGGTTGGGAAAGATAGTCTCACACCTGGACAGTACGTCTCAAAGGGTAAGCAGTGCCTGTTCAGAACACAGTGGCTCCTGATGGCCCAGCTGCCATCTGAGATCACCAGGGTCACTGCTCTGCCCTTCCATCCCAACTTCTGGCCTTCGATCTTCCCCTCAATGGTCTTTATGACACCCATTTCCCAACAAGTTTCCAGTGGGTCTCCTGCCCTCCACGCTGGCAGTGCCTTCTCCACCCCTTGGCTGACTCCCTCCTCACCTGGCTCGAAATGTAGGCACACCTCTGGGGCTGGGGCTAAGGGTGCTCAATCCAAAGCTTTCACTCTACACGTCTATGACTCCCAAAGTTCTCAGCCTGCCTCAACCTGATTCCACTAGGGAATGACAGCAGCAGCCCAAAGGCCCAGATATTTCACAGGCTGTGGGTCCAGACACACTCAAATCCTTTGCACAACAGGTCAAGTCGTGATTTGAACGTCACCTTTCATCTATATTAAATTTTAGACAGACAAAAAAAACTTAGTATTATGTCCTAAGCACTGCAGGAGGCAAAAACTCCCATCTGAAAATTAAGTATCTTAGAACCCTTCTTTTGTCCCTCCCCTTCCTTCATGCTCACGTCCAGACACACCCAGGACTAGCATCCTCATCCTTTCTGGACCACCAGTGGCTGACAATGTGCTCTCCACCCTGGAGACCCCTCCTTGCCTGAAAGATGGGAGGAGGGGGCATCTCCCCTGCCCTGACTCCCCCATCAAGAGTCCCCCAACACACACTGCTCTTCTCTTCCTCCCTCCCCTGACAGGGACAGCAAACATTACTGATACATAAACTATTTTATTTAAATAAAATCAGGGGCATACTTCTTTTCTTGCCCTCTCTCACACTCACTCTCTCTCACGCACACACATACTCCCCCAGCACACGAACACACACGTGCCCACGTCCTCCCTCCCTTTCTTCCCTCTACCCACGGCCACCTCAAACCTCGCGGTTCTCATAGTGACCACCTTAGCACAGGGAGACAACCTCCACATGAAAGTCCACTCCTCCCAGGTGACAGCAGCAGCCCAAAGACCCAGGCATAAGGTGTCCTGCTCAAAGTCCAGCTCTCAGACCTCTTAGGGTGGGAAAGGAGGAAAGACCAGCTCTGCCAAGGCACCCAGATCCAGCGTGGCTTCCCCGCCTTTCCTCCCCATAGAGCCTGGAGCACCACCAAACACCCAGGGCTGCTCCCCATGGAGGGTGGGTCCCCTCACCCCAGGGCAACCCCTCCCTGCATCAGAGAAGGTTCTATAGCCTTGAGCATTTCCCCCAAGGGATCCTGGAGTAGGTATTGTTTGGTTTGGGAAAGAGGGAGAACTGAGCACCAAATTCCCTAACTCCACTCCGCAAGAGGGTACTGAGATTCAGCTCAACATCCTCTACCCAGAAAAAGTAAACCCAACTCTGCAGCAGGAATGGCAAGGGCCTCAACCATCAGGACCTCATTACATGTCCATCTCCCAACATGGACCCTGTTAGAGACCCACTAGCACCTTAACAATGTTAATGGCCCAGCCCAGCTGGGAAAAACACCATGCACATGGGAGCCTATCTGGAGCGGGTGGTGTCCTCTTGTTGACAGTAGGGTTGGATTTCACCTTCTCTGACACTGGTACCCTTCAAGTCCTGCTTTGTGGCACACATAGCAAAGTGGCTTAGGTCACGAGGAGGGAGCACTGTAGGGATCGGTAGTGTTTTCCAGAGGCACACAGTCCTACAGTGCATTTCAGGTTCCATGTGGGTAGGCTGTGACAGAGCACAGGGCTGCCAGGAAAGCTCTGTAGCATCCCTAGACCTCGGGAGATGGGAAGGTGGCAGGGACACCTATTTCCTCGAGCTAGGCGGCCAAGAGGCTAGGACTCGGGTCCCACGCTCACCTTCTCTGATGGGCTTCCCTGTGCCTTCTAGACCAAGTTCCCTGAGGGGAAAGCCAGACAGATGGAAGGAAAGCAGAAAGGGGACAGCAAAGGGCATCAGACCATGAGGAGCTAGCAGGGAGACGGCAAACGTGAGAGCCAGAGAAAAGCCTTCTGAAAGGGTAAGGCGAAGAGAGCTGCCACCTGCAAGGAGGGAGCGGGGAGGGCAAGGTTGGGGAGAAATCCACCAGAGACAAGGGCCAACCTGACCTCTCCAAGGGAAGCAAGGACCTGAGGAGAGGGAGCTTGAGCCTGTCCCGCCCTCCATGGGCCAGTGGTGGTAAAGGAACAAGCCACCCTGAGCATGGACTACAGGCTGATGCTGCGCTGGTGGCGGCCCCCACGGCCCCCGCTCCGGGAATCCAGCTCCTGGCCGTCCAGACTGGTGTGGTCTGAGAGGCCCCGCAGGTGCTCCACAGAGTCACACTTCTGCAGGTCTGAGGCCACCGTGCGCAGGCTCAGGAGGCTAAGTGTGTCTGTGTCGGGGGCAGGCCCAGGCCCCAGGCTACTGCCCTCCTCCAGGCCCCCGCCTTCAGCCCCCTCGATGATCCCACTGTCCCCATCCTCCCCACCATCAGGCCCAGCCTCTGCCCCCACGGGGGAGGAGCGCCGCTGGCCAGGGGCATGAAGAGGCTGGCCCCGGCGCCGTGCATGAATCTGCTCGCTGATCTGCTCCAGGTTGCGCAGGGCAACTGAATAGCGAGTCTTGGCCTGGGCCACCTGCTGCTCCAGCTCTGTCACTTTGGCCTTGTGCTCCTGCGGAAGGAGGAACAGAGTGAGGTATCCAGCGGGCCGCTCTCCATGGCTCCTGGAGCTGATCCCTTCAGCCCCACAAGCACTCTGCACAGTGCCTCCTTTCCCAGACCACCCAACACAAACCTTGAGGGCTCTACCCCACCCAGCCCAGCCCTTCTTCATTCTTCCTCTTTGGATTCCTCTTCCCCAGTCTTCCTGCCCTGCTCCTCACCTAAGCCTGACCATCTAAGACCTTCCTGCCAGGTCTTCATTCCCACCCACTCCTCCTCTCCCCGTCTCTGGCCAGTTTCTGATCCCCATTCTCCATGGTTTCCCGATTCCCACTTTTTCTCACTTACTCCTTTTGACTCCATTCTCGGCTAGCACCTATTCTCAAAGCCCAACCCCCACTCCTATGGGTCATTCTAAGCACCTGTCCCACCACGCTGGTCTGGCAGATGGCCTGGAGAAGCACCAACTCCCCTCTAACTGCCCTTACTCTCCAGGCCTGTTCCCTTCCTGCCTGTTCACATACCCTCCCCCACTCCCACTCCTCCCCTACCTCCAGAATCTGGCTGAACTGGGCCTTGAGCTCAAAGTAGGGGCGGCTCTTGCCAATGGCCCGCCGGAGTGTCTTCTGCAGGGCCTGGACCCGAGCTTCAGCCTGCTGGCACAGCCGAGTCACCCGCTGATGCTCCCGCTCACCACGAAGCCGCTCCTCCTCTGCTTCATTCACCTGGCCCACATGGGGCAGAGGACATACATCAGTGACCAAGGACCCATGCTTTTGCCTCTTGAGACATGACCATCCTTCAGGAGCTGGCATTTGCTGCTAGAGACTAAATGTCTGTATCCCCCCCAAAATTCCTATATTGAAATCCTAACCGCTAAGGTGATAGCACTGCATATGGACCCTCTGAAAGGTGATCAGGTTACATGGGGGAGGAGGGAGAGCAGTCTAAATGGGATTAGTGCCCTCATAAAAGAGGTCCTGGAGAGCTCCCACTCACCCCTTCCACTTCAGTGAAAGCTTTTTCAACACAAGGAAAAGACCTCCAGCTGTCTAGGAATCAGGAAGCAGGCCCTCACCAGATACCAAATCGGCCTGCACCTGAGCCTGGACTTCCTAGCCAGCAGAACTGGAAGAAATAAAAGGTCGCTTAAGCCACCCAGTGTATGTGAATTTTGTGATTTTG
Source organism: Procyon lotor (assembly GCA_028646535.1). Classification (NCBI taxonomy): domain Eukaryota; kingdom Metazoa; phylum Chordata; class Mammalia; order Carnivora; family Procyonidae; genus Procyon; species Procyon lotor. The sequence continues at coordinate 125,328,601 of CM053607.1, read as the reverse complement.
ATGAAACAACCCCAGTGGACTAACATCTTTACAGGGTGAAGGTGGCCAACTGGAGCTGATGCCAGGGATCCTCCCACTCCCCACTCTCCTTTGAGTAGCTGAGAAATGATACACAGATTATACTTCAAAAGGTACACTAGCAAAGCCCAAACAGGGCAGAGCACAAGGAAGAGGTTCTGCCTGAAACGGAATCAAGGCTGAGGAAAGGCTGGAGTGGAGGAGAAAGAGAGGAGTCAGGAGGGAGATGGGATGAAAGGAAAGCAAAGGAAGCAGCCAAACCCGAGAGGACCTGCTGGCACCAACTGGCTCACCTTGCAGGTGGCGTGGTTGAGCATCTCCTGCCAGGTGGGGTCTAGCCGGTTCTTGTCAGCCATGACACCCTGCTCAGCCACAAACACCATCTCCCGGGCAGCATTGTGCATGCTCACAGCCCGCTCATACCGAAGCGCTGCCTTCTGGGTCTCTTGCTGGGCCTGGGAAGAGAGGGCCATCAGGATGGGAAGCCCCAAGGATGCTCGCCTGCCTGTGGAGACCCCTCTTGGATGGGGACAAGAGAAGGAGGAAGGCCCGGTGCAATGTCAGCTTCACTTCCCAAACTGCACTGAATGTAAACGCCAAAAAAGTAACCTTCTATAAAGAGTATTTTGTAAGACTATGACTTAAAGAAAGAAATGTAGAAACAAAGATTGGAAAATGATACTGCCACTAGAGGGTGAGTGTGTGAAATCAGTACTTACAAAGGCCATTGGCCTTTTCTGCCCTATGGAGAACAAAGAAAAATCCCCATCACTTTAGATGCAAGGTGGTTAGCGACATGGACCAAGTCTTACAGAAAAAGTACACCCCTAATTTCATCACTCCAGTCCAGCAGGTAAGCTGAAGGAAGTAAGACAAGTGCTCAGAGACAGTCATCACAGCCATGCTTACCAAACAAAACAATGGAAACCAACCTAAGTTTTCAGTTATAGGGAACTGGTTGAATCAATAATAATACTAATAATATAAAGAAAAATTAGGAGGTTCTTAAAAATGACAGCATGGAGTATATTTTCTGACATGGAACCATGTCAGAATATAAGTAAAGGAATAAAAATAGCACATACCATGTCCTCTCATTTTGGCAAAATATGTACCAAAAAAAAAAAAATTAAGGGGTTATCTGTGCTGTATTAATTATGCTTTTTATTTTCTATATTTTATGATGCTTTGACATCTTGGGGGCCTTATGGCCCTCCTAGGGCTAGCTAAGTCCTAAAAATGGTAAACTCCTCTATGAGTACACTTCTCAAATGCAAACCAACAAATCCAAATCCCACCACTCTCTTTATCTAACTCTCACACACTGCGCCAATATTTCTCCTGCCCTATATTACCCCAGGGCCAGGTACCAAAACATAGAGACCCCTCCTATAGCCCAGAGCCCACAATTATTCAAGCTATCTAATTCTAAATTTGCTCGAGGTTGCCTACCCTGCCTTAACCATTCCTTCCCATTAGAGCACAATAAAGGCTCTAAGCCTAGCTTTCCTCTAGTGCCTTCTGTCCCCTACAGAAGGGCATGTGGCATGCCCTTTTTCTTGGAAATGTAATAAATTCTCTTTTCAAGGCAGCTGTCTCTGTGTCTGTCACCCTACCATACTTGACTAAAACAAATCCTAGGTACAAAAACATGAAACATGCACATGGTAGGATTTGGAGTGATTTTGGTTTTCTTCTTGTTCTACAGTTACGGTTACATTACAGCTTTCCAGTAATGAACACACAGTATTTCTGTTAGGAAAAAAAAGAAAGAAAGAAAGAAAAAGAAGGGGAGGAAAAGAGTAAAGGAATGGAGGGATGAGTAAAGAAAAGAGACATTAACCAAAGGGAAGAGATATAAAATAAAAAAGAAACGTGAAGGTGTTCTGTCCCACACCCTACACAGAGACAGAAGAGTCCAGGGCCAGGCTCTCCATGCAACCGTTCTGGAATGCACATTGGCTGGCCATACCTCCTTAGCAAGCCGCCGAGCCTCATAGTAAGGCCGGGCCTTCTCGATGCAGCTCCCCAAGTGGGAGCCCTGTGTGTTGAGCTTCCTTGCTGATTCCTGCAAGATCCTCCGATAGGTGGTCCTGGCCTCCTGGCAAAGGGATAGGGACACAGGGTAGAGGGAAGGCAAACATTTGGGTCCCAACCCCTCTTGTTTTTCAAACATGCCCCTTCCCAACCGCCATACTTAACAGGGGGAAAAGGAGAGACCTCCGAGACCAGCCCGAGGGTGTGAGGAAAAGGAGCAAAACTCACATCCAGCTGCAGCTCCACCTGGTTGATCTCCTCGCTGGCCTGGTTCAGATGCTCCAGCTCTTCCTGCCAGAGAGGGGCAAAAAATTAGAGCAGTGGAAAGTAGCCTCACATGAACCACGTGGACTGGAAGTGCGGTGTGAGGAGGGAAAGTCCACCTGACTAGAGAAGGGAAGAGCTGCAGGGGGCTCTGTGGAATGGCTCCTTGAAGAAGACCTAATAACAGAGTCTCCCGCAATCCTCCCCAACTCTACCTCTGCATCAGATCATTAAACCCCCTTTTTAACAATGAGGAAATCGATATTCAGAAAATGGAACACACATACGCCCACAGCAAAATGGCAGCAAGCCCGCCCTCTCTTCATCAGATCATGCCACCTTCCGTTTGCACTCCAGCCAGAAGTCTCCCCGGAGCAAAGTCAGAGAACACCAGCCCTAGCTACTCACTCATCACAGGTTTACTAATTTTCACAGCTCAGCATCATGAGACCCCAGAATTCAGAAAACAAGGAGGTGGCCGCTCACAGCCCAGTAAGCAAGCAACAGGCCCTTAGTAGTGTAAGCAACTGAAGAGGTGGGCACGGTGGGGGCAGCAAGGTCACCTGACTTGGCAGGCAAGGCCAGGCAGGCAAGGCAGGACGCTCAGAGTACTTGCTCCTAGGCTGGGCCTTGATGGATACGGAGAAAAGCACTGGTGACAGGAAGGAGCCAAGAATCAGAAGGAGAACAGGTGCCTGGGGGCAGGCAGCTTGTCAAGTGAGAAGCCAGAAAGGCTAGAGCAGAGAAAGGATACCACAACTTTTCCCAGTGGCAGGGGAAGCCCCTAAGAGCATGGCACCACCTGGTCTATGGTTTAGGAAGGCAGATCTGAGCGATACGAGGTATATTTACAAGAGCCAGGGAGAGGCTGTCTGCAGTATTCCAGGTGGGAGAGGACAGGGAAGATACCAGACAAATGCAGGATGCAGAATCATGAGGGTCTCACAGACAATTAAGGTCAAAATTAGGGAGGATCACATGGCTCAAGAGGCTTCTAGGCCTGCCTGGACAATGGGCTGTCAGAGACCCCAGGTCCTCACATAACAGATTCTGTGGCAGAATCTGTTGGAGGGAGAACCTTAAGGAGAGACTTCTCCTTCTCCTCATGAGCCCACCAGGCCAAGGACACTCCCAAGAAGGAGCAATGCCCAGTGAATTTCCAGACACTCAGCTATGGGATCCTCTCCCAGGAGCCTTGCAGCCCCTGGACGGGATGGTGTTTGCTTGCTGCCTATGACCCAGACATGACCTGCACTTGGCAATGAGCGATGCTGCCATCACTGACTCCCACACACCTCATCTGGCCCTTCCAACAACCCAGTATATGATCCCCTTTAGTCTTTTTACAACTTTTTTTTTTTAAAGATTTTATTTATTTGACAGAGAGAGAGAGAGGAGGGCACAAGCAGGAGGAGGGGCAAAGGGAGAGGGAGAAGCAGGCCCCCGTGCTGAGCAGGGAGCCCGAAGCAAGGCTCAGATCCCAGGGCCCCGGGATCATGACCCAAGCCAAAGGCAGACGCCCAACTGACTGAGACACCCAGGCGTCCCTAGTCTTTTTATTTCTATGCCTTTCCTCAAGCCCTAAAAGGTTTGAGTCAGCAAATCAGAATCCAGGAAACCAAATTATATACCCAAATTACAGTGAAAGGAAGAAACATATAACAGAACCAGGAACAAGGATAGGGAAATATGCACGTCGACAACAATGCAGACCCTGCCTCAAAGAAGGCCATAAATTTGGCCCTAACCTTCACAGAGCAGAAGAGTCCAACAAAAATATGTGAGCCTCACATTGAATTTTTAATTTTCTGGCAACCATTTAAAAAAATGCAAAAGCAAACAGGTTAAATTGTTAACAATACATTCTATTTACCCCAAATACCCAAAATATTAAAATTTTAACATGTTATCAACATAAAACATTTTTACACTCCTTTTAATCTATGCCTTTGAAATCCTTGTGCATTTGAGCCTTAGAGCACATCTCAACTTGACCAGTGGCATGTGGCTCCCACACTAGACACTGTGGCTCTAGAAGCTGGTGCACATTAGTCACACAACCCAGTGACAAGATCACAACAAACTGCCATGGAATCACAGTCACAATGACATGGCTCAAGAGACCCCAGAAGAGGCCCAGGGGCAGAGCCAGCACGACCCGACACACAGAGCAGTGAGTTGCACAGAGCCTTCCTATCTAGGATATCACCTTCAGTCCATGGATTCTCCCTAACGGCCCTCAAAAAAGGCAATTCAAGTTGCCTCTCCCACAGTGAGTCTACTCGCCTCTAGCTTGATTAGGCCCACAGTGGGTTTCAGACTATCCATGAGAGGGGGTAACAATGCTTTCAGCAGCTCCTGCAAGAATATTCTTTCTCAGTTCATTCATATTTGCTAGATAAGAAACACTGAAGCAGGGAATTAGGGGTAGAATTGAAACTGGATCTGAGACCTGGTGAGGATTCTGGCTTTCCCGCTATTGTGACCACCATCCTAGGACTAAGGACATCCTCAGATAGATGCCTCAGAGAAGACGGGACTACAATCACCCAGAAAAACCAAGTCCTGGTAGGAAAAGGACATGCAGGCCTCAGGAGGCAATAAACTGAGTCTAGAGGAGAAGAGGAGGTCAGTAAAGGCTATCCTGACCATTCCCATGGGCAAACCAAGGTTCGAGACTGGATCCCACTTAGTTTCACCGTCGAAAGTGCTCCCAGATCCTAACAAGATCATCATAGGAGTGAATGGCTCTCCATAAATCATTCCCACTGGAAAAAGAATGTGTAGGGCCCCAGCCATCGGCAAAGGGCAGGAGTGGGCACATCTTCCTGTAAGGGTACTTGCACCCACACAGCGCCTCAGCAACTAAAATCTTTTGATGATGAGGTCCACCACTCAGTAGCAAAGCTCTTTCTAACAGAACCAGGTAACTGGGGAACAGAATAGGCTAGAGGGCAGGAGGGACAACCTGGCTGGGGCAGACCCTGGGCAAGGCTAAGTGGGAAGCCAATGAGCACTCAGGGCTCTGTTTTGGGAAGATGGCAACACATTCCATTTGGCCTGCTCCAACAGAGACTCCTGGCACCTGGCTGAAACGGAACTTGAACACGACGAAGTCTGAGTCAGCACGCATCATCCATCAGGGAGCCCGCAACCAGCAGGGAGGGTGACCTTCCCGGGGCACACTGGGTGCATTCCAAAGATGCCAGGCCACTGAGTCAAAGGCATGGGTGCTCAGCTGACAGATGCTCCTGCCCACCTTGTGAAGGCCATTAAAACACATAAGCCTATGGTGATGCAGGGCCCAAGGATTAAAAATAGGGGAAATATGACTGTCCTGTGAGAGCTAAACTGATACTTGGGAGAAGGATGAAGAGGTTGCAAAGTCACTCCGAAGAGTCTACAGAGGAGGTAAGTAACTATATCCACCCACCTGAGGATGAATGTGCCCATCATAAACAGAACTGAGAAAATCACAGGGGAAGAGATGCAGACCCATCCTAGCACAACCCTCCTTCATTTCTTCCCTCCACTGGGACCCATTCTGAAAGTTAAGGACCAGCCTGAAGGCATCAGAGAACTATGCTGAGGTCAAGCCCATGGCCTTCTCTGGGGGATAGCACACTCCAGGCAGGCCTAGAGCTGGCCTCTAGCTGGCCTCCCCCCAACTTCCAGAAGCATCCCACCAAACAACAGGGACACAAACTGCCTGCCAAGAAACCTTATTCCCCACATGAGTAAGAGCCTTGCCTTAAGAGCAACCATTTCTGGAAGTTCCAAAAAATAACTGAACAGAGTACCTAGCCTTTGGGACATATAGTCCCTGGCTCAGTAGAGAAGTGTAGGCTACATGTCAGATCCACTTCTCACCCCACCAAGACCAGAATTCACATGTTTGGGCATGGCTTGGGAATGGGTGTTTTTAAAACCTGCTGGTAGATTATGACAGATCTGTTGGTGGAGACCCACAAAATACACTGAGAATCCATTGAAAGCACTAAAACACCATTACCCTGGTATGACATGGTCTTGTGCACTATCAACACCAAGAAGGAGCTCTAATGATACATGTTCCAATGTCTTCCAAACACAGCTTTCTCTGTAAGAGGTGCCCCTCACATCGGGCTACCTCTCCCACATGGCAAGATCTGAAGGCCCCGCTAAGGGCAGAGCACTGGCCCAGTCACGGGTGTGCCATCAAAGCCAAAGGCCTCTACAACAAGACCTTCCCTCTCTACATAACCCACAGCATTCCACAATGTGCCTCCTTGTTTAGCAAGAGAAACTATGGTCTGCCTGTCCCTCTCACTCCAGTAACACTGCAAGCTCCCTGGATTGAAGGCAAATCTTATGCCTGCTTGGTACTCTCCAACCCTCACAGAGCTTATCCAACAGAACTCTGATGGTGGAAATGTGCTACTTCTGCAACACCAAGAGCAGCTGGAGAATTGCAATTCTATTTTTTATTTAATTTTAATTGACTTTATTTAAGTAGCCACATGCGGCTAACAGCTACTTTATTGAATAGTAGCACAACATGAGACTGACTCTTCGCACTGCGGCCTTTGCCTGTGTGGGCACTGGAAAAACACATAGGAGCAGGAGAGACTGAGCAAAGAAACCACCCACAGCAGATTCTCCCCTGGAGCAGAGCAAGGAACATTGGAAGATGTATGAAGTGCATCACACAGCCATCCTCCCCACAGAACAGAGAGGGGTTTCTTTCCCAAAGTACTACCTACAAACTTTCACCAAGAGATAAGCAGAAGAGTTGTGACAGCAAAGAATCAGGACTATGTCAGAGCAGAGTGACAAGTTGGGCAAATCAGCTAGACCAACCCTTCACCTTATAGATGAAGGAGGTGAGGCTCAGAGATTACATAACTCGCATGAAAATCACAAACCATGAGGCTGGAGGTTGCTTCAAACTCAGCCCAAGGCGTTTTTCACTATAACTTACTTCCTCAGTAGACGACAAATCTGTAGAATTAGCAGGAGAAACTGAGCTGCTTTCAATGCAATATCCATGAGACATGGCAGAAATAAATTATTGACTCATGCCAGTAAACGAATGGCTCACCACAGCTCCAATGTAAGCACAGACACAGTTTCCTTGCCCCAACGTCCAGGGAACCCCCACCAAGAGGGCAGGAGGATACTAGGATCAGATCTGGTTTCTTCTTGACTCACAGAAACAACCTAAAAAAGGTCTGTTGGTAGAGAAGCCCAGGAATGCAAGCCCTAAGATGCTCTTGCTCACCTATAGAGATGTGAGTCACCTCCACATCAAAATCCTGGAGATGCTGCCAGGCCTTACAGCAGACTCAACCCCCCAACACACAAGAACTTCTGCCTTCACCTGCCCGAGTAGCTTTCCCAGTCATTGCCCGGAAACATCAATGTACAACACTGTAGTACAATCCCATCTTGGCGACCAAGCGTCTCATCCGAAACAGTCAGTGCCTGTCTTCCTCACCCACTACTCCCAGGTCTCCTTCCAAGATCTGCCCATCCTAACAACTACTAGTCTGTCAATACTCCAAGGTAATAAATCAGCTTTTCTGTTCATTGGTGATAACCAGCATCCTCAGAACTGGGAATCTGTGGGACGCCTGGGTGGCTCAGTTGGTTAAGCAGCTGCCTTTGGCTCAGGTCATCCCAAGGTCCTGGGATCTAGTCCCACATCGGGCTCCTTGCTCAGCAGGGAGCCTGCTTCTCCCTCTGCCTCTGCCTGCCACTCTCTGCCTGCTTGTGCACACGCTCTCTCTCTCTCTCTCTCTCTCTGACAAATAAATAAATAAAATCTTTAAAAAAAAAAAAAGATTAGAACTGGGAATTTGCATTATTAAGAACTGACCGTGGCTGATGACTACTCCCTAAACACATTGGATTTTCTCGTAGGCCTCAATCTGTTGAGCCACTATAAGACATGAAATGTCCCACCCTTTACAGATGTGAGCATCCATGGGAGGCACTGATGAGAAGAGAAGGGAAGATTCGAAACTGCCTCCCAATCTCAAAATCACCTTCTCTCACATCGCATCTCTGAGCCAACAGGCCCTTTACTATCTGGAAAGGAGAACGAGAGTTCTACTCTCCACTGAGTAGAGGCCCTGCATCTGATGCCAGTTTGTTGCTTCATTTTGTCAGTTAAGCCTTCAGCAATATGCTCCAAGCATTCAGGCAGGCCTTTCTCTGCACTGGCATCACACACAGCTCTTTTAGCACTTGTCACACCATACTGCCATGATTTGCTGACAAGCTTGCTTTCCCTTCCTGCCCAGTCCACGGGAGAGAGAATAAGTCTAACCCTTCACTTATCTGAGAGCCCTTCAGGAGAACTAGAATCCGGGCTCCCCGGCTCTCCCTTGCCCTTAGCCTTCTCACCTGTATTCGAGGATCCAGTTCTTCCTCTTCTCTTGGAGACAATTTGGCCTCACTGCTGTTGCTTCCACCTCTTCCAGGCTCCTCTGCGACTGGGCTCCGTGAGACTTCATCCTCTACAACCTCAGACCGAAGCTCCCCCTGCGGGGTCTCCCGCCCCCCTGGAACCGGCCTGAATTCAGCCATGCTAATGGGAAGAGGGCACAGCCCTATGCACAAAAGAGGATTGACATGCTGGGACCAGGGCCCCAGCTTGGGGCTTCCTGGGCTCTGGGTTGCAAGAAGAAGGGTTTCTCTTCTCGGCAGGTGGAAAAGGGGACAGAGGAACCTCACACTGGGTTAAAGGCCAAGATTCAAGTCGTCGGCGGGGTTCCTGGAGCTATAGCCTTGTCTATGGAAAAGTTCTTCCCTGCCTGTCTCGGGGAGTCCACCAGGAGAGACCCGGAGCAACCGCTCCGAGGCAGGGGGCAAAGGGGGTTTGGATCCTGGGCCGAGGCCTGCGAGGAGTAGCACCATTCGGGAGGGCGGAGGCAGGCGCCTCCAGGCTGTGGTGGCAGCTGGAGAGAGAAGGCTGGGCCCGAACACAGGCTGCGGGATGACAGTCTCCAGGGAGCTGCAGGGGAAACAAAGGCCACGTACATGGGCAGCATCAGAACATACTTGTGCCACCAGCTACTTCCAAAACCTCAGCCTCCGAAGAACTCTACTCTTGTCCTTCCAGACTCCCGTATTCTGAGCAGACTCCACCGCAACTACTTTCCTCAGCCCTCAAGGACTTGAGGTCCCACACCTCCCGCGTCCCAGCCCCTCCCCGACCAGCGCTTTCCAGACTTCCCTCCGAGGTCCTGCCCTCTCCACCCTCCCTTTCCTTCAGCCCGCCCTACTCCACCCCACCCCCGACCCGGGCTTTGCAATTCACTAGTAACCCCCAGCCCCGCCCCACCTCCTCTCTTCAAACCTGAGGATAGTCTGAGCCTCCCGCTTCCAACCCTGTACTCTCCCTCAAATCCCGAAGACCCTGCCTCCAGTCCTCCCACACAGCCGGGCGCAAAGCCTCCAGCCCCCACCCTCACACACCGAACCTTACCTCAGTTTACCTTCCCCGTACCCTGAGCTCCTCCACTGCAAACAATCTTCCCCCTCCCTCCCCGCAACAAGCCCGTCCAACCAAATGCGACTGGGCCGAGAGGAAGCGGAAATGCATCACCCGCTAACCCCGCCTTCCTGCCCTTTTGCCCCTCCCCACGTGTTCTCTGGTCCGCGGGACCGCGTCGGGGTCCCCCAGTACCTCGTCCCCACCTGGCCTTAGGTTTCCGTACAAAATGGCGTCCTACGGCGCTCTGGTTGCCGTCGTATATTGCCTCTAACCCATCCTCCACCTCAGCTGAATGAAATTGAAACATCAGCGTGTTATGCTGAGAAATGGGAGTCGAGAGTCCCTGGTGGATGGGGAAGTGGTAGAAATTAAACGAAGATTGGACAGTCCTTTCAGGGAGAGTGCTGCCATCTTGCTTTTGGCGCGGCGGCGCAGGCTGCCGGAAAGTCACTTCCGGCCTCGCCCGGGTAGGCCGCAGCGCGCCTGAAGTGAATTTGTTGGCTACCGCCGCGGAGGCCGTTGTGGTGTGGCGGCTCTAGTGTTGGAACCAGCCCACTCCGCAGATAGGACGGAAGGTCGTTTTCCAGAAGTAACCGATCACTCCGGGAAGTCAGCGGTGCTTTAGTAACGATGGCTAAACGGACAGCTGTGATAGGTAAATGTGTCCCCTCCGGGCCGCAGGCCGGCGCCACGACGATGATCCCGGCGCGGCGCCTCGCTAGCCCCGCGCTTAGCCGACCGTCTCCCACAGAATGTCCTTTCCACCGCGAGCACCAGTTAGAACCCTAGGCCACCTGAGCTCGGTGCTTAAAAGCCCTCGAGGAGTTTGTTATCTTGCCTTGTATATCAGCGAAAGGACTTGACCTGAACGACCCGGTGGTCACTTCTAGGTAGTGGCAGGCGAGGCTTAAGGGGAAGACTTTAGGGCTCGTGTTTTATTTTTGCAAAAGACCTAAGTTACTCAGAGCCGCCTCAAGGATTGCCCTGAGGTGGAGAAGGCAAATGGACTGTATGTTCTTTCTTCCCTTTGGATTTCCTCCCTCCGTTCCCTCGCTGCATAAATAACCACATCCAAATGAAAGCAGTAGAGCCAAATATATTCCTTTAAAAGTGATTTAAGGAGCGCCTGGGTGGCTCGGTCGGTGAAGCGTCTGCCTTCGGCTCAGTTCATGATCCCAGCGTCTTGGGATCGAGCCCCACGTTGGACTCCCTGCTCAAGGGAAACCTGCTTCTCCCTCCCTGCTCCTGTTCTCTCTCTCAAAAAAAGAGATAAGATCTTTTTAAAAATAAAATAAGTGATCTAAAACAGACTTTTCCCCTAAGGTTGGAAATTTTATTTTTTATATTCTAGAAGTGCCTTCTCCAGTGAGTCAACGGGGAACTGAGTTAAAGCATCTAAGTAGACGGATCACATTCCTGCAGCCAGGAAAATTACATACAGAAATTAGTAACAATGTATTTATTTGTTTCTGCTAGTAACTTAATTTTTTAAAACTGGAATTTCACTGTAATGACTCCCACTTTACCCACTGTCTTCTGTCTAACCTAGCCTGAATTCTCCAAACTTTTTTTCCAGCACTACTGCAATATTTGTCATCCTTATACCGTGTCCTTCAGGTCCTTTCCTCTGTGCATTCAGTCATTAGCAATGGTGAGCTTCTAGTTGTCACATATTTTTGTTGCATTGGGTGGGATAACATCATGAATACATGTAATGCAATGACTACCTCTAGATCACATCCGCAAGTTCACTAGCCTCCCAGATACCTCCACTGGCCTTTCCTGGGGTTAACTCTCACTGAGACGAAATATAATATCATTTATTGATTGTAATTTCTCTAGCAGTTTTTGTGGGGTTTTTTTTTTGTTTTTTTGCTGGATTTGATAATGTTTCAAGTAGGAGGAGTTTGGGAACAGTGTACGCTGGCTTGTTTTATGGAGGCCAGCACAAACATGATGAATTAAAACTTTTTTCTAGACAGCACTCTCCAGTAGATTTACTGCAGTGACAACATGTTCTGTGTCAGCTCTGAGCAATATGGTAGCCACTAGTCATATGTGGCCATGGAGCACTTGAAATGGAGCTAGTATTATTAAGAAAGAGCATTTTAAAATTTAATTCTAGGGATACCTTCGTGGCTCAGTTGGTTAAATGTCTGCCTTCAGCAGACACTGGGATCGAGTCCCATGTTGGGCGTCTTGCTCAGCGAGGAGCCTGCTTCCTCCCTCTGCCTGTTCTGCGTGCTGCTCTCTCTGCTTGTGCTCTTTCTCCCTCTGACAAATAAATAATTTTTTTTTTAAAAAAAGAAGGTAACATTTCAACTCATCGTAGAAAGTCTAATTTAAATAGCCACATATAGGGGCGCCTGAGTGGCTCAGTCGTTAAGCGTCTGCCTTCGGCTCGGGTCATGATCCCAGGGTCCTGGGATCGAGCCCCGCATCGGGCTCCTTGCTCGGCGGGAGGCCTGCTTCTCCCGCTTCCATTCCCTCTGCTTGTGTTCCCTCTCTCGCTGTGTTTCTCTCTGTCCAATAAATAAAAAAAAAAAATCTAAAAAAAAAAATAAATAAATAGCCACATATAGCTAATGAGTGGAATCATTAGTTCTGGAACATGCCTTTCCTATATCTTTTCCAGACACATACTCAGCTTTCACATCTTCAGTACAAAATAGATATCTCTCCATTATCATTTGCCTCCTCTCCACTCCCCTGCCATTTACTTCTGCAGTCTAGCTTCTGCTTCTGTCAGTCCACAGAAATTGCAGACATAAGGTCATCATCCACGCTCTGAATATCACCAAATCACTGATATCTGATACTGAGTTATTTATTCTCTCACCCTTTTTTAGCTTCTGAGTCACCCTTGTCTTGGGTTTCCCATTCTCTGGTCTGTTGATTATTCCTTCATGTATTATGTCTTCACTGAGTGTCCACTCTGCCAAGATTTTATGTAATGAAGAAAAAGACACTTGTTCCAGTTTGCATGTAGCTTATAGTCTGAGGTACTCATTTTATAAATCAGTGACATTCAAGCTAATTGTACCACAACTCAAAAATATGTTTTACTTTGTAACCCAATATACGTATATTTGTGTAAATAGAACAAAAGTTTCAGGAAAAGATCTTTATTCAAATTACCTGCAAAGCATATTAATATTTTCTATACTTTTTTTTTTTTAATGCTGGTGGAGACCTATTGCCACTGATTTCATGACCCACTCATGTTTGAAAACCTTACCCTACATGCCAGGACTTCTCAGGCTCTGATGCTAGCCTATGACCATCTCATGCATCATGCATCCTGCTTTCTCTGAGACCCCTTGCTGAAGTGCATGGCCCCTACTCATGGCTACTTTTCCTTTCTTAAAACACTTATCTCCACCCAGTCTCCCCACAGATCACATTCTGAGATCCAGCAGCTTCTAAACCACTGGCCTTTGCGAGGATTACCTCTCACTGAGTACAAATCTGATTTCATCCCCTTTCCCAACTTATACTTCTGTATTTTGTTGCTGAATGGTTCTACCATCTACCCATTTACCTGGGGAGAAACAAAGAAACCATCCTAAACGAATCCACCTTTCTTCACTCTGCAGTACAGTAAGTATCATTAGAGATCCCTCCTCCACTTGATTGCCATTGGTTCAGTTTAGACCTTCCCCACCTCCACTGTAGATAATGTATCTCAAGAATCTTCTTAATCTACTCTGTCCAATAGAACTTTCAGCAATGATAGAAAGTTCTGTATCTGCACTGTCTAAGCCATGTGTAAGACTCTGAAACGTTTAAATGTGGCTAGTACACATAGAACTAAATTTTTAAGTTTAAATAGCCACTTGTTGGGATACCTGGCTGGCTCAGTCAGTGGAGCGTGTGACTCTCAATCTCAGGGTTGTGAGTTAAAGCACCACATTGAGTGTAGAGATTACTTAAAAATAAAATCTTTAAAAATTAATAAATAAGTAGCCATATGTGGCTAGTGGCTAATGTATTGGATAGCATAGGTCTAGGTGATCTCCGTGCCTCCAGTGTGCCTCCTTCCAGTCCCTGACACAGATAAACAACCAATCAACCCTTGTTGACTAAGTTACTGAATGAAATGTAAAAATATGAAAGCCACATAAAGATGTCAGTAACACCATCAGTTACTAGATATTATCACAAGTCAACTATCAATGAAGTAAGATTTTCTCAAGCTTTCTATTTTTTTTTTTAGAGACAGAGTGCAAGTGGGGATAGAGGGGGTGCAGAGGGGCAAAGGGAGAAGGAGAGAATCTTAAGCAGACTCCACACCCAGCGTAAAGCCTGATGCAGGCCTTAGTCTCAGAACCCTGAGATCATGACCTGAGCTGAAATCAAGAGTAGGATGCTTAACTGACAGCCACCCAGCCACCCCATCAGGCTTTCACTGGTAACTTATTTTTTAAATTTCTTCACAGAAATACTTTGAATTACCTTCATCTTTAAAAACTTTTTTTATGGTCAACTACCCTTCTATAGTCTTTGATTTTTTTTTTCTTTACCTTGAGTCAAATATTTAATACATACCACCATCTGCTAGTGAAACATAATAGTTTACTAATGAATAGTGACAAAAGGCAGATCAGTGGTTGCCTAGGGGAGAGAAAGGGAGTACAAACTGGTACACAGAAACTTGTGTGTGGTGGATATGTTCTCTATCTTGACTGTAGTGAGAATATGATTTGTATATACATGTCAGGACTTCTCAAATTGTGCATTTCACAGTGCAGAGTACTAACCACTATAGGATCACAGTGAGCTACTGGGCACCTGTTCAAATTGTACATTTTAATATGTGAGATTTTGTATGCCTATTATACTTCAGTAAAGCTTTTTTTAAAAAATTGGTTGGAAACTTGCTCTGAGAAATATATAATGTAAAATTTGCTAATAAATGTTAATTAAAGGGGTAGCCTATATTACTAAAATCCCTGAATTATTTCTACCCTTGTTAAACCACCTGAGTTTTTGAGCAATAAGTTATTTTTCCCTTAGCTTGTCCTCTAATTGAATAATAAAAACACCAAACACATATGTATTGTTAACCTTCTACCAGGTACTGTTCTGAGTGGGTTTATGTCTATCATTGTTCCTCACAACAACTAACTGAAGTATATTGTACCTCCATTTTTAAATTGAGGAAATATAAGGACTAGAGGTTAAATAACTTCCCCACGATCAGACTGCTGGTAAGTGATGGCACCAGTCTTTGAACAAAGAGAGTCCAAGCCCTTACACACAATGATAAATTGCCTCAATTAAGCTTTATTCAGAAAAGTATTTAATATTATTTAAAATATCTTTAGTAATACATCATATGTTAAGTTTAAAGGTACCTACTTAAATTTTAAATGCCCCAAAATCTGTGAAAGGAACTGAAATCAAAAGATTTTCTAGGGGCGCCTCAGTGGCTCAGTCGTTGGGCATCTGCCTTCAGCTCAGGTCATGATCCCAGCGTTCTTGGATCGAGCCCCACATCAGGCTCCCTGCTCCGCAGGAGGCCTGCTTCTCCCTTTCCCAATCCCCCTGCCTGTATTCCCTCTCTCGCTGTGTCTCTCTCTGTCAAATAAATAAAATCTTTAAAAAAATTTTTTTTCTAAAGATACTACAAGTTTACATGTGATAAATACTACATTAGTAATATTTAGTAGTATTAGTACATTAGTAGTATTTACACTACTGATCCTAAAGTGCCTTTATTTTTTTTTTTAATTTTTTAGAAAAGATTTTATTTATTTATTTATTTATTTGACAGAGAGAGAGAGATCACAAGTAGGCAGAGAGGCAGGCAGAGAGAGAGGGGGAAGCAGGCTCCCCGCTGAGCAAAGAGCCAGATGTGGGGCTCGATCCCAGGACCCTAAGACCATGACCTGAGCCGAAGGCAGAGGCTTTAACCCACTGAGCCACCCAGGTGCCCCCCTAAAGTGCCTTTAAAGTGGTTTCAATCATAAAACCTGATTGTATCCTTATCATGTATTTTACTTTAATTTTCCCCTAAAAGTTATGCCTCATAATTTTAAGCTCATTTTCCAA
Organism: Procyon lotor; assembly: GCA_028646535.1. Taxonomy (NCBI): domain Eukaryota; kingdom Metazoa; phylum Chordata; class Mammalia; order Carnivora; family Procyonidae; genus Procyon; species Procyon lotor. The sequence goes on along the minus strand of CM053607.1, from coordinate 125,312,748 downwards.
ATCTTATTTTGTGAACCAATGATTCCTACATGTGAGTTTTGAATATAATTTTTATCTGACATAACATCTTTAATTTTATTTAATTTTTTAAATTTATTTTAACATACACTGTATTAATAGTTTTAGGGGTTGAATTTAGTGATTCATCAGTTGCATATAACACTCAGTGCTCATTACATCAAGTGCCTTTCTTATTGCCCAGTTACCCTATCACCCAGTTACCCTTCTGCCCACTCACCACCCTCCAGCAACCCTATTTGTTTCCTAGAGTTCACCATTTTTTATATTTTGCCTCACTATTTTCATCTTATTTTATCTTTCCTTCTCTTCCCCTATGTTCATCTGTTTTGTTTCTTAAATTTCACATGAGTGAAAGTATATGCTATTTGTCTTTCTCAGACTGACTTATTTCACTTAGCATAATACCCTCTAGTTCCATCCATGTTGCAAATAGCAAGATTTCATTCCTTTTTGATGGCTAAGTAACATTCTATTGTGTATATAAACCACGTCTTCATCCATTCATCTGTCAATGGACATCTGGGCTCTTCCCATATTTTAGCTACAGTGGACACTGCTGCTATAAACATTGGGGTGCATGTGCCCCCTTGGAACACTATTTTTGTATCCTTTGAATAAACACCTAGTAGTGCAATTGCCTGGTCATAGGGTAGTTCTATTTTAAACTTTTAAAGAGCCTCCATAACGTTTTCCAGAGTGGCTGCACCAGTTTGCATTCCCACCAACAGTGCAAGAGGGTTCCCCTTTCTCCACACCGTCATCAACATCTGATGTTTCCTGAGTCGTTAATTTTAGCCATTCTGGCTCGTGTAAGGTGGTATCATTGTGGTTTTAATTTGCATTTCTCTGATGTCTAGTGATATTGAGCCTTTTTTCATGTGTCTGGCATAACTCTTTTTAAAAAAAGTTAGCATTAAAGACTAAGAAATTTCATCACAAAGGACTAAGACATCATTAAAGATTAGGAAAAATCTTGTATTTTAGGCAAAGTTGATCTTTATCCTCTCAACAAATAGTTTTGTGCTACACCGAGTTTATCCACTTCATCCATATCTAGTTTACTAGAGCTTTTCACAATCAGTTTACCTCATAAATGTAAAAATAAGTAGCAATCTCTGATTGAATCAGTGACTGAGACTTTTAAGTTGGCTACAGACTTTAAGCTGCACAACTTCCAATCACTTCCTATTAAGAGTGCTGTTTATATTTTTCAATTTTTTATTTAAATTCTAGTTAGCTAAAATATACTGTAATACTGGTCTCAGGAGTAGAATTTAGTGATTCATCACTTACAAATAAACACCAAGTGCTCAACACAAGGGCCTTCCTTAATACCCATCACCCATTTAGTCCATTCCCAGCCACCTCCCTTCCATCAACCTTCAGTTTGTTCTCTATAGTTAAGATCTCCTACAGTTTGCATCCCTCTAAGAGTGCTGTTTAAATTAAAAGACATTTAGTGTATACTACTCAAAGCAAACTACACATTTAATGCAATCCCTCTCAAAATGCCACCAGCATTTTTTATAAAGATAGAACAAAAAATCCTAAAATTTGTATGGAACCAGAAAATACCCCAAACACCAAAGCAATCTTGAAAAAGGAAAGCAAAGCTGAATGCATGACCATTCCAGACTTCAAGCTATATTATAAAGCTGTAGTCATCAAGACATCATAGTACTAGCACAAAAACACACACATAGATCAATGGAACAAAATAGAAAACCCAGAAATCTACCCACAACTATATGGTCAACTTATCTTCGACAAAGCAGGAAAGAATAACCAATGGAAAAAAGACAATCTCTTCAACAAATGGTTTTGGGAAAACGGGGCCACTTTCTTACGCCATACACAAAAATAAATCCAAAATGGATGAAAGACCTAAATGAGGAAATATCAAAATCCTAGAGGAGAACATAGACAGCAGTCTCTTTGACCTGAGCCATAGCAACTTTTTACTATTTTTTTTTAAAGATTTTATTTATTTATTTGCGTGAGAGAGAGAGAGCGCGCACACAACAGGAAAGAGCAAGAAGCAGGTTTCCTGCGAGCAGGGAGCCCAATGTGAGGCTCGATCCCAGGACCACAGGATCATGATCTGAGCTGAAGGCAGACACTTAATTGAGCCACCGAGGAGTCCCTGCAACTTCTTACTAGACACGTCTCCAGAGGCAAGGGAGACAAAAGCAAAAATGGACTATTGGGATTTCATCAAGACAAAAAGCTTCTGCACGGTGAAGGAAACAGTAAAGAAAAGAAAACTAAAAGGTAGCCTGTGGAATGGGAGAAGCTATTTGCAAATGATATATCTGATAAAGCGTTAGTATCCAAAATCTAGAAAGAACCTAAAAAACTCAAAGCCCCAAAACCAAATAATCCAGTTAAGAAATGAGCAGAAAACATGAATAGACATTTTTCCAAAGAAGACATCCAGATGGCTACAGGCACATGAAAAGATGCTCAACAACATTCATCATCAGGGAAAACGAATCAAAACCACAGTGAGATATCATTTCACAACTGTCAGAATGGCTCAAATTGACAACACAAGAAACAGAGATGTTGGCAAGGACTTGGAGAAAGGGGAACCCTCTTATACTGCAAACTGGTGCAGTCACTCTGTAAAACAGTATGGAGGTTCCTCAAAAAGTTAATAATAGAGCTACTCTATGACCCAGCAATTGCCCTACTAGGTATTTACCCAAAGGATACATAGTGATTCAAAGGGGCACATGCACCCCCAATGTTTATAGTAGCACTATCCACAATAGCCAAAGTATGGAAAAAGTTCAAATGTCCATCAACCGATGAATGGATAAGAAGATATGTGTGTGTCTGTATACACTTTGTGTATAGATTTGTACACATTTTGTGTACAAATATATAAAATGTGTACAAACTGTATACAATTTGTACAAAATGTATACAATTCTGTATACAAAATGTATACAGAAACACACAAAATGGAATATTACTCAGCCTTCAGAAAGAATGAAATCTTGCCATTTGCAATGACACAGGAACTGGGGTGTGTGATTCTAAGTGAAACAAGTCAGATATGATTTCATTCACGTAGAATTTAAGAAACAAAACAGATGAACATAGGGGAAGGAGAAAAAAAGAAGCGGGGGAACAAACCATAAGATCTGCATCTACTTACTTTTTTCCTGAATCTAGAGCAAGAGTATGCAAACTCCTTTCCTGCTTATTCCATCTCTCTGTCCCAACCCAATCCCAGCATCTCTGCATTGGCAAAAAGCTCCCACGGTGTGGAAATCATTGTCACTATCATCCTGATACAAAATCTTGGCTACATGTTAACTCTATGAAGTTTGCTGATGATCTATAGCAGAATTATCCCATTTGTTACAACAAATTTTGTACTGAAAGGAACCATTGGATCAAATATTTTTAAGCTGACAAATATGCACATAACTTCATCTGGACCTTCTTTCTTTCACTAAACTCAGTGTTCCTGTTCTGGTTATTATCCCCCTCTGTAATGCCTCCCACAGGAAACAAAATTCCGCCCCCTTGCATTTTCTCTCCACTGAGTTCTTCCCTTCATAGCTACACAAAAGAAAGTTGTCTAATCCAGACCTCTTTCATATGACAGTTTGTCAAGTTTTGTGTACAGTCATGAACATGTTAACTTGCAACTCCTTTGCAAGTTAAATATCCCCAGCCCCTTCAATTATATAATGTATTTATCACTATCCTAGTGATAATCTCGAAAGTTCTGGCCTCCAGAACTGGCCAACTGTATCAGTGTCCCTTAAACACCTGTCACCAATGCTGAATAATAAGTCCAGAAATGTCCTAATTAATCCATTTCTCAGGCCTGAAAGGCTTTGGAATTAGTCTCAACTAGTCATCTTCTGCATAACATTACCTTACCTGCATATGGCACTTTACAGCAAGCACATTTTCTTTTTCTACTCCCCCACCTCCATGCCTTCCTGGTTCAGGCTCTCATCACCCCAGGCCTGCATCCTGTGTCTGTATTTTGCTTCCTTGCCTGCTGCTGCCATCCCTGGACTCCTTACACAATACTTTCATGTGCAAGTCAGTCAACACTCATTGAGCACCTGTGATGTCCAGTGCTCATGCTTCAGGACATCAATTATGAACAAGATAAGGCCTGTCCTTTACAGAGGTGACGGCCCTCATCTGACTAAATCAACATGTAAGAAGGGTTGCATTAAAGCACAGATGCACACCCACGACCGACGGTAGAAAGTGGCATTCCAGCATAGGTTAATGGAGATAGCATTTGACTAAACTTTTAAGAATGGTTGGGATCGGGGCACCTGGGTGGCTCAGTGGGTTAAGGCCTCTGCCTTCGGCTTGGGTCATGATCTCGGGGTCCTGGGATCGAGCCCCGCATCAGGCTCTCTGCTGGGCGGGGAGCCTGCTTCTCCCTCTCCCTCTCTGCCTGCCTTTCTGCCTACTTGTGATCTCTCTCTGTCAAATAAATAAATAAAATCTTAAAAAAAGAAAAAGAATGGTTGGGATTAAAAGCAGAAGAGCAGGGGCACCTGGGTGGCTCAGTCGTTAAGCGTCTGCCTTCGGCTCAGGTCATGGTCCCAGGGTTCTGGGATCGAGCCCCACATCAGGCTCCTTGCTCAGCAGGGAGCCTGCTTCTCCAGCTACCATTCCCTCTGCTTGTGTTCCCTCTCTAGCTGTGTTTCTCTCTGTCAAATAAATAAAATCTTTAAAAAAAAAAAAAAAAAGCAGAAGAGCATTCCAGGCTGAACCAAGGGGTGGGGCATGAGGGGGTCTAAATGTACAGTGGTTTAGGGGGCTCCTGAGCAGAGCTGAGGAACAGAAGCTGTGTAGGATGAGCAGTACTAAGTGTTCTCGAAAGGAACATTAGAGCAGGTAAAGAATGACCCTGAGTGCCATCCTTGAGAGTCTGTTCTGGATGAGCCCTGAAGAAGGGACTGTTGGGCTCCCAGTTGCATTTCCATCTCTCAGTTGACATTGAACTCTCAACATTTGGACAAGAAGCTCTGCCTAGCAGCTCTTGTAGAGGAGGCTGGAAGGCATACCCGGAGCATCCCCAACCTTGGCAGTGTGCCCCTCGGCGAGTCATTAATTTGCGGGAACCTCCAGGGCGGACCTATGGGGAGAATCACACTGTTTCTATAGTGTGGCCTCAGTATAGAAAGTCACTAACTTCCTACTGGGACGATTTGGGAGGGTGGTCCCCGCGGTCGCTCCAGGCCAGGAACCCGTCAGCCGACAGGCAGCAGCAGCGAGGCCTCGCGTCTGCGTCCCCGTGGGCGTGAGCGAGCAGCTGGAAGAGTGGACTGGGCCCGCGGAACTCCGCCACCGCAGGCTGAGAGGAGAGGGAGGAGGGATTTGGCTCCCAACAGTAGCCCTGCCTCCTTGCTGCTTTTGGGGCCAGCGCTGGCGACGAGAAACAGTCAAGGGAGATTTCTTAACTTCTCGTTATCCCAGCAACCAGTGACGCGGCCCACACGAGGCCCACCACTGGCCAGTCGGGCAAAGCGGGGCTGGAAAGTGACTCCCTATCCTGAGGCGCCTCCCAGCTCCCCCTAATCGGCTGTCGCTCGCTCCGCCAGCCCCTTCCTCCCTTCAAGCCCTAGTCCCGAAGTCCGGGAGGCGGGAGCCGGAGAGCCCCCTGAGTGGTAACCGTGTGGTGTACAAGGAGCCAGTCGGCGACCGGTGAGGGTACTGAGGGGCTGGGAGGACAGGGTTGGCGCGGGGCAGCGATCCCCAACCATCGCGCGTCTTCTCCGCTCGGCTCCTGGCAGCTAGTGTCTGCAGCTGTCGGAGCGCCCCCCGGGCAACGAGTGACGCAAAGGCTCGGCGGGACGAGCGATTGGTCAGTTCACGCTCGCGGCCGCGGCCTGCTCCTCCCAGGCCTTGCCCTCTGCTTGTCCTCCCCTATCTTCTTCCCCTGGTGACCTTCGGGCCCCGCGGCTCCACGACGCAGGCATCGCCAAGCTAAGAAGGACTAAAAGGGCGAGGACTAAAAGGACTAAAAGGACCTGTCAGCCAACAGGTCCGGTCGGCGTTAATCGGCCCCGACTCCTCACTAGGTTTTTGGTGGGCTGGAGCCAAGGGCGAGGAGCTGGGGTAGGACTGCGAGTCGGAAGTTTCACCCATGGAGAATCTGCCTAGCAACTCGTGACGAAAGGTGACGCCCCGGATTGGCTGCGCTGTGACCTACTCAAGTGTGGCGTTCCTCTTTGGGTGAATAGTTGCGCGCACTTTCTCGTTCAGTACCAGGTAACAAGCCTTAAAGTAACCGGCCTCCCTGATTCCTCTGAAAGCTCTTGGGGTGTGGCGTGGGGCTACAGAATGCCCACGCGGTTCTAAAAGGGTGAAAAAGGGTTCTTTGGGGGGTCGGGGCATGACTTAAACTTGCAGAATGTTTAGGATCCTTTAGATAGCGGTAGGAGTCAGACCCCATACTCAGGATCCCTCTTCCGAGGAACTGTCCTCAAGAGGGTAAAACCTAAAAACTCAGCAACTACAGTTCTCAGACTTACACATATTTTAACCTTCTTTATATGAAACGTTATAATAGCTTCCTTCACTGAGTTTTCCCAGACAGCAGTGTCAGACACCTACATCCCCTGTCCAAGGTCAGACAGCTAATATGGAAGAAGCAGAATTTGGACACTTGCCTCTGTAGTTCCCATACGCATGTTAGAGTTCCATCTCAGTAAACCAAAGCAGAATATTTGCAGTATATGCAGTAGATAGGGCTATGGAGGATAAGCTGACTGGAGAGAGGCCTCCTCCTCCAGTAAGCTAACATTTGGAAGAATTGTATTCCAGATTAACACATCATTTTTAAAAAGCATTGGGTGCCGTCTGTGTGCCCAACTTCTTGCTAGGCCCAGGGAAGTTGCAAAACACCATGTATCATCTCTTCCCACATCCCAGTTCTGGGATGCTCTGCCCCCTTTGGGTTGCAGTTTTGCCCACCTGTCAAAGGAACAAAGAGAATAGACTATCCTACTATGTGTGTTCTCTCCCTGCCAACATCCCGATCTTCTCCACACTTTCCAGTTCACAGGAAAATCTGTGTGAAGGCAAAACTGCCCAGTGTACTTGGATCATGATCAGGCTTGGGCACTTGGGATGGAAAGCAGCTGTCATTCCTATTTCCAGCAGTTCCTTAAACATGCCAGATTGGATGTGAAGCTGAAATGGGCAACTTCTTTTGAAGTACTGGAACTTGTTTCCATTAGGTCAGGAGTGGCTATTCTGGTGCTCTAGATTCCATACTCCATCCTTACCTAGAAAAGGGGCTGAAGCCTTCCTAGAATGGACGGGTCTACTCTTTCCTGTTACTTTCCTTGATTATTCAGAATAAAGCCAACTAAGGGGATGGGGTTGTGGGGTGTGAAGGTTCTCAGCAGAGCTTCTCTGAGGAGGGGTTATTGGAGCAGAGCCCTGAATGAAGAGGTGAAGGGACTTTACAGGTGGAACTATAAATAGAAAGGCCCAAAGTAGGAAATTAATTTTAATAATACATTTCATTGGGGCGCCTGGGTGGCTCAGTGGGTTAAAGCCTCTGCCTTCGGCTCAGGTCATGATCTTAGGGTCCTGGGATCTAGCCCCGCATTGGGCTCTCTGCTCAGCAGGGAGCCTGCTTCCCCCTCTCTCTCTGCCTGCCTCTCTGCCTACTTGTGATCTCTCTCTCTGTGTCAAATAAATAAAATCTTAAAAAAAAAACAAAATAATACATTTCATTTAGCCCAATATATCCAAAATATTATCATTTCAACATATAAGCAACATTAAATATTATTAATGAGATATTTTGCATTCTTTTTTCATACTAAATCTTTGAATTAGGAGTGTATTTGACCCTGATGGCATATCTCAGTTTGGACCAGCCACATTTCAAGTGCTCAGTCCCATATGGCTCATGGCTACTATAGTGCACAGCACATCTGGGACAGCCCTTAGCCCCACTTCTGCACCAGCTTTACCCAGCTCTGGCTTCAAGATGGAGAAATTGCAAAATAATTACTTGTCTCTTCATCCTGCCCCAGAAATATTGGCCTGGCAGAACAGATAGCTAGGGAAGAAAATCTTTGTACTAACTGAAGGACACAACTCAGAAGAAAAAGAACTAAGCTGCTCTTATAGTAGATTAATTAGTTAATGGACTAAATGCTGGTTAACTACCATACTCTTGACCTGTAATATGTTAGATATGGTTAGATGTGGTATGAAATACCTGTAATATCTATTAAGAAACAAAAATAAAGGAATCTATGAAACTCAGTTTATTTTTATTTTTTTAATAAAGATTTTATTCATTTATTTACTTGACAGAGAGATCACAAGCAGGCAGAGAGGCAGGCAGAGAGAGAGGGGGAAGCAGGCTCCCCGCTGAGCAGAAAGCCCAATGTGGGGTTCAATCCCAGCACCCCGAGATCATGACCTGAGCCAAAGGCAGAGGCTTTAACCCACCGAGCCACTCAGGTGCCCCAACTCAGTTTATTTTTAATTGATTGTGAATGTTTTTTTCATTAGCTTATCTTACTTAGTACCTTTTTATCTTACTCTTTTTAATTACATATATAGTATTTGTAAATATTTATAAGTATTAAATGCTTGAAAAGTACAAAAATATCTTAAGTATTGAATGATTAGTACTTTTCACCAACTCACACATAATTACCTCCTTCCCTCTTTCCAAGGCATCCTGTACTTATTTTTTTTCCTCCCATACTTATTTTTACTTAAAATGAATTTGGTAGTATAACAACTTGAAAACTCTCAATTGGGAAAGTGGTTAGGATAGTCTAGAAATCATTCTTTTGTGTGTGTGTGTGTGTGTGTGTGTGTGTGTAGAGTAATATTATTTTTTTTCTTTCAGATTTCCTCCCAGGCATAGACCCTTTTGCTTCCAGGGCAAACTCCAGCATGGGGTGAGGTACAGAAGAAAGACTTGAGGAATGAACTCTGGCACTCAGTTACCAAACCTGCCCCCTAGATTAGGGTCTGTCTTACTACATCTGTAATGGGGGGAAATTATATCTTTGTTTATATGCCATTTATGTATGCATGTTTGTGTTTGTGCATTTGTCTTACCTTCCTTGGGCCTGTGCCCTGGGAGGCAGGGGGTGGGTTCCCAGAAACTTGGCCTGAGAGGTGCCATGGTCCCTTGAGTCCTTCAAGTGAGGTGGAACCCTCACCAGCATGTGCATTGCTCTCTTTGGCATTTGGATCGAACACTGAGTCCTGAGGGAAGGTTTTAACCACATGAGGGCAAACATTCTTTTGAACTGACAATCCAGAATAGACAGCCCAAGTAGCTGGGCTAAGAGTTCCCTCTGGAAGAACAGATATTCTCTCTAAAGACTGCTTTCTGGTCTGCAGAAGGGCTCCTGTCCCTGCTTGAAGCTTTTGCTTAAACTCATTCTCTGTGAATAAGATGTCTGGGATTTAAAACACTGATAAAAGAGAGAGAGAGAGAGTAGGAGAGGACTGTGATAGATGAAACAGAATAGTAAAATGTAGATAGATGCTAAAGGTGAGGGAGTGATTCATGATATTATTCTTTAGTTTTTTGTTTGAAAATGTCCATTAAAACAATACCCTTCTCCAAAAAGTACTCCCCTCTTCTTTCCCTGCCTCTGTCTCCTTTGCTCAGTGTAAACTTATGTGTCCCTCTTACTTCATCCCTGCAGGGTACAGAACATCCTGCTCCAAAGGCATGAGAACATCATACATTGGCCACTCCTGCCCAGTGTGGAGGGAAGCAGAAACTCCAGAGCCCACCCAGGAAGGTTTGTGGCTTTTTTTCAAGGCTTTTTTTTTTTCAGTGGATCCCATTTTTGGGGTGTTTTAACCAGAGCTCTGGGTATTTATGATGTTTCCATCTGCCAATAAGAAAATGACTGCTGACCATTTTGTTTGCTTCCTCTCCCTGACCTGTTGAGTGTCACAGTCTCTAACTCATAGCAACTATACCTAACCTCCACTGAATTTAGCTGGGACCAATCCATGCGCCTTGAGGAGAGTAGTCAGTGATGAGGCCCCCAGGAGGTTCTGTACAGAAAGGCTGATCCTGCTCCCAGACAGCCACCTGGACCAACATTGTCATAAGGACTCAGGGATAACATTTGAGATAAAGAGGACAGTAGATCAGATCCCATCTCCATAAAGGGGCTTCTCTGCTACTCTGGATTCTCAGATCCCTGGAGCTAGGGCAAAGAGAAAAGTCTATGAATGTTTGTAAACAACTTGGATGACCTGAGAATTAAGAAGGAATGCTTCTTCCTTCTCCACAGGCTTCCTGAAGATGTGAAAAGCGCTTCTAGGATGATGCCATTAACTTTCAAAATTATTCTTTGTGGATTATTCATGTTCCTTTTTGCCCTTCTCCTGAGCCCTGTGTAGCTTTCTCAAGGCTAGGCCAGGGAACTTTGAGGCTATGTACCGGTGTGGAGTGATTATTAGGTACTGTCCAAAGCCAAGGTCTTTGGGGTCTCTCAGATAACCATCCCTTGCCCAGGCCCCAGCCCTTTCTGAGACTTTTTGCCCAAACTGCTGCTCTGCACAGGTTTATGCTTCATCTCATTGTCCTCTGTCCTTCCAGCCCAGATCTGGCTGGGTTCACATTGGTGACTTAGGAAACCAGGATCTCAGAGGAAGGTGTTGATGTAGCTGAGGCCCAGGGACCTTCTCATTGCCTGTCCTTCCTTGGTATTTCCTAGGGCATCCCCAGGCCAAGACCTCTGATCTAAGGACAGAAAACAGGCGGCTGGGTACTCCTCATTCCCTGCCAAGCAGAGTTTTGGAAGCAAACTCCCTCTCTGAATCCCTCCTGCCCTTCCTGATGGCATGAGGACCCCCTTCCCCATATTTCTAGGAGTCCTATGGCTTTCCCTCCTCTTGGAGAGTGGAATCCAGGAGATGGCCTAGCTGAGGAAGTTACAAGAAATAGGATCCCTGTGCTTGCCTCTCCATTCCCTAAGGTGTAGCTGTTGCAGTTGTTACTGTGGCTTACAGTGACTTTCTCCCTTAGGGGTCAGGGTGAAGGGCGAACCTGGCTGCAGCCTACCCTAGAAAAAGCTGCAGAGCCTGCCCACAAAAGAAGGAACCTGGCATCCACAGGCCAGTTTTCCAGGCCTCCCCTCCTTCCCTCTGCTACTCCCTTTGTAGGCCTTCAGAAAACGGAAAATAACACGCAGTTTGAGGCCCTGGACCCCGGCGTGGGAGTGGCACACTTCCCTGCCAGCCTGGGCCCCAGGCTGCATCCCGAGGGCACCCCAGCCTAGCCCTTACCATGTTCGCTCCATCAGAGGTGGTGGCAGAGGCGGCGGCGGCGGCAGCAGGAAGGCCTTACGTGTGCGGTGAGTGTGGCAAGAGCTTCCGCTACAGTTCAGTGCTGCTGCGCCACGAGCGTGCCCATGGCGGCGACAGCCGCTACCGCTGCCTCGACTGCGGTGAGCGCTACGCACTGGCAGCCGACCTCCGCTCGCACCGACGCGCCCATGCTGGCCAGACGCTCTACATCTGCAATGAGTGCGGCCAGAGCTTCCGTCACAGCGGTCGCCTAGACCTGCACCAGAACACACACAGACAGCGCGGCCGCTCCTGCCCCTGCCGCGCGTGCGGCCGCAGCTTTCCACACTTCTCAGCTCTGTTGCTGCACCGGCGCCGCCGGCACCCCCCCGAGCGGCCCTGCCGCTGTCCCCTGTGTGCCCGCGCCTTCCGGCAGAGTGCGCTCCGCTTCCACCAGGCACGGGCACACCCGTGGGGGACACCCATCGCGCCTCTCGACCCGCTCCACCGCTGCGCACAGTGCCCTCGGGCCTTCCGCAGTCCCGCAGGGCTGCGCAGCCACGCCCGCGTCCACGCGGCCCGGAGCCCTGGTGACGCCGCAGCTCCTCAGCCGCACGCGCCGGGTACACACCAGTGTGGCGTGTGCGGGAAGAGCTTTGGCAAGAGCTCCACGCTAACACGACACCTGCAGACGCACTCAGGAGAAAAGCCTTTCAAGTGCCCAGAGTGTGGCAAGGGCTTCTTGGAGAGCGCCACGCTGGTGCGCCATCAGCGAACGCACACGGGTGAGAAGCCTTACGCGTGCGGGGACTGCGGGCGCCGCTTCAGCGAAAGTTCCACCCTGTTGCGCCACAGGCGCAGCCATCAGGGGCAGCGGCCGCACGCATGCGCCACGTGCGGCAAGGGCTTTGGGCAGCGCTCCGACCTGGTGGTGCATCAGCGCATCCACACTGGCGAGAGACCCTTCCCGTGCGCCGAGTGCGGCCGCCGCTTCAGCGACCGCTCTGACCTCACCAAGCACCGGCGCACACACACAGGCGAGAAGCCCTACCGTTGTGAGCTGTGTGGCAAACGCTTCACGTGTGTCTCCAATCTCAACGTGCACCGGCGCAACCACGCCGGCCACAAGCCCCACAAGTGCCCCGAGTGCGGCAAGGCCTTCAGCGTGGCCTCCAAGCTGGCGCTGCACCGCAAGACCCACCTGGGCGAGCGGCCTGCGCAATGCGCTGAGTGCGGCAAGTGTTTCAGCCATAGCCGCTCGCTCTCCCAGCACCAGCGGGCCCACACGCGCGCTCGAACCGCCACCACGGCCGCCCAAGCCACCGCAAGAGCTGCACTCATCCTTGCTGGGCAGGCAGAACAGGAAAAGCCGGATTTTTTGTGTCCTAGTTAAGGGACCCCTGCTGAGAAGCTTCTCTGTCCTAGGCTAGGCGCATAGGGATACACTGCCACAGGGAGGCCTGTGTAAAGACAACACAGCTGGCTGTCGCCTTTTCCCTTCCTCGATAGTGGCCCTTCACCTGGACTGCTGCTTCGCCCCTACATCTACTTCCCTGGTCAGCTCTTCCTGTCCTTCATCCTTCCTGCTCTCCCCCTGGGGTGTAGGTGCAGGGAGGCAAGAAAACCTCCTAGACAGGAAAGAGAGCCCAGGTACTGGTATATTCCCACTGCTGCTGCTGCATCCTCAGAGGTTTCTTTCCTGTTTTCCCACCTGTGTTCGATCTTCTCTTGTCCCATCCCCTTTTCCAGCCGGAGTCTCCTCTAGCTCTCCTTCCCATGTCCTTTTGTTGTCCTGCCTCTTCAGGTAATGGTCACAGATGTGGCCACAGGGATAACCCACCCGCCTTGTGGTCGTCTTGCCCCTTGGTTCTACTTGAATCTCTGCTGCTTTCTCTCTGGGCTCAAAGATGGGAAATTTGTAACAGAGGGATGGTGGGACAGCTCATTTCAGTGAAAGACATCATGCCAGAAGCCACCAGCCTGCTGCCTGGCAGAGGAGGCCCACCCACAGTGAAGCTGGGCAGGAGCCCTCAGCAGAGCACCCAGCAGTCCCATGGAGCACACCTAATGGTGTCCAGATCAAAGTGCCTCTCGGGGAAATATTCTCCAGCTAGGTGGGGAGACATTAACTTTGGGATCTAGACTGAAACCACATGGGGTCTATAAAGCAGAGTATTGCCAAGGGAAGCATCAGAATGCTATTTCCAAATCAAGGTTGAAGCCATGGGGAAATGGAGCTCCACAGAGTCAATAGTGGAAGGCAGAAAAATCTGGAACTGGCTAGCGGGGTTTTTTTGCTTATGACTGGTGAAATAAAACTTGGTTTTTTGGGGGTTCCAGAAGCCAAGAGCCTCCTTTGTCAAACTGGAGGCTACTGTCTGCAGAATTCGGGAGTGATCCAAGAGCCAGGCCCTTTTGAAATTCTAAGATGTCCCCTCCCAAGATAGCTCAGTGATCTTGCATGTATAGCCCCCTTGATTTTGCACCGGAAGGCAAGACTCTTCAAACCTGTACATTTGGTTCTCTTGGTCTAATGCATACTACCAATGTGGCTCAAGCTCACATACCTCCATTCCAGTTCTGACTAATCCCTCTGGAATGACCCAGTGCTCTTCTCCATATGTCACAGCCTGCCCTTCTTGAGTGCAAGAATAGGTATGACACTCCCCAGAAAAGGCCTCCAAAGTGTCAAAGCAAACTTAGAAAGCTGGGTCCTTGAGGTAGGGGCCTGCAGAGAGAGGAATACAGCCCACACCTATGGTAAACTCAGGCACATTCTCGCAGGGCCTGCTTCCAGAGGAATCAGGATTCCTGCACTTCAGGTGCCAACATACTCACTCAGCCCACACATGTCCATGTAGAATACTGTGTTTATTCTAGACTAAAGTAGCCTGGCTTGTTTTTCTGCCCCCACCCTGAACTCCCTGTCACCCTGGTTTCTGGGGACCAGGCACCTGGCACTTCTTCCTTGCTCCTCTTCAGTCTCCGGCGTCTGGTCCCTCAGAGCTCAGGAATGCTCACTGCTGAGGGAGCACGGTCAGAGCCTGAGGAACCACAGAGGGCCTCGGCTCATCACCAGACCTTGGGGTCACAGAGGCAGAGATGCTGGGACAGGGCTCCAATGGGCCAGGTGACTCTTGTGGGGCTGGGAGCAGGGCTGGATGGCTTTTACTGCAGTGAGCTGCAACACTGTCTGGCTTCTCGAAACGCTTGCCGCAAAACTCACAGGGGAAGCGTAGAGTAGCGGCTGTCTCTGCGTGCTTGCGCCGATGCCAGTTCAGGGAGGCCTTCTGGCGGCAGGTGAACCCGCAGATCTCACACCTGAGCCAGGGACAGCGGAGGGAAGGACAGGGCTTCAGCCCACCATGACTTCCCCAGGGGTTCCCCCTCCTTCAGCTCTGTCTTGCTGGTCCCCCCAGCAGCCCGACCTTCCCACCCTGCTCCCCCCCACACTCACTGCAGGGGTTTCTCTCCAGTGTGGATGCGCCGGTGGATGACGAGGTTGCTGCTGGTGCGGAAAGACCGGGCACAGAACTCACAGATGTAGTCCCGGGTGTCTGCGGGTTCACAGGGGTCACCCCAGCATCCATCCCCAGGCCATGGCCCCTCTTCAGTCCAGCCCACCTGCCTACCCTCACAGGAGTACTGTCCCCACTCAACCTGCTTATCCTACCCCTCCCAGCCCCCAACAGTGCCCCGTGGCTGTCAGCTGCCTATCTGCTCCATTTTTCCCTGAACCTGCCTCCGTACCAGCACTAACCACCTGCCCTCTGCACTCCTCCAGTAGCTCTCACAGGCCTGCCCTGGTTTTTCTCCTATACCTCCAAGTCTCCGGGCAGGCTCTACAGGAGCTATCCCTGCTTCTTGTGGCATCTGTCTTACCACCATGCGTACAGCCCCACACATGCACCTGCAGCCTTCTTCCCGATTACTCCACTACATTCCCCAAATCTCTGGCCCCAGACCCTCTTCAGCCATTACTCATGCTATTGCTTTGTCTACGTGTCCAGCACTCCACATTTCTGTTTCTGGACCTGCACCAACCATCTCCCACCCTTCTCAGCCACCACTCCCAGGTCATGCCCCATCACTGCACCTCCTTGAAATTGCCATTTCAGTCATCCTAGTTCCAGCAAAGGCCTTCTCACTTGTCCTGCTACAATAAGTGTGTGACTCCAGGCTGCCACTCCAGCAGCCTGCTGCCTTCCCACTGTCCCCTTCCACTCCTCACTCACCCAGCTCCCTTTCCAGGGTGTCTTTGTAGCCTTCCTTCAATCACACTATGAATTCACTGGCGGCTCTCTCCCTTAGCTGTACCAAAATAAACACAACCCTTGGCCCGCTCCAGGAATATGCAGGTGTGGTAAGGGGAGCAGAAACACAACCCACAATCTGTTCACCTACCACTCAGCCTTTCCTTTTCATCCACAACCACAAGTCCCAAGGGCCCACCACATGCCTCTGCATTTTCGTGGCCAATTACTCTGCCACTCTTGAGAGCCCAGAAGGCCATTTTCCACACCACCTCCTCTACCTGCTGGCTCCTTAGCAGTGATCTCATTTTTCAAGTCACCAAGAAGAGATAAGCCAGAAGAGAATAACCACAGAGCCCCCCCAACCTGATCCATCTGCCAGCTCACTTCTGTGCCCATATATGTGACTATTCCTTGCTCCATTCACTGCAGTCGCCCTCCAGTTGTGCAGAGACACACTGCTTCTTCCTGACCAGAGGTTTCCCCACCCTCCCAACCCAGGCGTCAGTAAGCCTTTTCTTTTAGTGGGATCATTCCCATATCTGTACCCCCAAACTCACAGCCTTCCAGCTAGGACCCCATTTTTCTACTTGTCTTCATAGCAACACTCCAAGTGGCACATACTCACTATCTCTACTTCCCCAGCTTGAACTCACTCCATTCTGGCTGTCCTCTCGTCACACACCACCTTGTCATCTAGTCAAAGGTGGCTTCCCACCACCATGTCCAGTGGCCTATCCTCATCTTACTCAGTCTTGTAGCACTGGTACAACCCACCCCCCTCCCCTGCAGAGCATTCTCTCCACTTGGTTCCTCAAATACTGCTCTCTTCATCTGCCTCACCAGTCCCCTGGGAGGTGCCCTTCCCACCTGCCCAGCTTAGGCCTCTCTTCTACCTAAGCTCACACCATGTAGGTCCACTCTACCCTCAACCCCAAATACCACCCACCTGCTTGTGGTGAACACATTTTTCCCCCCAACATCTCTGAACTCCAGATTCACATCTTCTGGGATGTCTAAGTTAGAATGTCCCAAATAAAATATCCTTTTCCTAAAGCCTGCCTCACCCTCATTTTCAGGAAATCTCATCACCTCTGCCCAGTTGCTCAGGCCAGAATCCTTCAAGTCAGTCTTGACGCCCTCCTGCCCATCCACCTGTGGCCGTTCTGTCCTCTTCACAGTAGCCTTCTGGCTCTACCTTCATGCTCACATCAGCCTCAAGCAATGCCCCCCCACCAACTCAACTGGACCTGCTATCACTGTGCGCTGCACATTCCCACAGTCCCATTTCTCAACATGGCAGTCACTTTGCTCCTTTTAAAGTCAGTTGTGTCCTCCTGCTTTACAAGACCTTATCTCATTTGGCCAAAAGCCAAGCCATGCTGATGGCAGCCTTGGAGACCCCCACCACCTGTCTGACCTCTTTTCCTTCCTTTCTAATTTCCTGGCCTCCTCTCCCTTCCTGGAACACACCACGCAGAAGCCAGTTCAGGGCCTTCCCAGTGCTGCCCATAGACATGGACAAGCCTCCATTCCTCCCTTCACTTAGGTCTTTGCTCAAAGCAACTTCCCTTTCTACTAGAGAGACTCCTCCCTCGTGCTCTCCTTTCCCTTCTGAGCTTCCATACTTCTTTGTACCCCTCTTATCACTAGAGTGGACGTCTTATGAAGTAAGGATTGCCTTCTTTTTTCACTTTTGTATCTCAGCACTTAGAACAGTCTCAGGCAGGTGCTCACAACCCAGAGAACTGAGTGTGAGAGTCATCCCACAGAGGGGTGACGGGACCTGTAGATAAGAGTGATGGGCCCCCACAGGGGAGGTGAAGGGACCCTCAGGTGGAGGCGACAGGACCCACACAGAGAAATGAAGGCACCCACAGGGGGACGTGAAGACATCCTCACTCACAGACAGAGGTGAAGACACCGACACAGGGAGGTGACAGCGCCCACAGGAGGGAAATGAGGCATTTCTACCACTCACCACTATGTAGTTTAACATGCTCCTTCAGGTGTTTCTTAAAGTTGAAGGACTTCCCACAGGCTGGCTCTGGGCAGGAAAAGGACTTTTGGTGGATATGCTGGTACTTCTTGTGGTGCTAGGAGAGGAAACAGGTGGTGTCAGGGAGACCACCAGAGCTGGCCCAGCAGGCAGGCTCCTCTGCCCCCCTTTCCCCAATAGTTCTATCACCACCAGCTCCCATCATCCCGGCCAGTCCTCATCTGATTGCGAGCACCCCATCCCATGCTGACACCAAACCCTGACCTTATCCTATTCTGTCCTTGACTTGCATCATCCCACATTTTGCCACAACCTTCCTTACAAAGCCCAGTTCCCTGAACAAAGTGCCATTCTGGTGATGCTCTTGGTTCCCTAACCATGGAGTTGCTGTCTGCTAGGAATGAGAACACAATCTGGGTCGGTATGATCACCCTCTTCAATATCAATGTACAACATATATTGTCCAGATAATAGCTCACCACAGGTATATATTATATGATGTTTTCCTAAATCTGCTTTGGAAACACACACACATGCATGCTCTCAACCTGGAACACTTTAATGGTAGTCTGTTCTTTAACTCCCTCAGTATGTCTGGGAAATAGTTCTCCTGTCTGACCGAATTTTATAACCTGGCTCCATGAACTCCATGGGCTTTCCCCTCTTCCCACTTTCCCATCGTTAAACTGCTGCTCGAAGCTGCTTCAGTCTTCTTCATTAACAGGCTCCTGTGTGTTTGACTAGCCCCACTAAAGTTCTTATTCCAGAGTTTTCCTACCACGGGGGACTTACCGTTTCCTCTCCTAAATCCCATCCACCCTCTCTTCACCATCTCTCTGGTCTGGACTCTCCCTCAACTTTAGGACGTGATCTGGGAGGGCTCTGGATAAGTGTGGGGGCTGTGGCCCTTGCCTCTTCATGCCTCAAACCTCTCCTGCAATTAGGCTGCATCTTCCAGTCCTCTGGCACTAAAGCTACCCACTCTAGCCAGTGGGGCCTGGTGGCTGAGTGCAGACTCTGGAACCTCAGCACGACCACACACTAGTTTCCAGGTGCCTCAGTTGCCTCATCTGCAGGAGGAACAGTCTTGGTACCTGATTCCTAGGGATATTAGGGATCAAGTACTTAGAACAATGTTCGTACTCCAAAAGCCTGAGGAATGCCATTGTCAACCCCATGTGACCCTTGGAGGGCCCATGCAACCAGTGGTGATGGGCAGCAGTTGTGCACCTGACACTTGGTTTTCTGCCTTATCTAGAGTTGCCTGGTTTAGTGATTAACTCTAGGTGAGCTCCCCAGCCCTTCTCTTCCTATCTCCAAATCCACCCACACCCTGAGCTTCTTTGCTTTGGCTTCTCCTTCATTCAGCATCTCCTTAAGCCCTTCTCATATACCTCTGAGACCACAAAGAGCCCAATCCGTGCCCCTCATGTCCTCACATTCAAATACTGCCGGTTGGAGAAGATCCTTCCACAGCCGGGGAAGTCACAAGGCAGCAGCTCTCTTTTGGCAGCCTTCCTGGGGGAGGAGGTAGGCAGGAGCATAAGGACTCCCACAGGCTCTCCTCAGCCCCCTCCTCACACTCCCTTCCCCAATGCCCCCTCCCCCAGGCCTACCTAATTCTCTTGGGGCCGATCTGTGTCGTGTCCTCCTCCCAGGCCAAGGTCAGAGCAGACTGGGCCTGACTCCCAGGGCTACGGGCAGCAAAGAGGGAGCAGAGGGCCTCGAGGGAGGGCCATGTCCCAAGATGCCCCTGCCCTCTGTCTCAGCCATCAGGTTACCTGGCCAGGGGCTCAGTCTGCTGGGCTGCTTGAGGGGTCCCTCTGAGTTCCAGCTGTACCCCAACTTCCGTAGGCAGAAGAGCTCCAGAACCCAATGATGATGTTGATGAGGATGGTACAGCAAGAGGATTGAGGGGAGCTGCTGGGGCTGGGGGTGTCTCCCTGCCCTTAAGTGCATGGGTGACAGGGGAAGGAAGTACTCTGGGGGCATCTGGATCACTGCTGAAAAGGGAAGGAAGAGGAGGGCATTATCTCCCTGGGCTCTCAGCTACCGTCTAACCCAACCGCAGCCCCTAAATTGCAAAGATCCCAATCTCAGAACAATGCTACCCGTACAGTAGGATCTCCGTTCACACCTACTTTCAGCTTTCATTCTCCTCTAAGCCTAACTTCATCCCCTTTCCCAGATTCAAAGCCTCCATGGTTCTTTCTGCCTTCCCAACCAATAAGCCTTTCTCATGAGTCTGGAAAGCTTGGGATCCCTGACCAGCTGCTCCCTCCCTCCCTCCTGCTCTGTTCAGCATTTCCCACAACCCCAACTTGCTCATCTGGGGAGGAGCTGTAGGTCCATGGGCTGGCATCACTGAGCATCTCCTCTTCATCCTCATCTTCCTCCTCCCCCTCTTCTCCTGGGGTTGGGAAGGTCTCCAGTAGGGGTCCCACTTCCCTGCTGGACCAAGGAAGGGAAGTCTCAGGCTCTGCTTCCTCACCTGTGATGTTCACCCAAGTCTATCCTTTTCCCCACACCCCCAACCTCACCTGGGCAATCTGGCCTCCTCAGTGCTCTCAACATGCTCAGATTCCAAACCTGTTGGCACAGGTAGAGTCAAAGGGGAAGGAACTCTGGGCTGGGGGGATGAGGACAGGTACATTTCTAAGGTCTGAAGTGGTGGGAGGACTCTTTGGAAAAAGGAGGAGGGTGCAGAGGCTACAGGAATGGGAAGGGGTATTTTACTTTAGAGATGATATTCACATGGTTTAAAAAATAAAAGTATAAAAAGGTACACTTTGGAAAAAAAATCTCTTTTCTAGTGTTGTCCCCCAATCACCTAGTTCCTCCCACAGAAAACCTGGTTTCCTACATACCCTACCAGAGATATTTTATATACATTCATAATATATATGTTCTTTCTCCCCTTATTTTTCCACCAATGGTAGCACAACATAAATTTTATTTCATATTTTGCTTTCTATACCAAAAAATATATTTGAGGATATACTTCCTTGTCAGCATAGTTTTTCCATCGAGAAATGATAATTTTTAGAAAATGGGGTTCTAGGCTACAGAGATGGGAACCATCTTCCCTCACTTTTCTTCATAACTCTTCTTTCCTGCAGCCTACCTGCAGGCTCCTGCCCACTCCTGGCCTCCGGGCACCAGCTTCTCCGGGCAGTATTTGTACAGGAAACTGGCTTGGGCTCCTCTGGAGATATGGAGCCTGAAGAGGGCCCCCAGGAGAAGGTGTGGCCTGCAGAGCACTCCCACACAAGCCCCCCATCTTGGCCCCCGGGGCCCCGAAGCCCGGGCACCAGGCTGCACTCTCGGCTGTGGGCATGAGACAGGAGCACCAGATACTGCAGACCCTTGGGGGGCAAAGGCTCAGGACCTGAAGTGGTGAAGGCAACAGTTAGGGCAAGCTGGGAAGCCTCCCACTCTCACCCTGGGACCACACCCTCACAGCCCTATCCCCCAACCCCTGGGCAACGCCAGTCCCTAGTTCAGTTTACCATTCTTCAGAGCCCAGAACCTACAAGGTCCTGAGACATTGCTCTCTTTCCCACAGGCTGCCCCCAGTAAACTCCCCAACGCCCCACCTTTTCCCAAACTCACTCAGGGTCCCCTCTGATCCAGTCCCCTCTGCGAGGGCTCTTCTGGGTCACATTACTCCCTGTTGTCCCTCTTCCCTCCCTGGCTCCCCACCCCCTACCTCTAGTTATCTCCTACCTACCTGCACAGAGCACACAGCCTGAAGAAGTGTACCTGCGAGGGGAAGTGGGAGGAGGGAGAAGACAGGCATTTTAGGTAGGGATCCAGGCCAACTGCCCTCAGCTCTCAGCACTAGCACACTTTCGGGCGCCCTATTCGCTGTGAAAGCTGCGGGTGGCGAAGAGCAGGGGGCCGGCACCTGTCCCAGGGAGGGGGACTGCGTGTGGCAACCTGGGCGCCCTCCCCCACAGCCCCGCCCCGGTCCCTAACCGGTCCAACAGGAACTTAGCGAGCTGCGAGTGCAGGGAGAAGCCCAGCCGCTCCTTGAGGAGGCACCACTGCTCCATGTGGCCGCCCAGGCGGATGCGGCACTTGCTGCGGCGCGCGTCCAGCTGACGCCGCTTCTCCTGCCGCCTGCGAGATGCGTCCACCGGGGAGGAAGCCATGGGCACCGAGACCTACAGGGTGGGGGAGACACGCGTGTGGGCGGACCTGACCTCGGGCCCGAGGCCCCGGCTCCACCCGCCGCTGGGGCCTCAGTTTCTTCATCGATGAATTGGGAGCAAGACTCCCAAGTCATTTCAATAGCGTCCGCTGCCATTGGGCCCCCACCGCCCCAGCTTACGTTACAGGGCATGTAAACCAGCGCTGTGGAGTGGGAGGTAGGGAGACAGGGGCGAAGTCAGAACAATGGCCTGACCCCAACCACACTGTAGTGTAGAAACGGGAGCTGTGAGGAAGGGGCGTGAGACTTTCACGGAGAAATTTCAACTGGGGCTGGACGAGGGGCAGGGAACAGTTTCACCTTGAAGAGAGCATAGGCCTTTACTGCCTTTACTGGCTGACTGGGAGAGCGGAGGTGGTGTTGACTGGGGGCGCTCTTCATAGCGGGGCGAATGTGGCTGGGACCGGGGTCTGGGGGCGCTCCCACCCCGTCTCGGGCCGCCCCACTTAACGCTCACTATGCGTAGGACAGGCCAATTCCAAAGGCAGCTCCCAGGCCACCCAGAGCGCCAGCCGCGGCCCACCCCCACACGGCCTTACCTGCGAGCCCCCACCCGCCCTCAGCCTGACTGCGCCTGCGCCTCCCCCGCGTCGCGCGCAAGCCCGGAGAGCGGCGGGAGGACAAGGGCCCACCTCGCGCGCACCGCCGCCGTTTCTCTTTTAAGAGGAACCCGTCCCCCTTCGCGTCGGTGTCTGCAGCCCGGAACAGGGGCCCGGGCGGCTGGGAGGGGACAGGCGGAGGCCCGCGGGCGTGCGCCTGCGCATTGGCCACGGAGCGCACGGCCTGCCGGGAGGCGTAGTTCCCGCCGGAATTGTCCAGGCCAGGCGTGCGGCTGAGGTGAGGGGCAACTGTGTGGAGCGGTGGCTTCCGTGGAGAGTCCCTGCGCTTGATGGGAGAAACGTATAGAGCCAAGCCCTGCTCCTGTGTGCCAACCCCAGCCCCTCCAGCATGTTCAGGGATGTCGCTTCCACGGTTGCTCCTATTTTGTACCTCACCAAAAATTTCTCCCTCTTGATTGCCACCAACATGCAAACACGTACCGCAGAATCAGCCACCTTAAAAATCACCTCGATGCCTCTCTAGAACCCAAGGACCCATCCAGCTATGGACCCTTCCCTCTGAGGCATGAAAAGTCCTCAGAAAAGTTGCCCAGATTCGCTGTGGACTCTTCTTCACTTCCCATTCTGTATTCAAATGAGCCCAGGGGAGATTTCCTCCCCATCAAGCTGCTGGAATGGTGCTTCTCAAAGTCATTCGGGGCAGCCTCTCCACCTTCAGACCAGTATCTGACAATGTAGATCTTTCCATACTTCTCTACCCGAAACCCCGATAGCTTCTGTGACTTCACACTTTCCTGGTTTTCTACCTTCCTCGTTCGCTCCTCCTTTCCTTTGTTGGATCCTCCACCACCTTACCACCAAAATATTGTGTCCCCATGGATTGGAACCAAGACCAAATATTCTCTTGTATCTCTTCTTGAGTGATCTAATTGTCCTGTGGATTTATTTTTTTTCTTCCAAGTTTTTATTTAACTTGCAGTTAGTTAACATAAAGAGTAAATACTGGTTTCAAATGTAGGATTTAGCAATTCCTCACATGTAACACACAGTGCTCATTACAACCTGCTTCATATCCATCACATATTTAACCCATCTCCCACACCCAACCACCCTCCAGCAACCCTTAGTTGGTTCCCTATAGTTAAGAGTTAACTCTCTGGAGCCTAGGTGGCTCCGGTCATGATCTTGCGGTCCTAGAATCGCATCCCCCCTCCTTGCACCCTGGGGCTCACTGCTCAGTGTGGAGTCTACTCCTTCTGCCCTCCCCCTGCTCACGTGCACTCTCTCTCAAATAAACAAGCAATTTTTTTAAAAAGTCTGGTTTTCCTCCTATTTTGTTTTTTCTCCCTACCTGTTAGGTTTCTTCAATTCCACATATGAGTGAAATCATGTGATATTTGTCTTTCTCTGAATAAGTTTACTTAGAATAATATACTCTAGCTCCATCCTGTTGCAAATGGCAAGATTTCATTCTTTTTGATGGCTGAGTAATAGTCATATATATTCATATATATATTGATATATATATCTATATATATCGCATCCTTTTTATCCATTTTATCCATTCATTGGTTAATAAAATGAACATTTGGTCTCTTTCCATAATTTGGCTATTGTGTACATTGCTGCTATAAACATCAGGGCACATGTACCCTTTCAAATCAGCATTTTTGTATCCTTTGAGTAAATACCCAGTAGCACTATTGCTGGATCATAGGGTATTACTATTTTTACTATTTGAGGAGCTTCCATACTGTTTTCCAGGTCGACTGAACTAGTTTGCACTCCCACCAACAGTGAAAGAAGTTTCCCTTTCTCCACATCCTCACCAACATCTGTTGTTTCCTGTGTTGTTAATTATATTATGGCAGTGTGAGGTGGTATCTTGTCATAATTTTGATTTGTATTTCCCTGATGATGAATGACATTGAGCATCTTTTCATGCATCTATTAGCCATCTGGATGTTTTCTTTTTTCTTTTTTTTTTTTTTAAAGATTTTATTTATTTGACAGAGAGAAACAGCGAGAGAGGGAACACAAGCAGAGGGAATGGTAGCGGGAGAAGCAGGCTTCCTGCTGAGCAGGGAGCCCGAGGTGGGGTTCAATCCCAAGACCTTGGGATCATGACCTGAGCCGAAGGCAGACGCTTAACGACTGAGCCACCCAGGCACCCCTAACTGGATGTTTTCTTTGGAAAAAATGTCTATTCATGTCTTCCACTTATTACTTAACTGGATTATTTGTTTTTAGAGTGTTGAGTTTAATAAGTTCTTTATATATTTTGGACAGTAGCCCTTATCTGATATATCATTTGCAATTATCTTCTCCCATTCCATAGGGTTCTTTTATTTTGTTGGTTGTTTCCTTCACTGTGCAGAAGCTTTTTATCTTGATAAAGTCCCAACAGTTTATTTTTGCTTTTGTTTCCTTTGCCTCTGGAGACGTGTCTATTAAGAGTTGCTACTGCTTAGGTCAAAGGGGGTGTTCCCAGTGTTCTTCTCTAGGATTCTGAGAGTTTCCTGTCTCACATTTAGGTCTTCCATCCATTTTGAGCTTATTTTTGCATATAGTGTAAGAAAGTGGTCCAGTTTCATTCTTCTGCATGTGGCTGTCCAATTTTCCCAGCACCATTTGTTGAAGAGACTGTCTTTTTTCCATCAGATATCCTTTCCTACTTTGTCAAAGATTAGTTGATCATATAGTTTTGGGTCCATTTCTGAGTTGTCCATTCCATTCCATTGATCGAAGTGTCTGTTTTGCTGCCAGTACCAGACTGTCTTGATGACTACAGCTTTGTAATATAGCTTGAATTTGGAATCCTCATGCATCCAGCTTTGGTTTCCTTTTTTGAGATTGCTTTGTTATTTGGGGTCTTTTGTGATTCCATACAAATTTTAGGATTCTTTGTTCTAGCTATGTGAAAAATGCTCTTGGTATTTTGATAGGGATTGCCTTAAATGTATAGATTGCTTTGGGTAGTATAGACATTTTAGTTTAGTTTAGTTTCTAGATATGCAATTAGCCAACATATAGCACATTATTAGCTTTTGGTGTATGTTCAGTGATTCATTAGTTGTGTATAACACCCAGCGCTCATCACATCACATGCCCTTTTTTAATGCCCATCACCCAGTTACCCCAATCCCTCCCCTGCCTCCCCTCTGTAACCCTCAGTTTGTTTCCTGGAGTCAAGAGTCTCTCATGGTTTGTCTTACTTGCTGGTTTCTTCCCATTCAGTTTTCACTCCCTTCCCCTATGATCTTCTGTGCTATTTCTTATATTCCACATATGACTGAAACCATATGATAATTGTCTTTCTCTGGTTGACTTACTTCATTTAGCATAATCCCCTCCACTTCCATCCATGTTGATGCAAATGGTGGATATTCATCCCTTCTGGTGGCTGAGTAATATTCCATGGTATATATGAGCCACATCTTTATCCATACATCTGTTGAAGGATATCTCAGCTCCTTCCACAGTTTGGCTATTGTGTACATTGCTGCTGTAAACACTGGGGTGCATGTGCTCCTTCTTTCTACTACATTTGTATCTTTGGGGTAAATACCAGTAGTGCAGTTGCTGGGTCATAGGGTAGCTCTATTTTTAAATTCTTGAGGAACCTCCATCCTGTTTGCCAGAGTGGCTGTACCAGCTTACATTCCCACCAACAGTATAAGAGGGTTCCCCTTTCTCCACAGCCTCACCAACATTTGTTCCCTAACCTGTCAATTTTAGCCATTTTGACTGGTCTAAGTTGGTATTTCATTGTGGTTTTGATTTGTATTTCCCTGATGACAAGTGATATAGAGCATTTTTTCATGTGTATGTTGGCTATTTGAATGTCTTCTTTAGAGAAGTGCCTGTTCATGTCTTCTACCCATTTCTGGACTGAATCATTTGTTTTTCGGGTGTTGATTTTGATAATTTCTTTATACATCTTGGATACTAGTCCTTTATCTGTAATGTCATTTGAAGGGGCGCCTGGGTGGCTCAGTCGTTAGGCGGCTGCCTTCGGCCCAGGTCAGATCCCGGGGTCCTGGGATCGAGCCCCGCATCAGGCTCTCCGCTCTGCGGGAAGCCTGCTTCTCCCGCTACCATTCCCTCTGCTTGTGTTCCCTCTCTCGCTTTGTTTCTCTCTGTCAAATAAATACAATCTTTAAAAAAAAAAAAAAAAAGAAAATATCTTCTCCCATTCTGTGGGTTGCCTCTTAGTTTTGTTGACTGTTCCCTTTGCTTTGCAAAAGCTTTTTATCTTGGTGAAGTCCCAAAAGTTCATTTTGCTCTTTTAGGATGGAATGTTCTACATAGTTCTCTTAAATCTTTCCGCAGAGTCCCTGTGTTTATAGTGAGGGGTGGGGGAGGAAAATGGCACCTGCCAGCTCCCTTGTTTTCAGAGAAGTCCCCCAACAAGCTCCAAAATCATTACAAATAGGTCTGTCTCACTTTTCCAAAGAAGGCATACAAATGGCTAACAGATACATGAAAAAATGTTCATCATCTTTAGCCATCAGGGAGACTCAAATCAAAACCACATTGAGATACCAACTTACACCAGTTACAATGGCCAAAATTACCAAGACAGGAAACAACAAGTGTTGGAGAGGATGTGGAGAAAGGGGAAGCCTCTTCCACTGCTGGTGGGAATGCAAGTTGGTGCAGCCACTTTGGAAAAGTGTGGAGATTCCTCAAAAAATTAAAAATAGAGCTAGCCTATGATCCTGCAATTGCACTACTGGGTATTTACCCCAAAGGTACAGATGTAGTGAAAAGAAGGGCTACATGTACCCCAGTGTCCATAGCAGCAATGGCCACAGTCGCCAAACTGTGGAAAGAGCCAAGATGCCCTTCAACAGACGAATGGATAAGGAAGATATGGTCCATATATACAATGGAATATTACACCTCCATAAGGAAGACCCAACTTTTGTATCAACATGGATGGGGCTGGAGGAGATTATGCTGAGTGAAATAAGTCAAGCAGACAAAGTCAATTATATGTCACTTACTTGTGGAGCGTAATGAATAACAGGGAGGATATTAGGAGAAGGAAAGGAAAAGTGAATTGGGGGAAATCGAAGGAGGAGATGAAGCATGAGAGACTGCGGACTCTGAGAAACAAACTGAGGGTTTTGGAGGGGAGAGGGTGAGGGGATGGATAAGCCTGGTGGTGGATGTGAAGGAGGATGCATATTGCATGGAGCACTGGGTGTGGTGCATAAACAATGAATTTTGAAACACTGAAAAAATAAAATAAAAACTGGGGGGAAAAATAGGTCTGTTTCCCATTTGCCCCCTGGCATTGTGCGAACTGCTGTTTTTATGTTGCCTTCCATGTGGACTGCTGTCTCTTGAAGGGGTGCAACCCAGCTATATCACTCATACTACTGGCCAACCCGGTAGTGTATCAGCATATTTTTAAAGCTCCGGGTTCGAAGTCCCAACTGTTTTTACAAACTTATGGATTTCAGCCCCTTTGGTTTTTAAAGCCAAATGTTAAGGGGTTTAGTATTGAGCTCCCTGAGTATGTGAACTCCCTGATGGGCAGGACCATTTCTCTGCCCTCTCCACATGTGCCCTCCTGGGGGCAGTCTCCCTCCACCTTTCTGCCCTTCCTAACCTACGAGATGCAGCTTCTCTGTAGTTAGTGTTAAAGTTTGTTCTGTCAGTCTTTGGATCACTTCCTAGTTTATTGACTTGGATATTGACTTAGTTGTAAACAGGGGATGTGCTGAGCTCAGGGTCCTCCTACTGGGCCATATTCCCGATTTGTAACTTTGTGTTTAAACATATATAGCCCTGCCCCAAATGTTTTTCCCCAGAGTACTCTCTTCTTTGTGATGATTATGTATCCTAAGTAGCGGTCTTTGATACAAATTGAGTCCTTAGGCTCCATTAAAAATTTCTCTCTTTTTTTTTTTTAAGGTTTTATTTATTTGTCAGAGAGAGAGAGAGAGAGAGAGAGAGAGAGAGAGAGAACACAAGCAGAGGGAGCTACAGGCTGAGGGAGAAGCAGGCTCCCTGCTGAGCAAGGAGCCCCATGCGGGTCTCAATTCCAGAACCCTGGGATCATGACCTGAGCCAAAGGCAGACACTTAACCAACGAGAGTCACCCAGGTTTGTTCATTTTGTGTTGACAACAATGAATCCTGTTGGCTCCACCTCAAATGTATCCAGAATTCAACTCTCTCTCACTACTTGGCTTGCTGCCACCCAGTTTAGTCAGGGGCCTTGTAGTAGCCTCTCAATTGCTCTCTCTGCTTCCCTCTTGCACTCTAGTGTCTACTCTCCATATGACAGCCAGGGCATCCTGGGGATAGCAGACCATATCCTACCACACCTCAGCTCAAAGCTGTTCTCTTGACTCCGTGTCATTCCACAGACTGGCATCAGTCCCTCTCACTCAGTTCCAGACATACTGGTTTTGGCTTTCCTTATTGGCCTTTGTATTTGCTCTTCCCTCCTCCTGAAGCCCTCTGGCCCCAGATATTTTACCTGGTTGCTCCCTGACTCTCTTCAAATTTCTGCTCAAAAGGCACATCCTGAGAAGTCTTCCTCATCACCTGCATCTCTCTCTACTTTTCTTTCTCTGCTTTATTTTTTGTCACAGTACTTATCAGTCCCAACATATAATAATTTTGTTTATTCTAGGTCTTTCTCTACTGGAATATAAGCTTCTTAAGAACAGATACTTTGTTTTCTTCTCTGCTGCCTTCAGCCACTCAGGTAGAGTTGGGTTTTCTCTGGGAGTGAAGCCCCACCACCCGACCAAGCAAGTTGAGGAAAGGCAGCTGGCTCACTGGGGCACATGGGAGACTGTGAAGTGGGGTCTAGCTGGCCAAAAGGTCACGAAGGCCAAGTAGGCTACCAGAGAACTTGGATATTATCATAAACATAGAAAACACCATCTCCAGTGCTCATGTCCTCCCTTCAGTCAGGGGCTCAATGTGATAAGAAAGAATTATTCAGAAGTTGTAAATAGACAACATAGATAAATAGTGACAAATATTTTCCCTGACTCAACTTTACTTAGGCTCCTCTTGTCATTGGCCTGACCCTGTGAACTCAGGAAATTTCTAGTAGAAGCTTCTGCTTAACTGTCAATCTTTCTTGTAGAAACTAAACTCCTAGAAGCTTCTGTCTAGTTGTCGGTCTTACCTTTTAGAAACAAGTTAACAAACTACTGGAACAGAAAATGAAACATTTGAGGGAGAGCCTGACCAAATGAATCAGAAAGTGCCAGGAGTGACCAACAGTGACTTCAGCCTCATTATGTTAAAATCACTTTCTGAATGTTCATCCCATGCCCTAAAGGGGCCTGTGTTTCCTCCTTTGGGGAGACACAGCTTTGGAAATTATTCCATCATCTCCTTATTTGTACAAATAAAGATGGCCTTGTAAGGCAACTCCACCTGGTATAATCTCTGCCTGTAACTCACCGAGGAGCAGGATCCTCGGTTCAGTAATACTTTGAACCCTTTTTTCAACTAGGCCTCAACCTGGGGATTCCCTGTTCATCCTTGCAAAGTCTAATTTTATTTTAAAGGTAAAGTGGTATTTACCCCAAAGATACAGATGTAGTAAAAAGAAGGGGCACATGCACCCCAAAGATGTTCACAGCATCAATGTCCACAATAGCCAAACTGTGGAAGGAGCTGAGATGCCCTTCAACAGATGTATGGATAAAGAAGATGTGGCTCATATATACCATGGAATATTACTCAGCCATCAGAAAGGATAAATACCCACCATTTGCATCAACATGGATGGAACTGGATGGGGCTATGCTAAATGAAGTAAGTTAAGCAGAGAAACACAATTATATGGTTTCACTCATAAGTGGAACATAAGGAACAGTGCAGAGGACAATAGGGGAAGTGAAGGAAAACTCAAGGGGAAGAAATAAGAGAGGGAGACAAACCATATGAGACTCTTGAATCCAGGAAACTGTCATTTCCTGTCGTTAACAAGCGGTTCTGGAAGCTAAAACCTTGAGCCTCTGTGTCCCTTGGAGGGAGAGCACTGTGTCAAATGGCTCTGTGTTGTGTAAGACATTGTCGCCCATCCTGGGGCCTCCATCAGTGTAAAGGGGGAACATCTGCCTTTATTTTCAAAAGTAAATGAAATTTTTTTGGAGGGCTTCAAATTTTTGTTCCTGAGCGATTTTTTTTTTTTTCTTTTCACTGGAATCTTCTTTTTGATGTAAGAAAAAAAATCTTAATGTAAATCTTGGTTGGAATTGCAGCTCTAAATGGACAGTTCAGAGTGCTATAGTTTTATTTAATGGAAGAATAAATCCCTCTCAGTGACAACTGAGGGTTGCTGAAAAAGGGAGACTGAGGGGATGGGGTAACTGGGTGATGGGTATTAGGGAGTGATGTGATGAGCACTGGGTATTATATGCAATTAATGAATCCTTGAACATTATGCCAAAAACTAATGACATACTATACATTGGCTAGTTGAATTTAAGAAAATAAACAAACAGGGACGCCTGGGTGGCTCAGTTGGTTAAGCAGCTGCCTTGGGCTCAGGTCATGATTCCAGGGTCCTGGGATCCAGTCCCACATCAGGCTCTTTGCTGGGCGGGGAGCCTGCTTCTCTCTCTGCCTCTGCCTGCCACTCTGCCTGCTTGTGCACTCTCTCTCTCTTTCTCTCTCTCTGACAAATAAATAAATAAAATCTTTAAAAAAAATAAAAAAATAAACAAATAAATAAATAAAGGTAAATGGGTATTTTATTTATTTGTACTCAAACCTATAAACCTACCAGCCAAATTGGTACTATTATCACGATGCACTGAAATACAAAACCTCAGGGTGCCTGGGTGGCTCAGTCAGTTAAGCATTTGCCTTTGGCTCAGGTCATGATCCCGAGATCCAGGGATTCAGTCCAGGGATCAGGTCCGGGGATTGGGCTCTGATTCAGGCTCCATACTCCCTGCTCCCTCCTCCCTGCTTGGCAGGGAGCCTGCATCTCCCTCTGCCCCTACCCCTGGTTCATGCTCTCTCATGCTCCCTCTCTTTCGAACAAATAAATAAAATCTTAGAAAAAATTACAAAACCTCTTTCTACAAATACTAGAATAATGAACAAGTTAGGAGTTGTAAAAGCACAAGGGGCAATCAGAGAAGCACATTATAGTTTAACTCTTCATGTAACACCTGAGGTTGTCATAAAGTAAAGCCTCTCAATCTTAGAAAATATGAGTAATCCTTCATCACATATCTCTGTGTTTTTACTTCCTATTTTTTTTTTTAATTTAAGGTAGTTTACATACAGTGTAGTATTGGTTTCAGGAGTAGAATTTAGTGATCCATCACTTCCTATTCTTGAGGTTAGATTCTAGAACCTAAAAATAGTATTATATCTAGTTATCTATGAAACATCTTTTGTCATGCTGTCCATAGCAGCTGATGCTACTGAAACCTCTTTGATTAGACTCTAGTCATACCCCCTCAACTCCATAAAGAGAAACAATATCAAGGCAAGGATACCAAACCCTAAAAGACAAATCCTAGGGGAAGTAATATAGACACTGCCCAAACTGAGATTGAATAATATGCTCATTGTCAAACATCTTCAGGCTGTATGCTCAGAATACTTTGGGGGGAAAAAAACCATTATTTGCTGGGTACTAAAATACTGGCAGTTTGCTCTTTTACACTATAGCTTTCCCTGGCAGTTTCAAAGATGGACTCCAAATGGACTCCAAATCATTGACAGAATTTGCTGGAATTGGATCTGCAGAGATTCCTCTCCATGGTTGTGGAGCTGATTGTTTCACACTTGGCTCTTCCAGGCTTGGAGGCACCAGGTCCGCCTATTCCAGGAGTGTTTGCTCCAAGACTGGCTTTTCCGGGTCTAGTTGCTCCAATTTGGGTTATACCAGTCTGGCTGCTCCATGTTGGAAGGTTCCAGACCTGTTCATCAGGAATCCCTGGTGGGAGGGATAGAAGCTTGGGTATTCCTTCTTTCTTTCTTTTCTTTTCTCTTCTTTTTTTTTTTTTTTTTTTAAGATTTTATTTATTTATTTGACAGAGAGAGAGATCACCAGCAGGCAGAGAGGCAGGCAGAGAGAGAGGAGGGGAAGCAGGCTCCCCGCTGAGCAGAGAGCCCGATGCGGGGCTCAATCCCAACACCCTGAGATCATGACCTGAGCTGAAGGCAGAGGCTTTAACCCATTGAGCCAGCCAGGCGCCCCTAGCAGAAATCTTGTCAGCAAGAATCTCCATACTCTCTCTTCTCAATCATTTTTCATCCACTGATTCTCATCCTGCTCCTTGACTACAAATCCTTGCTTTCCTTACTATATTTAGAATTGAGCCCAGTTCTATATGAGGTTTCATATTCCCTACTGCAACAGTTCCTGAATAAAATCTGTTTTTACCACTTAACTACTGTCCAGCTTTTGTCCCCTTGCATGCTGGGTGTCCTGAGTGGAGTACTTAGCCTTGTTTAGCAGACCTTTCGGGGATTAACTGATTCCATGGGCACTTTTGATTGACTTGGCCATTTTATAGTTTTGTAGGTATAGAGGTTAACTTGGAGAAAAGTGATAGCAATGCAAATGGTTTCTGTTTGAGAGCAAAGCCAGAGATTCCTGTTTATAGCAATACAAATAAAATTTGGCAAGAGATGCCCCACAAACAAACAAGCAAAAACAACAACAACAACAACAGCAAAAGCCCAAAAAACCAAACCCAAGTAGAAATCACAACTTTAAGCGCCATAGTTTATTACCTATCCTTGGGATCTTAACCTCCCTTCCATCTGTTAGCAATCTTTTTTCAACATTCCTTTGACTATTTATTTTTAAAAAAATCTCTTCAAAATCTCCTTTCAATTGGTTATAGCATCATTTAGTGTCCCTCATTACTGAATAAAATCTTGACATGTGTGCATCATATATTTGTGTGAGAGTCATGTGTTTAAATTTATTTTTGCAAATGTCATCTCAGCAGGCCCTGCTTGGCCACCCCAGTCTAAAAATACAACTTGCTATTTCACTGCCCTACTTTTGTTCCTACAGTCTATACATTTGTTTGTGAAGATTGTTTCCCTCACTAGCCTTCCCTTTTCCAAGGTGGGAGCTTCTGGGTTTGTTCATTGCTGTATTTTCAGTGAGGCCTCAATACTCAGTGAATGAATGAATGAGTGAGGATCTGGAGCAGAGTTCCTGGGCCTTCCCACTGGTTGTGAAACACATTAGCTGTCTTTGCACTCTTTTGTTAACTGTTAACTTTTGTTAACTGTTCCCCTAAATTCTTTTTCGATTAGGCCTGACTTCCATGTTTGTCTCTGCATTGTCCAATTTTAGCAAGATTCCTGATGAATCAGGTTAGCCAGAATCTCCCATCCTTGATATCTGATCATCCTGGATATTTAAATTTTTTTAAAAGATTTTATTTATTTATGAGAGAGAGAGAGAGATCGATCACAAGTAGGCAGAGACGCAGGCAGAGAGAGGGAGGACCCCGAGATCATGACCTGAGGCCTCAACCCACTAGCGACCCAGGCGCCCCCATCCTGGATATCTAATGGGGTTCCTCATCGTCCACCATTCCCAAGGTGATATATCTTACCACCCTGGCCCGCCTTCAGCAAGGATCCTGTCAGGCCGTTTGAGATAGAATTCCCCCCCTCACCTTCGATGATGTTTTCTCTTACTAATTTTCCATCCACTGACACCATCTGGTTCCTTAGCTATAAAATTTCACTTTTCTTTGTTGTCTTCCGAATTGAGTCCAATCTCTCCCCCCACCCCCAATGTAAGACCCCACTGCAGTGGTCCCTACATCTATCCTGATAGCCGCACTTAAGTCTTCCTAACTGTACTTTAACAAGTGTCATCAATGAATAATTTCTTCTTTAATGGTTAGAACAATTGTTTTCTTTAATACTGTTTCCCCATTATCTCCAATCATGAGTGTGAGACTTGGCAGAGGAGGAGAGGCGGATCTTGAAGGACAGGTGGGCGTGCCAGGGACAGTAAGGCAGAAATACCAAATCACAGGGAAAACAGTAACAGCAGCAATCGCTTGCCACTTACTCTGTGGCGAGTATATTTCCACGTGCTTTCCACGTATTAATGGGCCAGAGTTTCACCAGCGAGGGCCAGGGAGGAGCGGCGGAACCCGGCGCGTGGCAGCAGCCGGTCGCGGCGCCGCGCGGGAGCCGGGATTTCTGCTCGCCTCCGCCGAGCGCTGGTCCGCCCTCTCAGGGTCCGACGCCTGCGCAGTGGTCAGCAACCCTTTTAATTTTCCAAGAGGTTTGCACTTGCCTCTCTTTTGACGGGTTCGATTCCCTGATGGGGAGACAAAGGCCGGACGGTTCAGGGTGTATCACAGACCCCGCATTCTTCAGGATTTTAGGTGAGCGGCAGGCTGGAGAGCGGCGAGTCAGCCCGCGCGGCGGCGGCGGGGCGGCGGGGCGGCCGGCACAGGTAGCAGGTTCGGCACAGTCAGCCCTTCTTCCGCGTGTCAGGATGGCCGAGTGGTCTAAGGCGCCAGACTCAAGGTGGTCACCTTCCCTGCGGGTGTTCTGGTCTCTGAGTAGAGGCGTGGGTTCGAATCCCACTTCTGACACATTCCCGTTTTCTTTCCCCCAAAGGATCCCAAAGTCATCCATTGGCTGCCCACGGTTCCTTTCCTTTTCTTTTTTTTTTTTTCCTGAGAGGGCAGCCATTCTCAGACCATAATGTCGCCGCAGTCCTCCATTACCTCCGTTTCCAAATGTGCAGTGGCGGAGGGATTGCTACTAGGAGAGGGAAGAAATTTAGGCACCTAAAATTTAACCAATCATATTCATGCTCCCAAGTCGTACAAACACCATATATTTAGTCTAGCTTATTGGAAGACACCCCGGCAGGTCTTCCCTGGTGGTCTAGTGGTTAGGATTCGGCGCTCTCACCGCCGCGGCCCGGGTTCGATTCCCGGTCAGGGAATGAGTTTTTGTTTTTAGTTTTTTCTTCCCCTCCTTCTCTCTTTTCACTGTCAAACTATATCTGGTAACTTTCACTTTTGGCAGAAAGTAACCCTAAGTGAACGGTACTACTGTTAGTGAGCCCTGGCTGTGTGTCTGGCATTGTTGTATACCCCGATGCAGGCAGCGCGAAGTGATGGGAAAAATTCTATCTGGGGCTGCCACATGCCTGGAGTTAAAAAGTCTCTCCAGGAGTCCAAAAGACATTTAGGACGGGATCTGTCACCTAGAGGGGCTTCTCAGGGGGAGTCTTAGCTTCTCACAATGACTCAGACAGTTGCTGTTGGAAAGAAGTCTGGTCATCTACCTTTTTATTTTCCAGATATGTTGAATACTTAAAATACCGATAAAATACTGACATAACAAACACCGGTGTTCTCTCTACCTAGACACGACGTTGGTTAATATTTTGCCGCATTTCTCTTTCTTTCTTTCTCTTTATTGCATCCCCAGCTTGCCACTCATGTGAAAGTTGCAGACATCGTTCTATTCAACAGTAACACATTATCGTGTGCCAATTCATATTAAAATGACTCCCAATTGTTTCCAAAATATCTTTTATATCTTCCCTCATCTTCAAAAGGAACTGGAAGGGATACAAACATATATAAAAACAAAAGAAAAAGAAAATTGAAAGGATAAACATCTAAATGTAACTTTTATGATATTTTATGATTTTCTGTAAGTGGTAGGATTATGAAAATTCTTAATTTTCTTTGTTGTAATGTTATGCATATGCTAATTTTTCTACCATGGGTGTATAAAATTTATTAGCAGATGACTACACTGTATTTGAAAAACTGCTCACATTTTACACAAAAATCAGCTCAAAATAAATCACAGATTTAAATATTACATAAAAACTATAAAATTCTTGGGAAAAAATCCTCAGGACTTAGGGCTTAGGGGAGAGCTCTTAGATAACAACAAAAATCTAATCTATAAAAGAAAACATCATTAAATCAGACCTTATAAAAATTAAAAATTTATTCTGCAGAAGACCTCATTAAGAGGATGATAAGACAAAGTATAGATAGAAAAAAGTATTTGTAAACCACATATCTGAGAAAGGACTCATTCTATGTATGCATAGGATACATAGAGAACTCTCAAAACAGTGGTAAAAAAGTAGAACAATCCAATTAAAAAATTAAGCCATTAAAAGACATTAATGTTTATTTTATTGAAGTACAAATTAAAATCACAATAAGATACCACCACTCCCTTTGCAGAATGGCTAAAATAAAAAGTAGTGGTAACACCAAGTGCTAGTGAGGATGAAAAGCAAGTGGAACACTTATTCATTGCTGGTCAGAAGGTAAATGGTACTGCCACTCTGTAAAGCGTCAGGCAATTTTTTACAATATTAAACATGCACTTAGATTACAACTCAACAATCACATTCTTAGGCATTTATCTCACGTTAGATAGAGAAATAGAGAAATGAAAACTTAGGTTCACAAAAAAAAAAAAAACCTATACACAAATGTTCATAGCATATTTATTTGTAACAGCCAAAACTAGGAAACAACTGAAAATGCAGTCAGTAGGTGAATAGTCAAACAAACTGTAGAATAGGATTCCATAGACTAACACCATAGAATACCATAGAATGCTACTTAGCAGAAACAGCACCTGAATTACCAATAGAGGCAACAACTTGGATAGAGACCTCAGATAATTATGCAGAGTGAAAGAATCAATCTCAATCTCAAAAGGTCATGTACTTTGATAACATTGGTGTGAGTAGAGAGTCAGGGCCTCCCTGCCCAGACAGGTGCTGGGAGGAGAGAACTTGGAAGGAAGAGAGGTGAGACACTGACTCATGCTCTTTATGGTTATTAGGAAGACAACCTCCCATTTTTGCATCTCTGCTGACTCTGACGTCAGAAACCCTCCTCTGGAGTACTTAATGGACTGGTTAAAATAGGGAAGATAGCAACTTCTTTCAGGACATGTCTCCAAAGGCAAAGGAAACAAAAGCAAAAATGAACTTTTGGGACTTTATCAAGTTAAAAACCTTCTGCACAGCGAAGGAAACAGTGAACAAAACAAACAGGTAACCCACGGAATGGGAGAAGATATTCGCAAATGACACTACAGACAAAGGTCTGATATCTAAGATCTATAAAGAACTCCTCAAACTCAACACTCACAAAACAAATAATCACATCAAAAAATGAGCAGAAGACATGAACAGACACTTCTCCAAAGACATACAAATGGCTAACAGACACATGAAAAAATGTTCATCATCTTTAGCCATCAGGGAGATTCAAATCAAAACCACATTGAGATACCACCTTACACCAGTTAGAATGGCCAGAATCAATAAGACAGTAAACAACAAGTGTTGGAGAGGATGTGGAGAAAGGGGAAGCCTCTTCCACTGTTGGTGGGAATGCAAGTTGGTGCAGCCACTTTGGAAAACAGTGTGGAGATTCCTCAAGAAATTAAAAATAGAGCTCCCGTATGACCCTGCAATTGCACTCCTGGGTATTTACCCCAAAGATGCAGATGTAGTACAAAGGGCCACATGGACCCCAATGTTCATAGCAGCAATGGCCACAATTGCCAAACTGTGGAAAGAGCCAAGATGCCCTTCAACAGATGAATGGATAAAGAAGATATGGTACATATATCCAATGGAATATTATGCCTCCATCAGAAAGGATGAATACTCAACTTTTGTATCAACATAGAGGGGACTGGAAGAGATTATGCAGAGTGAAATAAGTCAAGCGGAGAGAGTCAGTTACCATATGGTTTCACTTATGTGTGGAGCATAAGGATAAACATAGAGGACATTGGGAGAAGGAAAGGAAGTGTTGATTGGGAGAATCAGAGGGGGAGATGAACCAAGAGAGACTGTGGACTCTGGGCAACAAACTGAGGGTTTTGGAGGGGAGGGGGTGGGGGGTTGGGCGAGCCTGGTGGTGGGTATTGAGGAGGGCATGTATTGCATGGAGCACTGGGTGTGGTGCATGAACAATGAATCTTGGAACACTGAAAAAATAAAACTAATTTTAAAAAGTAATAAAATAGGGAAGATAGAAAAAGGACTTATCTGTCTGAATGGTGGGCTGGAAACTGGCTTGAAGAAGACTGTCATCTTCCCCGGAAGATGACATTTTCCCTTCCTCATTCCTTCATTCACAATGAAAGACTGATTGAGCAAATCATCAACAAAATGCCAGGGTCTATGTTACCTTAAATGCCTGTTGGAACAAGGTGCAATTGAAGTGAAGAAAGGGGAAAAGAAGGAAAGAAAAGAGACTAGGAGGAAGGGAAAAGGAGGGAAACGGACAGGGAAAGGGGAGGTGAGAAGGAGGGAGGGGAAAAATGGCCAAATGGATATGCAGAGTCAATTGAAGATTAGAAACATAATAGTGTTTATTAAATCACTGAAAAGAATAAGAAAAAGTCTCTGCCTTCAAGACCTTCCTAATTGCCTAAGTAAATAGCTGTACTGAAAAACAACTCAGCCACTAAATCAATCCTTCATTCAAACCTCTTCATTTAGTTACTCTGAAATATGCCCCAATACCTGAGGAGCACAGGGACTCTCCTCCAGTAGGAGGTTGCACTGCAATTGCTCCATCTCTGACCAGGCTTCTAGTGCCCGCCCTGGGATTCCCAGAACACAAGGAATTCAGCATGCAGGGTCCTCCTTTCCCATCTCAGGGATCCTTCCTCAGGCCCAGGCACCAGAGTACCTCTGGTTCTCCATCAGCAGCTAGGTTTGGATGGATGTGGGTGGCAAGGAGAGGGTATGGTGGGTGATTACATAGATCCCTGGGGTGAGCAGCGGTAGCATTGTGGGCTTGGTGTGGACATAAGTGGACCTTACTGGAGGTACTTATCATGTATTTTGTGTTGAATAGAGAGATGGCAGGCAGACGCAGCCACCTGTCTGTGTGAGAGTGTGTATGTGCATCTGTGGAACCACTGTGGAGGTGATTATCTGTGCTTACATTTTATGGCCTATGCCTTCCTTTAATCTCTCAGTCTGTGTATGGGTAATGCAACATACACTGTACATGGGTAATGCAACATTCCCAACATACATGTGTGGGAAGTGGCCACTAAATTCTGCTGTATGTACCCAGAGCTGCAGAGATCATCCCCAGGTCCACAGAGAACTGCAGGCGAAGGAGGAGAGTCTTTCACCCACTGCTCCTCTCTCTCACCACACAGCATGCAGGTATATTATATTTAAAATTGATACACAAAGATAAAAAGGTGAAAACTACATAGGTTGTTTATTGTCTCTTGGACAAAATAATTTATTTGTTTTTAAAGATTTTATTTATTTATTTGACAGAGAAAGAATGCACAAGTAGGGGAAGCAGCAGGCAGAGGGAGAAACAGGCTTCTTGCTGAGCAGGGAGCCCATGGTGGGGCTCATTTCCCAAGCCTGCAGGATCATGACCTGAGCTGAAGGCAGACACTTACCTACTGAGCTACGCAGGTGCCCCTGGGCAATATGTCAATTTAGACTGACACTCATTAAACATTGCAACAATACCATTCAGTTTTGAAATAAGTTTGAAGGGTCATGATGTACCATTTATTTTATTTTATTAATTTAATTAATTATTTAATTTGTCTCATCCGGAAACACTCTCACAGACACACTCATAATGTTTTGTTTTTTTTTTTTTTAAAGATTTTATTTATTTGACAGAGAGAAACACAGCGAGAGAGGGAACACAAGCAGAGGGAATGGCAGCGGGAGAAGCAGGCTTCCCGCCGAGCAAGGAGCCCGATGTGGGGCTCGATCCCAGGACCCTGGGATCTGACCTGGGCCGAAGGCAGACGCTTAACGACTGAGCCACCCAGGCGCCCCAATGTTTTTTTTTTTTAAATTGAGATGTAATTGACATATAACATTGTATCAGTTTCAGGTGTGCAAAATAATGATTCAGTATATTTATAGATTGCAAAATGATCACCACAATAAATCTAATTCACATCTATCACCGCACAGAGTTACATTTTTTTTTTGTGAGGGGAACTTATATCTACTGTTTAGTAACTTTCAAATATCCTGTTGTATATTGTATTGCGTTATTAAAAATAGTCACCATGCTATATATTAAATCCCCATGACTTATTTATTTCTTTATTTATTACTTAAATTTTACTTAGTTAATATATGGTGCAACATTGGTTTCTGGAGTAGAATTTAGTG
The DNA here is from genome assembly GCA_028646535.1 of Procyon lotor. Lineage (NCBI taxonomy): Eukaryota > Metazoa > Chordata > Mammalia > Carnivora > Procyonidae > Procyon > Procyon lotor. The sequence continues at coordinate 125,272,236 of CM053607.1, read as the reverse complement.
ACCCATCACTTACATACAACACTCTGTGCTCATAACAAGGGCCCTCCTCAGTACTCATCGCCCATTTAGCCCATCCCCCATGCACCTCCCTCCATCAACCTTTATTTGTTCTCTACAGTTACAAGTATCTTATGATTTGTTTCCCCCTCTCCTTTTTTCCCTTCCCCTATGTTCATCTGTATTATTTCTTAAATTCCACAAATGAGTGACATATGGTATATGTCTTTCTCTGCCTGACTTATTTCGCTTAGCATAATACACTCTACCTCCATCCATGTCACTGCAAATGCCAAAAGACTTATTTATTTTATTTTTTTAAAAGATTTTATTTATATATTTGACACAGAGAGAGAGACACATTGAGAGAGGGTACACAAGTAGGAGCAGTGGGAGAGGGAGAAGCAGGCTTCCCGCTGAGCAGAGAGCCTGAGGCTGGGCTCGATTCGAGGACCCTAGGATCATGACCTGAGCCGAAGGCAGACGCTTAACAACTGAGCCACCCAGGTGCCCCAAAACTTATTTATTTTATAACTGGAAGTTTGTCCCTCCTAACCATCTTCACCCATTTCATCCACCCCCACCTCCTACCTCATTTAAACCCACCTGCCTTCAAAAGGCCCCATCTCCAAATACCATCACTTTGGGAATCAGGGCTTCCACATATAAATTTGGGAGATAATGGACAACATTCAGTCCATAACACCTTTCATCCCTCCAGTTCTCCTTGAGAGTAAATGCATTGACCCTTCTCTGTGTTGGGAGCCTTGTGGGGGCAGAACTTGCAGCAGCAGGCTTAGCTGCCAGGGTGGGGTGGTGCTGGGGGGTAAAAGAGGGGAGAGGAGAAGGCAGAGTCCCAGCTCACAGCTGTGCAGGGAACAAGCCAATTGAGTCACTCTCTAAGCCACGGTGTCCCCAGGGTAGAATAGTCACAGTGGTTGAGCACTTTTTCTGAGCCAGGTTCTGTATCTTAGATACTGTAACTCATTTAACAGGGCAACACTATTGCCTCAAAAGCAATAGTGTGCCTTGTACGAAAGCAAGATTCAGACACTAAGTAACTTGAAAGATCACACCACATATCTAGAAATGGTAGAAACAGCAGAGCCTGGCTCCTGGTCACTCTGTGTCTTTTAAGTCCCCTCAGCAGTGGGAGTGTGTGAGGGAGGAGATGGCCCCCTGGGGCTCATGGTTCAGAGGCAGCCAGGGTGCTCAGGGAGCAACATAATTCCACAGGTCAAGCATGCGTGGAATCCCTAAATGTCCTGCACATTTTCTTTCTCCTGCTAGAAATCTCTTTAACAGGCATCAGACTAATCTTTCCACAATTGGACAGATGAAAGCGCAATACTGCTTGCACTGGGGCTTTCGGAAACTAACTCTTCAGGGTGAGTCAGGGAGTTTCTGGGATTCCCTTGGTTCTGCAGGAAAAAAGGGGATGGACAGAGGACCTGGAGAGGTGGAGAGCTGGGGGTAATGACCTGCTTACTGACGAGACTATATCAACAGAAGCTCCCAAATCTTGACGATTCCAGCTGCTGTGTGATTCTTGACTAGGCCCTTCTATAGCTTCACTGATTTGTTTGGTTAGTGCGTTTATCTCCAAGCCTCAGACAGTAGTGGGCCATTTTGTTACCATGTGCCTTCCTAGGTGGCTCTCAGGGCTTGTGAGGGTCCTCCCTACCTCCCCGTGCCCTTCTTCCTCCCTCCCTGTATGTTAAATAACTAAAAATTTTTATTTATTTTTTTAAAAGATTTATTTATTTATTTATTTGTCAGAGAGAGAGAGAGAGAGAGAGATATCACAAGTAGGCAGAGAGGCAGGCAGAGAGAGAGGGGAAGCAGGCTCCCTGCCGAGCAGAGAGCCTGATGCGGGGCGATCCCAGGACCCTGAGATCATGACCTGAGCCCAAGGCAGAGGCAACTTGAGCTGAAGGCAACCCACTGAGCCACTCAGGCACCCCAATAACTAAAATTTAAATAAAACTTTTAAATTTATTTATATATTTTTATTTATTATTTTTGTTTTATTTTTAAATTTAAAAAAGTGTAAAAAATTAAAACTTTTAAAAGAGAGATATCAGCTCACACCTGTCAGAATGGCTAAAATCAACAACACAAGAAACAACAGGTGTTGGAGAGGATTTGAAGCAACAGGCACCCTCTTGCACTGTTTGTGGAATGCAACCTGGTGCATAGCCACTGAGTTTTTTGGAGGTTCTTCAATTAGTTAAAAATAGAGCTACCTTATGAACAACAATTGCACAACTGGGTATTCCCACAAAGAATACAAAAACACTAATTCAAAGGGATACATGCACCCCTATGTTTATAGCAGCATTATTTACACTAGCCAAGAAGCAACACACGTGTCCTTTGATTGATGGATGGACAAAGAAGATGCAGCATATAGGTGTATACACACACACACACACATGCACACACACACACACTGGAATATATTCAGCCAAAAAAATTTTAAAAAAAGAATGAAATCTTGCCATTTTGCAATGACATGGATGGAGCTAGAGAGTATAATGGTAAGTAAAATAAGTCAGGCAGAGAAAGACAAATACCATCTGATTTCACTCTTATGTGGAATTTATGAAACAAAACAAACAAGCAAAGGGGAAAAAAAGAGAAAGAGACAAGAAATAGATTCTTAGTTGTAGAGAACAAATAGATGGATACCAGAGGGAAGGTGGGTGGGGAGTTGCATTAAACAGGTGATGGGGATTAAGGAGTGCAGTTTTTGTGATGAGCACAGGGTGATGTATGGAATTGTTGAATCACTATATTATATGCCTGAAATAATGTAACATTGTATGTTAACTAAGTGGAATAAAAGGCTTATAAATAATAACAGACCTAATAGTATTGAGTATGCCTAACCCCCAGAACAGATTATGGTTTTAAAATGCCATTTTGCTGTTTAAAAACCAAACCAAACCAAAAAAACAAACAAGGACACTTGGACAAATGGCTGATTCCAGGTTGGCATAAAAAATGTACAAGATGAGCCTGGAACTTCTTATCATACCAGATAGCCAGGGATATAGCATAACTATTAAGTTCATGACCAAAGGACTCAAGGGTCAACTTGAAAGGATATCCACTGGCCAAGGATGGGACAATTTGAATTTCAATGAGGATAATCATTGTAATTGATAAAAATCCATCACATATGCTTAAAAATCAATTTCAGAATGATACAAGAAATTAATTGGCTACATTTGGAAAATAATATAGGGCAGATTTATTATCTTGAAAACTCATTAAAGAGGAAAATCTGGCATTTACCCTGCCTGTCTTCTGTGATTTAAAACAAAATATAAAGAAGGAGAAATGTTCTTCATAAAAGTATTCTCACTAAAGAAAGAACAGTTTTTAGAAAATCATATTTTTAGCCTCCAATAAACCAGAGGATTTAATGGATTTAAGCACTGAGCATTAATAGCTGCTAATATCACAAAAGAGAAATCAGGCATGAGGAACCTCCTGATGAAGGAACACAACACTATCCTCCATATTCCTGCCAAAGTAACCAAACTTGAATCTGATCAAGCCTCTGAACCAGTTTGTAGGAAACTCTGAGGACAGAGAAGCAAGTGAAATAGCACAATGAATACACAAACAGCAACATCCACTCTAGGAGAAACTACAGGTCCAATGACAGGGACCTTTCAACAGACAAATTATAAAGGAAAGAAGAGGTGAAGGAGGAACTCGCAAATTAAAAGAGATTTAAGACATTTTGAATTGTGCAAAGTATGAAGGATAAGACTTAATCATCATGTCCAGGGATGGTGGACATGATTCATGTGATAAAGTGATGATAAAGGGTGATAAAGCTATAAACGCAGAGGTAGGAGTGAAGATGGTAAAGGTAAAAGTCTCCTCCCTTGTATACAGCTAGATAGTTATCAGATTATTCTGAACACATGCGCAGTCCGTCGGAGGTCTGAGAGAAGAAAAACTGCAAGTCTACGTGAAGAAGTAACCACCTTTTGGGAGGCGCGGGGACTTGTATTTGGGGAGATATGGTTGTGGATATGGTGGTGAGGAGGGAGCCTGCTTACAGAGGGTACCCCAAAGTACTACTATAAGCAGCAGAGTGCAAAATCTGAACTTTTAGGAGTCTGCTATAGTGGTGGATGGGCCTGACCTAAACGTGCTCAGGTGGTATAGCCGGGCAGAATCCCGGGGCGGGGGGCGGGGGGGGGGGGGGGGGGGGGGGGGGGGGGGGGGGGGGGGGGGGGGAAGGACACTGTGGTCTGAGGATCGCCTGGGTCACAAGAAGAACCGGTGGTGCCAACGTGCTGGACCATTCCCAGGTGCGGGAGCCTGGAAGCCCGTTGGGAGCAGTGGGCAGTGGGTAGAGATGCTGCCTTTCTGCTCTGTGTGGCCATAAACTGGGAACTGCCTTGTGGTCCTGTGACCGCTCTCCTAGGATGGCCCAGCAAACGCCAGAGGCCTGGCGACACGCTCCTTGGGAGGAATTGCATGGGTCCAGGCCTTGGGCTCCCTAAATTTTGGAGTTTTGAAACTCAGTCGCACACCTGAGATAAAAACACTCAGACACAGGCAGGGTAAGCACAGGATTCTGATGGAGACCGGAAGAGGAGAGTGATTGAGTGCTTTTCTATGAAGGCTCATTGTGGAGTCAGGGAGCCTGCATTTTCAGCTCAGGGGCCCGACAGCAGGACGCAGCCGTATGCTTCCCACCCATCAGTGCGGAAAGCATTCAGGGAGCAAACAGCGCCACCTAGTGGAATCCTGCGCTACATGCCCCAAGCCCAGCTTCCTTGTGCCTTGGACTGGCATTACCACTAGGGCAAGTCCACCTGAGAAAGGGGCGGGGGTGGGGCCTGGGGGTGGGGGTGGGGGTGGGGTGTTACAGGCCCCTTCCCCAAAAGCCTGCACAAACTGCTCCCTCCCACCAAGTGTACTGATAATAGAGGGCTAGAAAGCTTCAGCTCTAGGGGAAAATAGTATCTAGCCTGCTTTGTACTTTTATTTATTTTTATTTTTTATTATTTTTGTATTATTTAAACTTTAGGTAGTTAACATACAGTGCATTATTGGTTTCTGGAATAGAATCCAGTGAGTCATCACTTACATCGTAACAAGTGCCCTCCTTAATACCCATCACCCATCTATCCCATCCCCTACCTACGTCCCCCCAGCTACTTTGTTCTCTATGGCTAAGAGTCTCATGATTTGTTTCCCTTTTTCTCCTCCTCCCATATGTTCAATCATTTGTTTCTTAAATTCCACACATGAATCAGATCATATGGTGCTTGTCTTTGTCTGACTGACTTTGTTTCACTTAGTATAACACCTATACTCCATCTAGCTCCACTGATGTCATTGGATGACATGACATGACAAATGGCAAGAGTTCATTCTTTTTGATGGCCAAGTAATTTTCCATTGTGTGCACGTGCACAAACACGCACACGCACACCTACATACACACACAATAAAATAAAATTAAAAATAATAAAAATAAGAATATATTTCTATATCTGATATATATACATACATAACACATCTTCTTTATGCTTTATCCATATATATAATAGATATAATAATAAATATGAATATATCTATTCACATCTGCTGTCCATTACTTAATTGGACTATTCTGTTTTTTGGGTTTTGAGAGTGATGAGTTATTGCTAGATTTTGGAAACTAGCCCTTTAACAGAAATGTCGTTTGTAAATATGTTTTCCCATCCTGAACATTGCCTTTTAGTTTTCTTGATTGTTTCCTTTGCTGTGCAGAAATTTTTTATCTAGATGAAGTCCCAATAATTCATTTTTTAAAGAAATTTTATTTAAATTCAATTAGCCAACATATAATACATCATTACTTTTAGTTGTAGTGTTCAATAATTTATCAGTTGCAGGTAACACCCAGTGGTCATCACATTGTGTGCCCTCCTCACCCAATTATCCCATTCCCCTACCCACCACCCCTCCAGCAAACCTCAGAATGTTTTCAATAGTTAAGAGTCTCTCAAGGTTTGTCATCCACTCTGATGACTTCCATTCAGTTTTCCTTCCCTTCCCCTATGATCCTCTGCACTATTTCTTCTTTCCACATTTGACTTATTTTGCTCAGCATAATACCCTTTAGTTCTATCCACATAGATGTAAATGGTAAGTGTTCATCCTTTCTGTTGGCTGAGTACTATTCCACTGCATACCACATCATTTTTATCCATTCATCTGTCGATGGACATCTCTGCTCTTTCCACAGTTTGGCTATTGCCAACATTGCTGCTATAAACATTGGGGTGCAGCTGTTCCTTCAGATCACTACATTTGTGTCTCTTGGGTAAATACTCAGTATTGCAAATGCTGGCTCATAGAGTAACTTTATTTTTAACTTCTTGAGAACTCCATACGATTTTCCAGGGTGGCTGTACCAGCTTGCATTCCCACCAACAGTGGAAGACAGTTCTTCTTTGTCCACATCCTTGCCAACATTTGTTGTTTCATGTCTGGTTAATTTTAGTTATTCTGACAGTTGTGAAGTGGTATCTCATTATGGTTTTGGTTTGTATTTCCCTGATGACAGCTGGTGTGCAGCATTTTTTCACGTGTCTATTGGCCTTTGGATGTCTTCTTTGGAGAAATGCCCATTTATGTATTCTGCCCATTTCTTGACCTGATTCTTTTTTGGGTTGAGTTTCTTTATAGATTTTGGATACTAGCCTTTTTTCTGATAGGTCATTTGCAAATATCTTCTGCCATTCAGTCAGTTGTCTTTTGGTTTTGTCAACTATTTCCTTTGCTGGGCAAAGCTTTTAATATTGACAAAATCCCAATAGTTCATTTTTGCCTTTGTTTCCCTTGCCTTTGGAGATGTGTCTAGCAGGAAGTTGCTATGGCCCAGGTGAAAAGCTTGCTGTCTGTATTCTCTAGGATTTTAATGGATTCCAGTCTCACTTGTAGGTCTTTTATCCATTTTCAGTTTATCTTTGTGTATGGTGTAAGAAAAAAGGTCCAGTTTCATTCTTCTGTATGTGGCTGCCCAGTTTTCCTAACATCATTTGTTGAAGTGTAATGTCCCCGATTTCGAATCCGAGAGACCACCGAGGAGCCGATACCGATGCAAATGCAAGAGGGTTTATTTGCAAGCTCGAGCTTGGGCCCAAGTATATCTGACACTGCGGGGTCAGGACTTGGACCCCTAGGTCAAAGGGCGTAACAGTTTTATAGGGGCCAGTGGTCGCACAGAAAGTTGCATAGTCATGTCGGTCCACATGCAGGTGGCCAATGAGATTATAACACACGCGGAAAGTTGCATAGTCATTGTCGGTCCACACACAGGTGGCCAATGAGGTTGTAACACACGCGGAAAGTTGCATAGTCATTGTCGGTCCACACACAGGTGGCCAATTGAATCACAACTTACCCTATAGTAACCGTTTGAACTAACCTATTACTCTGATCTAATTTGGCGCGCAGGTTTGGCGGGTAAGGTAACTGTTTGAACTAGCATATTATTCCAGTCGCAAGTTTGGCGGGCAAAAGGCGGGGTTTGCATTCTATGACGGTTAGGGATTCCGCATTCTTATTGGCTAACTCAAACTAGTTCAAGGACCGGCTAGGCAATGTTCTGACATTCTCTGACCTTTCTCAGGAGCCGGCTGTATAGGGGTTATATACAATATGACAGGTATATCACAAAATGAAGTTAGCCCCTCTTTTTTTTTTCCTGCTCTCTCAGAAGAGACTTTCCTTTTCCCCTGGATATTTTTTCCTGCTTTGCCAAAGATCAGTTGACCATAGAGTTGAAGGTTCATTTCTGGGGTCTCTATTCTGTTCCATTGATCTATGTGTCTGGTTTTATGCCAGGACCATGCTGTCTTGGTGATCACCGCTTTGTAATATAGCTTGAAGTCTGGTCTTGTGATGCCACCAGCATTGGTATATTTTTCAACATTCCTCTGGCCATTTGGGGCATTTTCTGTTTCCATACAAATTTTAGGATTATCTGTGTTAGCTCTGTGAAAAATGTCCGTGCATTAAATGTACAGATTGCTCTAGGTAGCAAAGACATTTTAACAATATTTGTTCTTCCAATCCATGAACATGGAACGTTTTTCCATTTCTTTGTGTGTTCCTCGTTTTCTTTCATAAGTGTTCTATAGTTTTGTGAGAACAGATTCTTTACCTCTTTGTTAGGTTTATTCCTAGGTATCTTATAGAGAAAAGGAAAAAATTAAACTGAAATATAAATGAATCATGAGATAAAAAATCTTGAGTTCTATAAACTATTTTACCCTAGAGCTGTAGTTTTGCAGTGCTGTGTGCTCTGTAAACTTGCCCGTTCTTCCAGCTGATCTGGGGGAGGTTTCTGCTGCATTGATTTCTCAGGTGTCTTTGCCTGGGAGGAGTTGTACCGCCCTTTGCCAGAGGGCTGGGCTCAGTGTAAGCTGTTTTGATTTTTCTATGTGGCTTCTGTTCCCTGACGGCTTTCTGGGACTCTTTAGAGGATGAAAATAAAAACGGCCAAACCAGATCTCCATCCCCAGAGCTGAAAGATTGTGATCCCTTCTTTTCAGTAAAACTCTGAGGTAAGCACTTTACTTTCAGTTTTGCCACACTCTGCTGTCTCCCGTGGTGCCCGTCTGCAATGATCCTTCTGAGGGAAGGCAGAGGGTTGTGCATTTCTGTTCTTTGCTAGCAACTCTGCAATGCAGTTACCAGGTCATGTGTGAGCCTGTGCCGCCCCTACCACCCCTTCCAGTGAAAGGCAGAGGGTCTCTGCATTTCTATCCTTTGCAGAACCCCCAGGGAGAGCGGTTATCCGGTTGTGCCTTCACCCGTGGTGTCCCTACCTGGCGAAGGTAGAGAGCCACCACTTTTTTGTCCTTTGCAACTCCCCCTCCCCAGGTGATGAGTGAGCAGAAGGCTCGCTGAAGACAAAGCCTAAGCTGATAACCTGTAACCTCTCCCCACCCCCCACCCCCACTCCTATGTGGGACCTGGGTGATATTCTTCTAGGAATCTCTCAACTATTTTAATGTTAATACCTTGCTAAAGGGGGAAAGAACCTTAATTTGACAAAGGCAAGGCCTCTGGTACCTTGTAGGTATCTTGTAGGTTGGTAACATATGAAAGTTCTTTTGAAACCTCCCTTCTCCTTACTGCCCCCAACTCCTCAAGATCCCAGTGCAGCAGCTTTATCTGCCCATGGGTCCTGTCCCCATGCTTTAATAAAACCACCATTTTGCACCAAATAATGTCTCAAGAATTCGTTCTTGGTCATCCGCTCCAGACCTCACCCCACTGAACCTCACCTATATTCTAAAAACCACCTCAAACCCACTAAGAGCTGTCACTGGATTGTGCTGGGTTTGTGGTTTATGGCAAACTGAGCTGACAGCTCCCTCCTAGGCTCACACACTGTAACTGGTTTCCCCACTCCAATGCTTGGGAAATCTGCCACACTCAGGCACCCCGTTCTTTCTGTGACCCTGGATCCTGCAAGTTATGCAGCCAGTATGGGTTCTGTGCGGTTTCCTGCAGACGGCTCTGTGTTCATGCTGAGTGGTGGCAGTGTAAGAGGTGCTGGCCAGCTCTGTTGTTCCTGCAGAGGCATCTCTCAAGGATGTGCTCCAAGAACAGTGACTATTTTTAATTTTTTAAGGAATCTCCACACTGTTTTCCAAAGTGGCTGCACCAACTTGCATTCCCACCAACAGTGTAAGAGGGTTCCCCTTTCTCCGCATCGTCTCCAATACTTGTTGTTTCCTGTCCTGTTTATTTTGGCCAACGTTCATAGCAGCAATGGCCACAATCACCAAACTGTGGAAAGAGCCAAGGTGACCTTCAACAGACAAATGGATAAAGAAGATATGGTCCATATAACAAAGATATGGTCTATATATACAATGGAATATTATGCCTCCATCAGAAAGGATGAATATCCAACTTTTGTATCAACATGGATGGGAGTGGAAGAGATTATGCTGAGCGAAGTAAGTCAAGCAGAGAAAGTCAATTATATGGTTTCACTTACTGGTGGAGCATAAGGAATAACATGGAGGACAGTAGGAGAAGGAAAAGAAAAGTGAACTGGGGGAAATCGGAGGGGGAGACAAAGCATGAGAGACTGTGGACTCTGAGAACCAAACTGAGGGTTTTGGAAGGGAGAGGGTTGGTGGGATGGGTGAGCCTGGTGGTGGGTTATTGAGGAGGGCATGCATTGCATGGAGCACTGCATGGGTGTGATGCGTGTGATTCTTGGAACACTGAAAAAAAATATTAAAAAACAAAACAAAACAATAGTGACCAATCTCCCTGCTGTGTGCCGTAGGTGTTCTTCCAATTATGCTGTCTGTCTCTGGGTTGTTTACCTGCCTTCTCTGCAGGAGCAGGGCACTGCCCTTAAGGGTCCTATCCTAGTCAAGCCCACAGACCTTTAAAACTCCAGGCTTAAGCCCCGCTGGTTGCAAGAACACAAAAACCAGCTCTTCCCAGCCAATGGTTTTGGAGAAAATCTCCTTGTCCATTCCCCTGTGTGCCCTACTCTCTCTCACACTTTGCAACCACAGCTCTCTCCCCTTCAGAGCACATGTGACCTCTTCCCTAAACCATGTCTCCCCACTTCCTACCTTCTTTGATGTGACCTCTTCTTACCCTGGAATTATGGAGTTTTTCTGTCAGTCTTCAGATTGATTTCTGTGGTATTTAGGATGATTTGATAGTTATCTAGTTGTGTTTCTGGGACAAGATGAGCCTAGGGTCCTCCTACTCTGTTGCCATCTTCTATACTCCGCCCAAGCTTCTGTTCTTAGCCCATCTTGGAAGATCTCCTCCCCACAAGCTTTCCTATCCTGTATGTGTGCTTTGATGTAAATCAGGTCCCTTTAATAATCTGTCTTAATGTATTTTGTGCAAACTATTGTTGCTAATGGGCTTGCTGAATTCACCTCGAGTTTGCACCAACTTGCTTCACATCCAAACTGGCCAAGTAATGAAGACAGAGCTCTCAGTGGCTGCTACATGTCAGGTTTCTTAAGGAATGCTTATTTTATTAGCATAAAGATAGAGGATAGAATTGTCAATAACATGCATGTATGAATTATTACCATTAACATCACCAGCCTGATCTTTGAGTATACTTCCATTAATAGAAAGAAAGTGTTGTTTATATTAATCTTAATGTGATCACCTAAATGAGCTCTCACCTTAGCAACTAATTACTCTCTTGTGCTAAGAAATGAGGGCAATTTTTTATTTGGTACCAAGGGATTTGTTACTTTCAGGACTCCTTTAGGAATAATTTTTGCTCCCAGTTTGATCTTCTTTTATTCAAATTATAGACTCAGGTATTAAACAAATGGTACAACTGAAGAGGAAAAAATGTCTCCTTAAATTGTTGGGATGGGAGATGGTGTTTGGAGGGTTTGATTTCCACGTTGGGGAAGAATATTTATGGAGTTAAAAAAATCCCAGCTCCCCGCAATCCCATACTGAACTCTTGCCACTTGCTTCCTTGCTTCCCCAAGAGGAAGGCAGCGTGTGTGGCTGTGTGGCCCAGGCCTGGCCTTTTGGGGAAAAGGAGTGTTGGCAGAAGCCAAAGGATCATCATGATCAATCCTCATTAACTAGGTCTGCTTGGGATCTTCCCTGGAGTGTTCAATAGGAAACTTTTTAAGAAAACAATGCTTACTTTTCTGTGATAATGAAGGCAATCAGTAGGGAACTATAGTGGAAGACTCATAGTTTTTCAAAGAGCAAGCTAATTAAAAAAATCTCAGGAGGGTAAGATGCAATTGCTTCCTGCAGCCAATATACTCAACATAGATCATATTTATATATGGTTATGTGCATATATACTTGTATATGTCAACATACATGTTTATATTTATTTTAAAAATATTTTAGGCTTACAGAAAAATTACAGAAATAGTCAAAAGAGTATATAGCTTCTCTTAATGCTAGTATTTTATGAAAGCATAGCACTGTTGTCAAAACCAGGAATTTAACTAAACTATTGGCCTTATTCACATTTCACAAGCTTTTTCACTAGTGTCCAACCAGGATCTTGATTGTACGTGATTGGCATGTGCACTTAGTCTCTTTCTAAATGTTTTACGTTTGGTCTTTTTCATTTAATCCTTATGATGTCATGAGGTAGGTACTGTCATTATGTCCATAATTCTTAGATTAAAAAAAAAATTGAGACCCAATGTGATCAAGAAATGCATCCAAGTTTACAAAACTCCTAAGAGGTGGGGTGAAGATTTGAGTTCAGACCTCCAGGTCCTCAAGTGTGACCCTTCACCACACATCATACTGTCTCCAACTAGCCTAAGGGCCATAGGAATAATCCATGCTGTGAATGGATCTAGTTCACTCATGCATACAGTACATATCACACATGCACCACACACGTGTACACTTTACACACACAACATACACAAACCACACATACCACATGCAAACCGCACACATCACATACACAGTGTCACACACACAGTGATACACACACCGTCATAACTGAAATAAAATTTGTGCAGAATTTCTCTCTACCAGGTGTGATGCTCTGAAATTTTGTCTTCTATTTCATTTTTTAAAATGCTAGGCTTTGCCAATTTCATCTGTGGTTCTATAAAGGGTGGGAAAACCCTGCCTGGAGTCCTTTTGCTTGAGAGATGCCCACATGATCCTCTCTCCTCTGTGTGTTAACCACAGGACTAGATAGCAGTGGAACCCAGAGATGAGGATAGAGTGTACTGGTTATGCTGCAGGCGTTTTTGAGAAAATCTTTAATTATGAACGTGGAATATGGGTTACACATAGTTACCCACATGAGTTACACAAAGTTTTTGAACTTTCCCATGCAAATTTTGAAGATGCTTGATTCCATGATTTGTTATCTCTTTTCTTTAATAAGAAATATGTACTTCAATGGAGAGTCATAAGAAAATAGTTTAAGATACTTTTAAAAAATGTTTTGAAGAAAAGTCTGGCCCCTTGTAACCAAAGTCTGTATCGCTAATTTTTACTTTTCTAGGCAAAGTCCAATTAAATGAAAACTCTTTGTGGGGTCTTTGTAGTAAAGAGTTGACTCAGAGGTGCCTAAACCTTGTATATTCCAAAGAAGGCCTTATGTGGCTCCTGAGAGGTATATTCTATATTCTATAAACCCTTGGAATATCCTGCCTGATAAAGTGTTTTTGTTTAACTGGGGCTTGGGCGAGCCAAGATAGTCTATGCCAATAACTTGACTTATGTTGGGGCATTGAGCCACGTGGTATCAGCTTGACCTTTGGAGGGGCTGGAGACCTGTCAGCCACCCAGGCAGTCTATCATATCTATGTGACTAACTCCTAATAAAAACCCTGGACACCAAGGCTTACTAAACTTCTCTGGTTGATAATACTCTGTATGTGCTGTCATACATCATGGCTAAGAGAACTAAGCACTGTCTATATGACTCTACCCGAAGAGGATAACTGGAAGCCTGCATCTGGTCTTTCCTGGACCCTGTATGTTTTATCTTTGCCAATTTTAATCTGCATTCTTTCACTGAATAAACCACAACCATGAATATAAGTTTTTCTCAGTTCTATAAGTCCTTCTATTGAAACTGAGGGTGGTCTTCAGGATCCCCAAGAGGTCTGGACACACAGGGGTGATGAGGGTCTGCTGTTGAAGAGACTGAGCCTGTGGCAAGACTGGCTTCTGAGGACATTGTGACTGAGTGACTCTGACTCCGAAAGCATCTGAGAGGGAGGAGGAAGCCTGGGGACACGAGTGGGGAGCGGTTCCTGTGTGCCTTTGGTGGACCAGGAGAAACAAAGTCAAAGTTCTCTTTTTCAGAACCCCATTAACTGGAACCCTTTTTAAATCAGAGAACTGTTTTTCTAATATCGCTTTAGAAGGAGGTCATTAAACTATAAGGAAATGGGTTCTCTTAAGGATTAGGAAACTGCAGCCTGGGGCATCCTGGCTTCCACTTCCCCTGGGGAGGTCCAAGTTCGGGGCCCTGTTTTATTTAAAGTGAATGATTTGAAGAAAGAATAAAGTGAATAGTTTGAGAGTAACTTAGTGATAGTCACCATACCGTGAGCAGATAAATACATTTCAGGAAGAGTTCAACCCCAAATTTCTGTTTTATCTTCATGTAATTGAAACTTGAGTTGAATACAGAAATCTTGCTCCTTCCTTGGGATTTGTTTAAACTGCCTGGGCTTCCTGACCAGGTCTGGGAGGCCCGAGTCCTTCCCTCTCCACCTTGGCAGTGGAGACCTTGCCTGTATGTGTGGCCAGGCACTGAGATGATTGGCTTAGGGCTCCAGGCTTACTCAGCTCAGCTTCCCTGCTCAGAAGGACAGGTGGCCTGGCAGAGGCCTGCCTCCCACCCAGCATCCCCATTCATTCACTCTCATGACTGATGTTTTCACTCTGACTTTTGGCTTTATTTATTTATTTATTTATTTATTTATTTTTAAATTTATATTTAATTAGCCAGCGTGTGACACATCATTAGTTTTTGATGTAATGTTCAATGATGCATTAGTTGCACATAACATCCAGTGACTCGTAGTTTTAAATACCCCTTATACTCTCCAGCCAGTTTGTCTCTGCATCTGGGATCTCCTCCTTGAACTACAGATGTGTAACAGGCACCTGGCGTGGAATAGGTCAAACAGAACTGATCTCTGCACACCCCAGGCCCAAACGGCTCCTCTCACTGCCATATTCCTCATCTTAACTAATGGCACGTTCACACTTCTAGCAGCTCAACACAAAACTTGGGGGCATCAGCCCAGACTCCTCCCTCGCACTCACATTAGCAAATTCCACCCACGCCACCTTCCAAAAAACCCACCATTTTGTAGCAACTTCATTACTCCCACTCTGGTCCCACTCATCTTCATCTCCTCCCTAGAAAACTCAGTAATTTCCCAGCCTCCCTCCTTCTCTCGCTGCATCTGTGGTGTCTCTCTTTGTTGAAATGCAAACACAGCAGCTGGATACCTCATCTTCATGTCTTTACTAAATATAAAGAGGCCATATACTATGAGTTGGGCTCACAATTGAATTCAAATTTGAATTTGAATTTCAAATTTCACATTTCAAATTTCACAATTGAACTTGAATTTCATATAGTAAATTAGTAAATAAATAAATACATATTTGCTTTATAAGAGTATTTATTAATACTCTTTTTAAGTTTTTATTTTCATTCCAGTTATTAACATACAGTGTTATATTAGTCCTCTTTATTTTAAATTGAAGCCCTCTCCCATCTTCCTATCGCCTTTTCTTGCTTCACTTTTCCCCAGCAGATTTATGATTAACATACTGTATATTATACTTGTTTCTATAAATTTTGTTAAGGTGAAGTTCACATTACAAAAAATCATTCATTTTAAGGTGAACGATTCAGTAACATTTAGTACATTTACAATGTCCTGCAACCACCACTCTAATTCCAAAACACTCTCACCACTACAAAGTAAAACCCCATATTAAGCAGTTTCTCCTTATTCCTGCTCCTGCCCCAAAACCCCATGACCTTGGCTTTGGTAACCACCAATATGCATTCTATTTCTATGGATTTACCTATTCTGCATATTTCTTATAAATGGAATCATACAATACTTGGTCTTTTTGTATTTGGCTTCTGTCACTTAACATAATATTTCCACATGTATCAGTGGTAATATGTATCAGTATTTCATTCCTTTTCATGGCTAACGTTTTTCACACACACAGGCGTACCAATACATTCATCAATTCAACAACTAATTAACCTTTGAATTGTTTCTACATTCAGGCTATTGTAAATAGTGCTGCTATGAATATTTGTGTACCCGTATTTGTTTGAGTCCCTGTTCTCAGTTCTAATGCATATATATCTAGGAGTGGAGTTCCTGGATCATACAGTAATTTTATGTTTAACATTTTGAGACTGCCAAGCTATCGTCCACAGCAGCTCAACCATTTCACTTTCCCAACAGATATATATTTTCCAGTTTCTCCAGGTCCTCACCAACACTTACTATTCTCCATTTTTTATTGGCTTGTTGGTTCATTATGGCCACTCTCAAAGGTGTGAAGTGGTATCTCATTGTGTTTTGATTTTCATTTCCCTAATGTTTAGTGGTGTTGAGCATCTTTTCACATACTTATTGGTCATTTGTACATGTTCTTTGGAGAAATGTCTGCTCAAGTCCTTTGCCCATTTCTTAAAAGTTTTTTTTTTTTTCCAAATTATGGTTATTTAGGGTGACTGGATGGCTCAGTTAAGCATCTGCTTTCAGGTCAGGTCATGAACCTCAGGGTCCTGGGATCAAGCCTGCATCTGGCTCACTGATCATTGGGGAGTCTGCTTCTCCCTCTCCCCAGCCCCCACTCACACTTTCTTTGACTATCTCTTTCTCTCAAATAAATAAATCAAATTTTTAAAAATAAATAAGTAAATAAATAAATAATAAATAAATAGATAATGGTTATTTAACATGTAGTGTAATATTAGCTTTAAGTATACAACATACTGATTTAAAACTTCCATTCCTTGGCTAAAATCAACAAGACAGTAAACAACAAATGTTGGAGAGTATGTGGAGAAGGGGGAACCCTCTTACACTGTTGGTGGGAATGCAAGTTGGTGCAGCCACTTTGGAAAACAGGGTGGAGATTCCTCAAGAAATTAAAAATAGAGCTACCCTATGACCCTGAATTACTGTGTATTTACCCCAAAGATGCAGATGTAGTACAAAGAAGGGCCACATGTACCCCAATGTTTATAGTAGCAATGGCCACAATCACCAAACTGTGGAAAGAGCCAAGATGCCCTTCAACGGATGAATGGATAAAGAAGATATGGTCCATATATATACAACGGAATATTATGCCTCCATCAGAAAGGATGAATACCCAATTTTTGTATCAACATGGATGGGACTGAGAAGAGATTATGGGACAGGAAGAGATTATGCTGAATGAAATAAGTCAAGCGGAGACAATTATCATATGGTCTCACTTATGTGTGGAGCATAAGGAAAAACATGGAGGACATTGTGAGAGGGAAGGGAGGGGTGACCTGGGAGAAAATAAGAGGGGAAGATGAACCATGAGAGACTGTGGACTCTGAGCAATAGACTGAGGGTTTTGGAGGGGTGGGAGTGGGGGTTGGGTGAGCCTGGTGGTGGGTATTGAGGAGGTCACATATTGCATGGAGCACTGGGTGTAGTACATGAACAACGAATCTTGTAACACTGAAAAAATAAAAGTATCTGGGGGGAAAAATTTCCATTCCTTCACCCCTTTTTAAATTGTGTTGTTTGTTTTTTATGTTGCACTATAAGAATTTTTTTTTAAATCTATTCTGGAAATATAGATATTGAGATATATGATTTGAAAATATTTTGCCCTTTCTGTATGTTGTCTTTTTGCTCTCATGATAATGCTAAATGTGAGATAGGAATCTTTCAACATCCTAGAGAAGAACACAGGCAATAACCTCTTCAACATCAGCCACAGCAACTTCTTGCAAGACATATATCTAAAGGCAAGGGAAACAAAATAAAAAATGAACTCTTGGCACTTCATCAAGATCAAAACCTTCCTCACAGCAAAGGAAACAGCCAAAGAAACCTAAAAGGCAACCCATAGAATGGGAGGAGATATTTACAAATGACTTATCAGATAAAGGGTTGGTATCTGGGGTGCCTGGGTGGCTGAGTTGGTTAAGCGACTGCCTTCAGCTCAGGTCATGATCCCAGGGTCCTGGGATTGAGTCCCACATCAGGCTCCTTGCTCAGCAGGGAGCCTGCTTCTCCCTCTGCCTGCCACTCTGCCTTCTTGTGTTCTCTCTCTCTCTCTCTCTGACAAATACATAAAATCTTTAAAAAAAAAAAAAAAGGGTTGGTATCCAAGATCTATTAAGAAGTCATCAAACTCAACACCCAAAAAACAAATAATCCAGTCAAGAAATGGTCAGAAGACATAAACAGACACTTCTCCAGAGAAGACATACAAATGGCTAACAGACCCATGAAAAAATGTTCAACATCACTAGCCATCAGGGAAATACAAATCAAAACCACAATGAGATACCACCTTACACCAGTTAGAATGGCTAAACCTAACAAGACAGGGAACAACAAATTTTGGCAAGGATGTGGAGAAAGGGGAACCCTTTACACTCTTGGTAGCCATGCAATCTGGTACAGTCACTCTGGAAAACAGTATGGAGGTTCCTGAAGACATTAAAAATAGAGCTACCCTATGACCCAGCTATTGCACTACTAGATATTTACCACAAAGATACAGATGTAGTGACAAGAAGGGGCACCTGCATCTTAGTGTTCATAGCAGCAATGTCCACAATAGCCAAACTGTGGAGCTGCGTCCTTCAACAGATGAATGGGTAAGAAGATATGGTTCATATATACAATGGAATATTACTGAGCCATCAGAAAGGATGAATACTTACCATTTGCATTAACAAGGATGGAACTGGAGGGTATTATGCTAAGTGAAATAAGTCAAAGAGAGAAAGAAATTTATCATATAGTTTCACTCATGTGTGGAATATAAGGAATAGCGCAGAGGACAATAGGGGAAGGGAGGGAAACCTGAATGGAAGTCATCAGAGTAGGTGACAAACCATGAGAAACTCTTGACCTTGGGAAACAAACTGAGGGTTACAGGGGTGGGGGGTGGATGGGGTAACTGGGTGATAGATATTAAGGAGGGCACGTGAATCACTGAACACTACATCAAAGATTAATGATGTACTATATGCTGGCTATCTGAACATAATAAAATAAATAAGTAAATAATAAGTAAATAAATAATGGCTATTTAACACAGTGTAATATTAGCTTCAGGTGTACAATATATTGATTTAAAACTTCCATTCCTTCACCCATTTAAGTTGTGTTGTTTGTGGGTTTTTTTTATGGTGCATTATAATAGTTTTCAATATATTCCGGAAATACAGATACTGAGGTACATGATTTGGAAATATTTCCCCCTTTCTATGTGTTGTCTTTTTTTTCTTATGATAATGCTCCTTGATGCACAAAAGATTTTAATTTTGATGACATACAATTTATTTACTTTTTCTTTTGTTACTTGTACTTTTGCTATCATATTTAAGAATCCATTGCCATGGGGCACCTGAGTGACTCCATCGGTTAAGCATCTGCCTTAAGCATCTGCTCAGGTCATGATCCCAGGGCCTGGGATTGAGCCCCCTTTTTTCCTCCGATGTTCAACTGTTTTGTTTCTTAAATTCCACATATGAGTGAAATGATATGGTATTTGTCTTTCTCTGACTGACTTATTTTTTTTTAGAATAATACACTGTAGGTGAATCCAAATCATTGTAAATAAAAAGATTTCATTCTTCTTGATGGCTGAGTAATATTCCATTGTATATGTACCACCACTTCTTTCTTTTGTTTGTTCTTTCATTCTTTTGTTATCTATCTACCTATTATCTATCATCATCTATCTATCTCCAAGTTTTTACTTAAATTCCAGACAGTCAACATACAGTGCAATCCTGGTTTCAGGAGTAGAATTCAGTGATTCAACACCTACACACAACACCCAGTGCTCATCAGAACAAGTGCCCTCTCTAGCTCCCATCACCTCATTTAGCCCATCACTTGCCCACCTCCCTCCATCAACCCTCAGGTTGTTGAGAGTCTTTATGGTTTCCTACCTTCTCTTTTCTCCCCTCCACTTCTCCTATGTTTATCTGTTTTGTTTCTTAAATTCCACATAAGAGTGAAATCATATGATATTTGTCTTTCCTTGAATGATTTGTTTAGCTTAGCATAATACACTCTAGCTCCATCCAAGTCATTGCAAATAAGATTTCAATTTTTTGTTGGCTGAATAATATTCCATTGTATATGTATACAATTACTTCTTTATCCATTTATCAGTCAATAGACATTTGGAGTCTTTTCATAATTTGGCTGTTGTTGACAGTGCCACTGTAAACATCAGGGTGCATGTGTCTCTTCAACTCAGCATTCTTGTATCCTTTAGGTAAATACACAGCAGTAAAATTTCTGGGTCCTAAAAAAGTTCTATTTTTTCACCTTTTGAGAAACCTCCAAAACCTGGTAGAGGCTGCACCAGGTTACATTCCTACCAAACTACAAGAGGATTTCCCCTTTCTCCACATCCTCGCCAACATTTGTTGTTCCCTGTCTTGTTAATTTCAGCTGTTCTGACTGGTGTAACGTCTCATTGTGGTTTTGATTTGAGTTTCCCTGATGGCTAATGATGTTGAACACTTTTTCATGTGTCTGTTAGCCATTTGTATGTCTTCTTTGGAGAAGTGTCTGTTTATGTCTTCTGACCATTTCTTGACTGGATTATTTGTTTTTTTTGGGGTGTTGAGTTTGATAACTTTTTTTTTTAAGATTTTATTTATTTATTTGACAGAGAGAGAGAGAGATCACAAGTAGGCAGAGAGAGAGAGGGAAGCAGGCTCCCTGTTGAGCAGAGAGCCTCATGCGGGGCTTGATCCCAGGACCCTGAGATCATGACCTGAGCTGAAGGCAGAGGCTTTACCCACTGAGTCACCCAGGTGCCCCATTTCAGTACTGTTTTAAATAACAATAGAGTGGAAATCTCTGTGTCAGCACACAAAAAGCAAATAGTTCCATCAAGAAATGGTCAGAACACATGAGTAGATTTTTCCAAAAAAGACATCCAGATGGCCAACAGACACACAAAAAGATGCTCAACATCACTCATCACGGAAATACGAACCAAAATTACAATAACATATCAGCTAACATCTGTCAAAAAGGCTAAGATTAACAACACAAGAAACAACACGTATTGATTAGGATGTGGAGAAAGGTGAACCTTCCTGTACTGTTGTAAGGAAAGCAAACTTGTTCAGCCACTGTGAAAAACAGTATGGAAGTTCCCCAAAAAGTTAAAAATAGAAGTACCTTCTGATCTAGCATGTGCTCTACTAGGTATTTACCCAAAGAATACAAAAATACTTATTCAAAGTGATACATGCATCCATATATTTATAGAAGCATTAGCCAAATATAGAACAATAGCCAAATTATGGAAACCTCCCATGTGTCCATCAACTGATGAATGAAAAAGAGGATATGGTATATATATGTATATATCTATATTCCATTGTGTGTATATATCTATGTCATCTATATCTGTAGCATCTATAGATCCATATAGGTATACACACACACACAATGGAATATTACTCAACTGTAGAAAGAATGAAATCTTGCCACTGCATTGACATGGATGGAGCTGGAGAGTATTAGGTTAAGTGAAATAAGCCAGTCAAAAAATGACAAATACCGGGGGCGCCTGGGTGGCTCAGTCATTAAGCGTCTGCCTTCGGCTCAGGTCATGATCCCAGAGTCCTGGGATTGAGCCCCGCATCAGGCTCCTTGCTCCGCAGGAAGCCTGCTTCTCCCGCTACCATCCCCTCTGCTTGTGTTCCCTCTCTCGCTGTGTTTCTCTGTCAAATAAATAAAATCTTTAAAAAAAAAAATGACAAGTACCATATGAGTTTACACACATGTGAAATTTAAGAAACAAAACAAATAAGGAAAGAGGAAAAAGAGAGGCAAACCAAGAAACAGACCCTTAACTAAAGAGAACTACTGCTGGTTACCACAGGGAAGGTGGGAGGTGATGGGTTAAATAGGTCATGGAGATTAAGCAGTACACTTTTGATGAGCACAGGGTGTTTTATGCAAGTACTGAATCACTCTATTGTATACCTAAAACTAACATTACACTGTATGTTAACTAACTGGAATTTGAATAAAAACTTATCTGTAGAAAACAAAAGAAGCATATGTAAGGGTTGTTAAATGTTATGGCAGTCACTGTTGTTACATGATTAACTTAGTAAATTTGGTTCAAAGCTTATTTAAGAGAAGTAAGGAATAAAGTTAAATTTTAACCAAAATTATAAAAAGCTCCAGTTGAAGTAAAAATAAGTTATTTAACTGATTTAAACCTTTCTAAATACACGATACATAAAACCCTAATATGGTATGCCCTAAACTGAAACTAATGGAATCATATATTTTTATCTATTTATTTTTGGGCAGGATAATATGAGCAGCTACTTGAAACTCAAAGGCAGGGTAATAGTGAATGTCTTTATAAGGGAAAACACACAAGGACACCGTGAGAGGCCATGTGAAGACAGAGGTAAAGATTGGCATAAGGCAGCCAGAAGCCAAGGAAGTTGAAGACATTCATCACTGGATTTAGGGCCCATCCTAAGCAAGATGAACTCATCTCAATCTTTATTTTCATAACATCTGCAAAGACTCTTATTCCAAAAAAGATCAAATTCTGAGGTTCTGGGTGGATGTATGTTTTGAAGGGACACTATACATCCACTGAGGATTTTTTTTTTTTTTAAAGATTTTATTTATTTGACAGAGAGAAACACAGCGAGAGAGGGAACACAAGCAGAGGGAATGGTAGCGGGAGAAGCAGGCCTTCCGCAGAGCGGAGAGCCCGATGCGGGGCTCGATCCCAGAACACCGGGATCTGACCTGGGCCGAAGGCAGACGCCTAACGCCTGAGCCACCCAGGCGCCCCT
>CM053607.1:125166483-125249118 GCA_028646535.1 Procyon lotor | reverse complement strand
TTTTTTTTTTTAAAGATTTTATTTATTTGACAGAGAGAAACACAGCGAGAGAGGGAACACAAGCAGAGGGAATGGTAGCGGGAGAAGCAGGCCTTCCGCAGAGCGGAGAGCCCGATGCGGGGCTCGATCCCAGAACACCGGGATCTGACCTGGGCCGAAGGCAGACGCCTAACGCCTGAGCCACCCAGGCGCCCCTCCACTGAGGATTTTTAAGACCTTCAATATCATAAGCAAAACAAAAGTTTCTTTGCCTTAAAAAGAAAACTTCTGAAGGCCCTCTAAGGAGAGAGCTCAAAGAGAGAACACATGATCCACTAGATGGGTTTACCTAGGGGAACCTGGAACCCAGCACTCTGTCATTCCCCTCTTTCCTTTCTTCACTACAGCCCATTTTTCCATGACTATCATTTTTCTCTCTGTTTTGATCATACCTATTTCTCCCCTCCTTTTTTTTTAAAGATTTTATTTATTTATTTGACAGAGAGAGAGAGATCACAAGTAGGCAGAGCAGCACGCAGAGAGAAAGGGGAAAGCAGGCTCCCCACTGAGCAGAGAGCCTGATGTGGGCCTCGATCCCAGAACCCTGAGACCATGACCTGAGTCAAAGGCAGAGGCTTTAACCCACTAAGCTACCCAGGCACCCCCCTATTTCTCCCTTTATCCTAGATTCCTCCTCCTCCGTATCTCTATAAGCTTTAATACACCACAGTAGGGACCTGATGTTTCTGTTATTTAGTGTTGCTGATTTATTCTGGAAAAGTATTAGCCTTTCCTTCTCAGAGTCTTCCAACCTCGATTTGAGCTCATTCATGAAGAGTCACAGTCTCCAGCACATGTAATGCCATATGAATAATGAAAGGCTCCTATATGTTCTTTCTATTATCTGAGAAGGACAGAAGTGGCAAGCTGAGTGAAGGGGGAGGGCTCTGTGTAATCCCTCCACAAGTTAAACTCTATGACTTAGCTAAAGGTTGTCAATATTTCATTTCCTAATTCTGAGTAGAGCAATCCTGCCAACCAAGGAATACCTCAGGTTTTTAGCTAAGAACTTACACAGGAGAAATGGCTTAGGTAGGAGCCCTACCTGTTAATTTGGACAAAGGTTGGGTATGATCTAGATAGGTATTTCCCTACCTAAAAAAGACAAGTCAGTCACATCTTGCTAAGCAATGTCTCAAAAGAATGATTCCAGTATATATTTAACATGTCCAACACCAAACCCCTGATCTCACACCAAACTTGTTCCTTCTGCCATCCCTCCTTTCTCAGTTGACATCAGTGCTGTTGTATTGTGAAGGCCAATAACCTTGAGTCTTCCTTGACCACTTTCTCTCATTTTCTGCATCCAATCCATCCAGTCTATGAGGAAATCCT
The DNA here is from genome assembly GCA_028646535.1 of Procyon lotor. Lineage (NCBI taxonomy): Eukaryota > Metazoa > Chordata > Mammalia > Carnivora > Procyonidae > Procyon > Procyon lotor. The sequence continues at coordinate 125,247,744 of CM053607.1, read as the reverse complement.
CTTGTCTCTACCTTCAAAATATATCCAGAATATCTCTATTTCTCTCCCCTTCTCTATCATAAGCACCCTGGTCCATGGACCTATCCATTATGTCTGATCTGAACAACTATAGAAGCATCCAGTCTGGCTTCTAGCTCTACTTCACCTCATATGGCACTTGTAAAAGCTGCATTGGGCTGCATTCCTCCTCTGCTTGAACCCTGAGTGAGCAGTGAAGCTGGCAATGGCCTACCACACATCAGGCACATTACCTATGATCTCTTTGACTTTCTTTTTCTCTTCTTCTTCACTCAGCTCAGGTCATGCTGTTCCTCGAACTCGCTAAGCTCACCCTCACCCCAGAGCTTTTGGATGTGCCATTTTCCTTGCCTCAATCATTTCCCCCCTCGATTTCTGAGTGGCTTGTTCTTCCTATCTTTAGACTTTTCCCTCAGATATAATCTTCTCAGTGAGGCCTTCCCTGACCACAGTATTTAAAACAGGACTTACAGGCCACCTGGGTGGCTCAGTTGGTTAGGTGTCTGCCTCTTACTCAGGTCATGATCCCCAGTCCTGGGACGGAGCCCTGGGTCAGGCACCCTGCTCAACAGGGAGTCTGCTTCTCTCTCTCACTCTGCCCCTCCACCACCAGCTTGTGTTCTCTCTCTCTCTCTTTCTCTCTCTCTCTCTCTCAAATAAATAAATTAAATCTTAAAAAAATAGAATAAAACTGGATTTACTATTCCCCTTCCCCACATCGTTTTTCTTCATAGCACTCTCTAACACATATATATACATATATATATATATTTTTTTTTTCACTTGCTTGTTTATTGTTTTTCTTAGTATAATGTAAGCACCATGAAGACAAGAGGCTTTTTTTGGTCTCTTTTTTTCCACATTGTTCTAACAACAGTGCTTAGAGTAGAGCAGTGACTGTCACAGAGTGGGTATTATCATTAGACACTTATTGAATAAAGAAACAAATGAGACAAAGGTTCTGGGGAACAAAGCAATCTAAGAAACACTGCCTCTACCTTACTTAAAATAGTAACCTTACTTAAAATAGTGAACTCCACCCTTCTAGGGTTCATCCTTTATCTCCATAACTGGCTTTATTTTTCACAGTGCCTATCCCATTTTGACACATTACATATTACCTGATTCTTGAGTGCCTCCTCTATTAGAAAGTGACTTTCATGAGAATAAACACTTTTTGCTCTTTGCTATTTCTGGTGTCTAGGGCCTCATGCACATGTGTGGAATGAACAATGACAAACTTGAGTGCACCACTGGCTACAGAATCTCACAAGTTGGCATAACTTACTTTTGTGACCCAGGTGTTTCAGAACACACTTTACAGTGTTAAATAACAAAAATTCAACCAAATAAATTTTAAAGATTTATTTGGCTGCATTAATTTATTCATGAATCAGGAAGCATCCCATCTAGCAAATAGAGGTGAGCTCCAAGAGGCTGCAGAAAAAGTTTTTAGAGGTAGGATAGGGGGAAAAAAGGTAGAGTAGAAAAAAGAAAATTATTACCAAAGAATTAATTGTTTCAGGCAAGGAAGGTTGCCCTCCTAAGGGGGACAGAGGGTGTCTATCATTAAATTTCCTAATGCCAACCAAGAAATCCCCATGATGACTGGTTAAAGGTGGGGTGGGGGTTTGAAACTATACTCAAGTTCTCTAAGCATGCATTGTATATCTGCTTGGTAAATGAGTAGGAAAACTACCTTGTCCTTGGGACAATGCTTCCTAGTACTGCATTCTTTGATGTTACAATTTGTTATTCCTGCCTATATGTTAATCTTGAATCTTTTGAGCTTTTACAAGATGTAAAAAAATATATAACCCTGCAAAAACTGTTCATTCTCCAGAGCACTCCCTTCCTTGAGAAGATCATCTTTCCTTGGCAGCTGTCCTAACTTGGACTCAAATAAAACTTTCTTTCTTTTAGAGAGTCTAAAAGGTTTGTTCATTTTGCAAACTCACTTTTATGTCCTGCCTTTCTGGGGGCTCCCAACCTGATGGTTATCAACACAAATTGTTCAGGACACAAGATAAGCTTAGTAAGACTTTACTGTTTTTGCTAGATATCTGCAACTTTCAGGACTATCATTCTTAGACATAAAATAAGCAGATGTGCTGGAAGGTGGGATGCCTGACTCTAGAATTTAAAAATCCCATTAGCTAAGTCCTTGGGTTTCTCAGATCTGAACTAACACCTAACAGGGATGGGCCACAGGGTTGATGTTTGTGCATGTTTTTACAGGGGACTTCGTTGCATGGAAGTTTTCTTGACATTGGTGGGCAACCTAGTACCAATCTAACCCTTTCCATTACCTACCTATCCTATCACAGGAGTCTTCTTGAAGTGGAAAGTGCTGTAATAGCCTTTAAGTGCTCAAGCTATGCCCATCGATTTTTGCAGCTTTTTGGCTTCTGAGATCCCCACTAGCAATAGCCCTTATCTACATAAAACAAGACAAACAAACATGTGCACCTTAACGTATTGGCAGTAACCAAGAGATGTTAGTACATCCTGGTCACAAGAAGGCCTTGTGTGCACACCATCGCCAATTCCCATGAAATCTGCTGAGGTTGTCCATCCAGGAAATTGTGGTCTGAAAGGCTAGGTGTTTGGCCCTGGGTTGACCCTCTGCCAGTTCGGTTGTGCTCCAGGCAAATATACGAGCTCAATTGGCTCTGGGAATAACTCTCTGCCAACTCAAGTTGATGTATCCTATAAAAGAGTGCCAATTAGATTGGGAGCTCAAACGCAAAAGGAGTGGAACTCAGAACTCAGAAGAACTTACCTATAGTCCTTGGAAATGTGAGAAAGACAGTGACGTCAAAGGGATCATAAGAGAGCATGTCCATTTTTCTTCTTGTCCCTGAAAGTTGCGAGAAGCTTGCTTCAAATCTCACTGCTGCTACCAAATCAGTTAAATAACAAAAACTCAACAGAGTAAATTTTAAAAATCTAATTGGCTATATTAATTGATTTATGAATCAGGCAGCATCCCATCTATCAAGCAGAGGGGAGTTCCAAGGGCTACAGAAAAGGAAATATTTTCCAAGATAAAGAGGGAGTGGGGAAAAAAGGAAATTATTAGCTAAGAACCCATTGTTTCAAGCAAACTTGTCCTTCCAAGGAGAATCGAAGGGATTTATCAGTACATTTCCTAGTGCTGACCAGGAAATCTCCATTGTTGACTGGTTGAAGGCTATATTTCTGTGTAGTTGAAACTGGAATTAGGTTAGGCATTAAACATTACTTTACTGATTTGAGGTCTTAACCTGATGACACCATTTGAATCTATGATTTTCTTTTTAACAACATTGACAAAAACAAACAATAAACACCTTGAGGAGAGAAGCAAATGCAAAACCTCTGCTACTTGGCTTTCTTGGATGTTTAACATAGTTTGTTCCCGAGAATATTTGCATTTAGACAAATTCTTTGAGGCCAAGTCACCCTTTTCTGTGAAGTACACTGTCCCATGTATCTTATAAAGCAGTGTTTCTCAAGGTGTGAAGGTGAGGGTGGACTGGGGTGATGGAGGGATTTTGCTTCCCCAATGTTAAAAAGAAAACCACAGGCCCCAAATGGTGTCACTTAGAATGAGTTCCTAAATTGGGGATTAATACTAATCTAATTGCAGTTTAGAGGCACCTGGCTAACTCAGCCTGTAGAACATACAGTTCTTGATCCTAGGGTCGTGGATTTGAGCCTCACGTTGGGTGTGGAGATTACTTAAAAAAATAAAATCTTTAAAAAAAAAGGAAAAAAAATTGCAAACAAAAAATAATAATAAAAAAAACATACTTCAGTTTCAACCTCCCCCAGAAATGTAGTCTTTACCAGTAAGTTAGGAATTTTTTTGGATCAGTCATTTTTCTCCATGGGCTCTCTCTCTATCCCCCAAAGGTAGATGAGGTCAACTGCAGATACATTCCTTGCCTTCCCCATAAGGGAAAGAAGTCTTTCCCAGAACAATCCTTTTCTTTTGCTAATAGCTTTCTTGCCCCACCTTCCTTCTCTAACAACCTTCCATTTTGTATAATTCCTCGTAGCATTCTTCTATTTGGTAGATGGGATGCTGCCTGATTTGTGAATTATTTAATAAAGCCAATTAGATCTTTAAAGATTTGACTTAGTTTAATTTTTTATTTAACATCGAGGACACTGGAGACATTTTTAGTTGTCACAACTGGAGGGACAGGGGTGTAGTGCTACTGACATTGAGTAGGTAGAGGCCAGGGATCTTCAAATATCCTACAATCAAAACTGTCAGATTTAGCAAACAAAAATACATATGGGGTAGTGTCTCCAGATAAATTACAGAACTCTCAATTAAATATGAATGGGGCATTTGCCTTCAGCTTAGGTCATGATCCCAGGTCCTGGAATCCAGCCCCACATTGGGCTCCCTGCTCTGCAGGAAGCCTGCTTCTTCCTCTCCCACTCCCCCTGCTTGTGTTCCCTCTCTTGATGTCTCTTTCTCTCTCTGTGCATGTCAAATAAATAAATAAAATCTAAAAAAAAAAGGAATCATAAGTTAACATTGTTGTTTACCTGCAAATCATATTTAACTGGTCACCATGTACTTTATCTGGTGATTCTACCCCTAACACACAGGACAGGCCTCCACAACAAAGAATTATCCAGGCCAAAATATCCAGACTGTAGAGGTTAAGAAATCTTGTCACAGAACAGTGGTTTTTGAAACCTAGTTTGCATCAGGATCACCTCAAGGGACATAAGGCATGGATTGCTGGGGCTGCCCTCAGTTTCTCATTGGACAGAGCTCCAGGATTTGCTTTCTAATCAAGTTTCCAGGTGAAGCAGCTGTTGGTCTTGGGCCACACTGGAGAACTGTTACCCAAAACGGTCTGCCTTTTGGTGGGTGTGGAGCCAAAAGACACAACCACGCCAAAGAGGAAGAGCTTTCCTCGTAGCAAGGAGAAAAACCGGGGATCTTTCCCAAAAGTGTCTTGCCCTTTGAACAACAAAATCGGGGAAGTTTTAAGCTAAGGGAGCATACGTATTTCATGAGTGGAATCCAGCAGAGCAGTAGAGTAAAAGTCATCCTAAGCTGACCGAGTCCAGGTCAAGCTCAGTGGCCAGCCACGGTCAGCACCATCAATTCTGCAACTTCCTTTGGTCCCGTATCTGGGCGCTCCAAGTGGTTTAGATCCTGCAAAGTTAACTCAAGCATGGGTGCATGGTCAATCTTCACTGCAGGGTCAACCCTGGGCGTTTTGCCACTGGTGCATTGTGCCTTACGTGACCAGGTATCTTCTGGCCCGAGAGCGGCTGTCGGTGCTTACGTTCTTTGGCAAGACGGCCCGGGGACCTCGACTGACTTATGTTGAGAAAGCGAAGATTGTCTTTTCCCGGAGACCTCCCGCCCGCCCCCCATATCTTTCTGTTTACAGAACCACCATTCTAGAGAGAAGAAAGGCTTTGTGCCTTTGTGAGTAAGAGAGACACACGCGTCGAAACTGCCATGGGAGTGAACAGGGTGAGTGGAGCCGACACTGACCAGCTCGGGGAGGTACTTTCCAGTTCCCTCTAGGCTCTGCGGAGGACCCAGCCTCTCGGTGGTTGCTCGGACCGGGGGCGTGGCCGGGGGCGTGGCCGGGGCGGGACGCAGAAGGCGAGCCCGGGCGCCGCAAGCGCTCTCGTGCCGGACGTTGCGCGGCCGCGACGCCCCAGGCTGGCGCGGCGGGGCCCTCCGGGCTCGTTGTCGGATGCTGTGAGACTTAGGCCGACCCGCGCGCAGGTAGGCGTCGGCGCGCCGGAATCGCTGACCTGTCCTGGTTTGGGTGTGTGAGCTGCAGGGCCTGGCGTTGCGTTTTCTCAACGGTGCCCCAGGCATTGGCCCTCGGGGCCGCGCGCGGGGGCGGTGGGGGAGGGACTGGTCTAGGGACAATGGGCTTCTGGGCACCCAGCTGCCGAGGCCGAACGGAGGCGCTCCAGCTGCGGGGCGGACTCAGCTAGGGCGACCTGAGAGCCTGTGGGCAGCCGGGGTGCTCTGAGGTAGGATGACTGGCCGGGACCTGCGGGTCGGGGCTGTGGTGGGGCCTGGAGGTGGGCAGATCTCGGGCCGTTCACCCCCCAGGGAAGGGGTGGCTCCGCGACGTGCCGGATGCGGGGCTTCTCTGGCGTTTCTGCCGCTTCTGCCTGCTCTTGCGATTGCGGACTGTCTTTTGTTTTCCTCTTCCTTTTTTCATTTGGATGGTGTGATGGGCAGAGGACGGGAGGGTGCCTCACAAAGGCTTTTCCGGAGCCGATTTGCACGTGCCTTAACTTTGAGGCGTTTACATTTATGAAACGTCTTATTTTTCCTTTTTTAATTCTTTTTGAAATAATTTCAGAATTTAAAAAAAGTTTAGAAACTAGGGCAAAAGTATTCTCACATTGTATTCCGTTAGACTCCCCAAATGTTACCATCTAATTTAACAGAACAGGGAAACGAGGACACTAACATGGACAAGTTTTATTCAGATTGGTTTGCTCCTCTCACCCAGTTCCTTTCTGTGGTGTAGGATACAAGTCAGAATATAGTTGCATTTAGTTGTCTCATTGGGAAAACTTACATTTTAAACAGTGGAGGCCTTCTTAACCCCCCAACACCCTTCAGAGTGGTCTTGGAAGCACCAAGCCTCAAATCAAAGGGTCTCTTCAAATTCCTTGGTGCCAGGCCCAATAGAGAATGTTCAGCAGGACCTCTGGGCAATTTTGGCACTGGTGGTGGCACCGGTGGTGTGCTTTGACCCATCTAGTCCTAGCCAGTCAGCCCGTCCTGGTTCTCTTCCTACTTTTCAGGCTGTCTTCTGTCTTGTTATCTCTGAAGATGCCCTCCTTGGCCATCTTCTCTTTGAGTCTGGGCATTTTCTCCAGGTGGTGGCTTGTGGCTTTGAGGATTCTTGTGGTTTTGAGCATACCACAAATCCTCAGAAAACTCACTTGTTGATGATTCCAGCCCAGGTCATTTCTCTGTTCCAGACTCACATAGCGTGTGGCCTTCGTGACACGTTTACGGGATATCTCAAAAGCATTTCTGCCTCAATATGAGCATATTTCAGTTTAATAGGTGAGCTTTCACTCACATCTGGTCCTCTTTTAGTGCCCCCAGATTCTGTGAACGATACTACCCTACCCTAGCCACTCAGCCACTCCTGGCCTGGGGAGGGACTCCCTGATGAGCTCTTTCCCTACTCCCAGTCAATCCAGACTTGGGGTTCCTTTCTGAACCCTCCCTAGGCTGGGCCACTTTTCTCCATGGGAACCACCATCCTGCCATTTGTCTCCTTGTGCTTGCTTTGGTGCCCTCAGTTGTCCAGAGCACAGCCAGACTAAGCTTATTAAAATGTACAAGTGATTGTGCCATACTCTTGCCCATAATCTTTTAGAATTTCCCTTTACTAAAAAAGAGAGAGAGAGAAATTAAGATACAGACCATTAAATATAAAGAACAAACTGATGGTTATCAGAGGGAATTGGGGTAGGGGCATGAGTTAAGTAGGTGATGGGGATTAAGGAGAACACTTGTGATGAGTATCAGGTGACACATATGGAATTATTGAATCACTATATTGTACACATGAAACTAATATAGCACTATGTTAATTAACTACGATTAAAATAAAAACTTAAAATTAAAGATGCACAAATAAATAAATAAAATTTCTCTGTGCTATAGCACAAAGGTAAGTCTTCTTAATGGTGCCCTCAAAACCTCATTTCAGAACGGCTGGTCCAGCCTCTTCTTGTACCCTCTCCCTCAGGTTCCCTGCTCTGCTCTGACTGGCTTTGCTTTTCTCCTTGTTTGCTGTTTTCCCTACCGGAATTCTGTTCCCTGTCTACTCAGGGAATTCTTACTCTTCTTGCAGATCTCCATTTAGTCATGCTTCCGTAGGGAAGTTTTCTGTAACCTCCCCAACTAGGTCCTGTTTTGTAGATCCTAATCTCTACCACCTTCTCTCCTTGGTAGCCCCGTTAAAGTGGCAATTTTTATACATACATGCTTAGTACCTGGTAGACACTCTTAATGTTTGCCAAATGAATGAGGATGGGTTAGGGCACTTAATATGGTTGTTCAACTGCCTCTATCTGAACATTATTGTCGTTGGAATTTGCTTAGCACATAGGGGCACTGCGTACCCTTGTTCTGTTTCTCTCTTGGTGCTGTCAGGCAGGGCAAGAAGGAGCCACACGGGAAGGGCTGGAGAACCTAGAGAGAACAGCCAGAAGAGTGCTGAAGGGGAGAGGTAGCTTCTGCTGTCCTTCCCGCTTAGCTTCCTGGTTGAGTCCACTATACTAACTGATTCCATTGACAGACTACTCTCCTATTTCCTACTCCTCCCATTTCAAAGAATCTTTACAAATATATTTTGGTTAGTGTCAATCATATATCAGCAGTTCCTAGTTTTGTTCGAAATAGCTGACTCAAAGTCAGAAGGTGAAATGGAAACAAAGGCCTGATGGAGGAGGAGGTGGATTGGGTTGCCTGAACCATGACTGTTTGCTCTGTGGTGTGAGTTGTTCGGTTCAGGTATTCACTGGGTGCATGCCAGGAGCTGTGTTGGCTTCTGGGGATAGAAAGGTGAATAAATTCTGCAGCTGCCTGGCTGTGGAGCCCACGGTGAGGTCAGCATGCCATAATCATGGTAAAAGCCGGATGAGAGCAGCCCTTGACTTGGAGAAGGATGTTGCCCGGCAAGCCAAGGCAGGGGCTAGGTGGGGGAGCCCTGGGGACCAGGCTGGGTGGTGGCCTTGACCTAATTCCAGGACCCTTGCAATTGTGACCTGGGGAGGTTCTCAGCAGGGTATGAGGATGGGCCCCTGTCACAGTGACTGAGTGGGGGCTGCCACTGAGTGCTGGTGAATGGAAGAGGACCTCCTGGGGCACAACAGAGAAAAAGGTGTTGAGATGAACTATTACTGAGGAGGGGGGGGCTGAAGTGGTAGCGCAGGTCACACTCTCTGACCCCAAACTGGCCAAACATGTTTGAATTTTATCAAAGTCATACTAAAGCACCCCCAGTCAAACAGTTTCTGCGGTGAAATGTATGGATATCTGCAGTTAGGAATAGAAATAGACATTGCAAAGAGCCTCTCATTGTTTTAGGTTTTGCAGCCAGTGTTGCTAAATTTTGAAGAAATGTTCAGTTTTCCCAGCATTTTTGACTTGTGGGAATTGTGGGTGAGGGGTTGTGGATTTGAAATGACAGCTAACACTTAGAGTCTTCGCATGCTTATAGAGTTTCCCATGCCCTGACTCTTGTCCTCATAGCAACCCTACTAGGATCGATATCTGGGAGATCCCGTTGTATAGGTGAGATGAGGGCACGGACAAGGACAGCGACTTGCCTGTAGTCACAGAGCTCAGTACTCGTGGCTCTATCATCTACATTCTTACCAGGCTCCTGACTTGTGAATGGGAAATGGAGAGAGGGTTTGAAGGACCAGGTCTTTCTGGTCCTTCAGGCACCTAGCACCTACAGCCAGCCTGCCTGAGTGCCCAGGAAGGTCAGAAGGGAAGGGAGGTGGGAGCCGCGCAGAGGCCATAGTTAGGTACTCAGATACACCGAGGGCCTGTGGGGACTCGTTTCCAGGATGCTGCATCTCGTGGTCTGGTTGGGCAGTGAGCTTTTCTCAAAAGCTGTAGGGGAAGTTACATGCAGCGCCAGGTAGAGCGTAGTAGGAGGTGAGATGGTGAGAGATGCTGTGTGCGTAAGCTGCGATGTGGACAGGCTGGGCTTTGAGAAATAAGGATTCTGTAAGGAGATTCTTCATGAGACTGTAGAGTGGAGAGATGACTGTTACCTAATTTTCTTCCACCCGCTGTGCAAGTTAACATTGTTCTGGAACACCCCAGATGAACACTTTCTGCCTGCTACTCCCTCATCACTGCAGACCGCTGCCCACATGGGGGCACTGAGCAGGTCACCCTGGTAGTATTTGCTCATGAGTGTGTGCAAGTATCCCAGTGCCTTTGTGTGTGCATGTGTGAGCGTGCAAAAAAATATATAAAATATGCACTTTATGGGGGCGCCTGAATGGCTCAGTGGGTTAAAGCCTCTGCCTTCGGCTCAGGTCATGATCTCAGGGTCCTGGGATTGAGCCCCACGTCGGGCTCTCTGCTTGGCGGGGAGCCTGCTTCCCCCTCTGTCTCTGCCTGCCTCTCTGCTTACTTGTAATCTCTCTCTCTCTCTCTCTGTCAAATAAATAAATAAAATCTTAAAAAAAAAAAAAAAAAAAGAAAAAAAATGCACTTTATGCATATTTTGCATGCACTATACATGAGCAGGAATGATGAAACAACTGAATATCCCACTCAGTTTATTTTTATTTGTGTGTGTGTGTGTGTGTGTGTGTATTTTTAAGGTTTTATTTCTTTGTCGAAAGAGAGAGAGAAAGAGACCACAAGCAGGGAGAACCATAGAGGCAGAAGCAGGCTCCTTGCCGAGCAAGGAACCTGATGCGGGGCTCAATCCCAGGACCCTGGGATCGATCATGCCCTGAGCCAAAGGCAGAGGCTTAACCAACTGAGACACCCAGGTGTCTCCCACTCAGTTTAAGAAATAGAACCTTACAGGGCGTCTGGGTGGCTCAGTTGGATAAACCTCTGCTTTCGGCTCAGGGCATGATCCCAGGGTCCTGGGATCCGGTCCCACATTGGGCTCCCCTTGCTCTGTGGGGAGTCTGCTTCTCCCTCTGCCTGCCGCTCCCCCTGCTTGTGCTCTCTCTCTCTGTCAAATAAATAAAGAAAATCTTAAGAAAAAAAGAAAGAACCTTACTAAAACCTTAGAAATCTTCTGCGTGTCTGCAAATTGTACCTTTTCTATTCCAGAGGTAACCACTATCCTCAAGTTCCTTTTAATCATCTCCTTGCTTTTCTCTAAAGTTTTACCATGTTTATGTATGTGTTTGCAGATTATATATTTATATCTATTAGCTTTGTTTATACTAGTTTATATTTTATTAGTTTATAGTCTACATATTTAATATATATATTATATAATATATATTAGTTTTGTTTAACTTTTTGGTCCTTATAAAATGAAGCATGTAGCAAGCTTTCTGGGGTGTTTTGCTCAGTGTATATTTGCGGTTCATTCAGAAGTGTTTGTGGCTGCAGTTCTTCATTCACTTTTTCTGTCATATTCTGCACCCGTTCCAGTGATGGCCATTTGAGCCATCTCTAGTTTCTGCTACCACAAATAGTGTTGGAGTGGGCATTCTTGTCCTGGTCTGCTCCTGATGCACAGGTATAGTAGTTCCACTAGAGCAGTGGTGATCTAATGGGGGGGGAGGGCAAAGGGAGGGGGAAATGAGTGTGGAGGGGGGCAGATACTTTTAGTTGTCGTACCTGGCAAGTGGGGAGCTACTGTAGGAGCTACGGGAGAGCTAACCGGTAGAGGCCACCCGTGCTGCTGAACATTCTGTGATGCCCAGGACACACCTCCTATCTCCTCCACCCCTCCCACACACCAAAGAATTGTTCAGCTCCAAGTGCCAGTGCTAAGGCTGAGAACCCCTGCTCCAGGGTAGATACCCGAGCTGAATTGCTGGCTTGGGTGTGTTCAACTTTACTAGATACTAATGCATTGTTTACACTCCTTTCAGCAGTACGGGGCTTCTAATATTACTCACCGACTTCTCCAACACTTGATAATGTCTGTCTTTAAAATTTTTGCCAACCTAGAACACAAGCTGGTACAGCCACTCTGGAAAATAGTATGAGTGTTCCTCAAAAAGTAAAAAATGGAACTACCCTATGACCCAGCAATTGCACTATTGGGTATTTCCCCAAAATTACAAATGTAGTGATCTGAAGGGGCACATGCACCCCAATGTTTATAGCAGCAATGTCCACAATAGCCAAACTGTGGAAAGAGCCCAGGTGTCCATTGACAGATGAATGGATAAAGAAGATGTGGTGTATATACAATGGAATATTACTCAGCCATCAAAAAAGGATATCTTCACTATTTGCAACGACATGGATGGAACTAGAGGGTATTATGCTAAGTGAAGTAAGTCAATCAGAGAAAGACAATTACACGATTTCACTCATGTGGAATTTAAGAATCAAAACAGAAGATAATAGGGGAAGGGAGGGAAAAATAAGACAAAATCAGAGAGGGAAACAAACCATGAGAGACTCTTAACTCTAGGAAACAGAGTTGCTAGAGGGGAGGTAGGTGAGAGGATGGGGTAACTGGGTGATGGGCATTAAGGAAGGCATGTGATCAAATGAGCACTGGTTTTGTTTTTTTTTTTTAAGATTTTTTTATTTATTTGACAGAGAGAAACACAGCGAGAGAGGGAACACAAGCAGAGGGAATGGTAGTGGGAGAAGCAGGCTTCCGACAGAGCAGGGAGCCCGATGCGGGGCTCGATCCCAGACTCTGGGATCATGACCTGAGCCGAAGGCAGACGCTTAACGACTGAGCCATCCAGGTGTCCCAGCACTGGGTTTTTTTTTTTTTTAAAGATTTTATTTATTTGACAGCGAGAAACACAGTGAGAGAGGGAACACAAGCAGAGGGAATGGTAGCGGGAGAAGCAGGCTCCCTGCAGCGCAGAGAGCCCGATGCGGGGCTCGATCCCAGGACCCTGGGATCTGACCCGGGCCGAAGGCAGACGCTTAACGACTGAGCCACCCAGGCGCCCCAGCACTGGGTTTTTTATGCAACTGATAAATCACTAAATCTACCTCTCAAACAAAAAAAAATTGCCAACCTAGTATATGTGAAATGATATCTCAATTTTGGTTAAAATTTTTATTTCCTGAATAGTAATGAGATTTTCATGTTTGTGTGTTGTTGGTATTTCCTTTGAAGAGTGGCTCCTGATACCCTTTTGCCCATTTCTCTGTTGTCTTAATTATGTTTTTCTTAATTGTTCCTGTGTTTTTTCTTTTTTTAAGATTTTATTTATTTATTTGACAGGGAGAGATCACAAGTAGGCAACGAGGCAGAGAGGGGGAAGCAGGCTCCCCAATGAGCAGAGAGCCCGATGCGGGGCTCGATCCCAGGACCCTGAGATCATGACTTGAGCAGAGGCTTTAACCCACTGAGCCACCCAGGGACCCCACCGAACTTATTTATTCTGACTTTTTTTTTTTTTAATCTTTACGTGTAAGATCATGTTATCTGCATATAAGATCATGCTGTCTGCAAACAGATACTTCTACTTTTTCTTTCCAGTTTGGATGCCTTTTATTTCTTTTCCTTGCCTAATTGCTCTGGCTAAGACTTCTAGTACTGTGTTTAATAGAAAGGCCAGAGGAAGCAACTTTACCTTGATCTTGTTTTTAGAGGAAAAGCTTTCACTCTTTCACTATTTTGTATATTAGCTCTGATTTTTTTCATATTTGATCTTTATTATGTTGAGTTTGTTTCCTTTTATTCCTAGTTTATTAAGAGTTTTTATCATGAAAGAGTGTTGAATCTTGTTAGATGTTTTTTCTGCATCATATGATGTGAACATATGGCTTTTGCCTTTCATTCTGTTTCTTGGTATATTACGTTGGCTGATTTTTTTTTTCTCATGTTGAACTATCCTTGCATTCCAGAAATAAATCCCATTTTGTTGTGATATATGATCCTTTCAATGTACTTTGCTAATAGCATTTTCTTGAGGATCGATATTTGTTAAGGGTATTGGTTTTTAGTTTTCTTCTAATATCTTTGTCTGGCTCCAGTATCAGGGTAATGTTGGCTCAGTTATTGTATTTTTCAGCTCCAGAATTTGTTTGCTTCTTTTTGTTAATCTCATTTTGTTCATGCATTTCCTGATTTTGTGTCTTTCTGTGTTCTCTTTTAACTCATTGAATATCTTTAACAAATTGTTTTAAATTCTTCATCAAGAAATTCAGCAGCCTGCCTTTCTTTAGGATCCATTTCTGGAGTTTTATTTTGTTTCTGTCATTGGGCCATGTTTCTCAGTTTCTTTGCTCGTGATCTGTTGTTGAGATTTGGCCATTCCAAACAAAAGAAAACAAAAAACAGCCTCCTCTCTCAGTCTTTATGGCCTGGCTTTGTTCAGGAGAATACTTCACCAGTCAGCCCTCCCAGAAGTTTCGAACCTCACCAACATTTTCTGGTGAGGCATTCTCCAGACTTGAGTGTGTACTTTTAATTGTCTTAATTTCCACGAGCAGCTTGTCCCTAATTTCTTCTCAGAAGTATATAATCTTTATCTCTCCCTGGCATCTGCATGTAAAACTAGAATTTTCTGTAGTTCTAGTGTACTGTGACACTTGCCTACATTTTCAGTAACCTCCAAACTGCCGCCATTCCCATCAGTGCTGCAAGTCTGATGAGGCAGAACTCTATCCCTCAGGCAGCCCCCAGACAAGCCAAATGTTGGACTTGTCGTCTACTCTGATTTCCATCCCAAGGGAAGAAGAGTCACTGTGTTTACCTAGTTGTGCCTTACTGTTCTGACTAGGGAGAGATCTGTCTGTACACAAAATTCCACGAACTTTTCTACCCTCTTAAATGGAATCCCATCTTATTTTTCTGTTGGCCTGCGTCCTACACCATTTCAAGTGGTATTCAGGTTCATATATTGTTGTTAACTTGCATTTCCATGGGGAGTGAAGGCCTGGAGCTTAATAGTCCACCATCTGCTGACATCACCTCTGTATTTGTCTTTTGAACTGTCCTCACATTCCATTCTTTTCTTCTAATATCCTTATCAGGCTTTGGTATTGGGTAATGCTCATCTTAGGAGTTTAGGGTGTTCTTTCCCTTTGTTTTCTTTGGATGAGTTTTAGAATAACTGACATTAATTGTTCTTTAAATGTTTGGTAAGATTCACCAGTGAGTGCATTTGGTGATGGGTTTTTTTCCTTTGTCTTTTTGTTTTCGTTTGTTTTTTGGTTGAGAGAGTTGGCATTACTGATTTGGTAACTACTTTCTACTAGTAATTGGACTATTCAAATGTTCTGTTTCCTGGTTTAGTTTTGGTAGATTATGTGTCTCTGAGAATGTATCAACTTGTTCTAGGTTGTCCAGTTTATAGGCATAAATCAATGATCATTCATAGTAGCCTCCATAATCCTTTGTTTCTGTGGTATCAGTTATAGTTTCTCTTTCACTTATAATTTTGTTGATTTGAGTTCTTTTTATTTTTTGGATACTGTAGCTAGACATTTGTCAATTTTGTTCATTTTTTCCAAAAAAGTAATTCTTAGTTTTGTTAAGCTCACCAAATATTTTTCTATTCTCTATTTTGCTTATTTTTGCTCTAGTCTTTTATTTCCTTTTTGCTGCTAACTTTGGGCTTAGGTTATTCTCTTTTAAAAATTTTAATTTTAAATTCCAGTATAGTTAATATACAGTGTTATATTAGTTTCAGGTGTACAATATAGTGATTCAGCAATTCCAAACATCACCCTATGCTCATCATAAGTGCATCCCTTAATCCCCATCACCTATTTTACCCATCTCCAACCAACCTCCGCTCTGATAGGCATGAATTTGTTCTCTATAGTTAAGAGTCATTTCTTGGTTTCTCTTTTTCTTTGCTCATTTTTTTTTCTTAAATTGCACATATGAATGAAATCATAGGGTATTTGATTGAATTTGAATGAAATCATAGGGTATCATTGTCTTTCTCTGACTCAGTTCACTTAGCATTATACTCTCTGGTTCCATCCATGTCTTTGCAAATGGCAAGATTTCATTTTTTTTCATGGCTGAATATTCCAATACCACTTCTTTATCCATTCATCTGTTCTTTTTATAGTTCCTTGAGGTATAAAGTTGTTTGTTTTTTTTTTTTTTTTAAGTTAAGTTTTTTTATATGCGATCATTCTGTTTTCTTTATGTATGTGTTTATAGCATCAAACTTCCCTCCTATAAATCTTTTGCTGCAACCTAAATGTTTTGGTATGTTATGTTTCCTTTTTCATTTGTTTCAGATACTATTTTATTTATTTGAGAAAGAGCTCACAAGTTGTGGGGCGGGGGCAGCAGGGGCAGAAGGAAAGGGAGAGAATCGTTTTTTTTTTTTTTTTTTTAAGATTTTATTTATTTGACAGAGAGATCACAAGTAGGCCAAGAGGCAGGGGGAAGCAGACTCCCTGCTGAGCAGAAAGCCCCATGCAGGGCTCAATCCCAGGACCGTGAGATCATGACCTGAGCTGAAGGCAGAGGCTTTAACACACTGAGCCACCCGGGTGCCCCAAAGGGAGAGAATCTTAAGTAGGTTCCACGCTCAGTGCAGAGACTGACACAGGGCTCAGTCTCACAATTCTGAGATCATGACCTGAGCCAAAATCAGGAATTGAATGCTTAACCAACTGCGCCACCCAGGCACCCCTTAAGTAACTTTTTAACTTCCCCTTTACTTTTTTCTTTGATCCATTGGTTGTTAAGAGAATGTTGTTTCATAGTCAGTTCTTTATACATCTTGGACTTCACCGTCTAATACAGTGGCCACTGGCCAAAGCACATGTGACTATTTTCATTGAAATGAATTAAAATTACATAGAATTAAAAATTCAGGGGCGCCTGGGTGGCTCAGTCGTTAAGCATCTGCCTTCAGCTCAGGTCATGATCCCAGAGTCCTGGAATCGAGCCCCACATCGGGCTTCCTGCTCGGCAGGAAGCCTGCTTCTCCCGCTACCATTCCCTCTACTTGTGTTCCCTCTCTCGCTGTGTTTCTCTCTGTCAAATAAATAAAAAATCTTTAAAAAAAAAAATTCACTTCCTTAGTCATACTAGCCATATATATCAGAAGTTTAATAACAACATGAGGCTCATGGCTACTATATTGGGCAACACTGGTAGAAAATATTTCCATTATTACAGTAGGTTCTATTGGTAGTCTTGATATAAAATAATAGTTGCCAACCAAGTGCAGTTTTGTCCCCTGTGGGACACAATGTCTAGAAACATAATCGATTTCTACCATTTGGGGATTGGTGTTCTACTGGTATCTAGTGGGTAGAGGCCTGGAAAACTACTAAACCTCCTATAATATAGAGGACAGCCCCCCCCCACCCCCCCGCAACAAAGACTCATCCAGCCCTCATGCTAATAGCTCTGATGGTGAAAGACTTTGCCCTGCAATATATTTTGGTGTGAGGCAGAGAGTTCATTGTTTCTCCCTCTGATTAGCCATTTGACTAGACACCATTTCCTGTGTGTACTCAATCTATCCCCCTCTGGTTGCTGGTGAACCTTAGGCTAGAGATGTTCTTTCCTTTCAGTGGTGGAGAAGGTCCTATTGCCTTGCTAATTAAGATATGATTTAAAAAAAATCAACTTCTGTTGTCTTACAGATTATTTGACTCTACACATACAGATAACTCTATGTTCCTAATTCATCATGGCTTCAACTTCAAGGTAAGTGTGTTTGATGAAAGGCTTTCTGCAAGTTATTACTCCTCTCTTTTTGAAAGGCAAGACTCATGACATTTAGCCCTTGGTCCTGCTGGCCTTATTAAGCATTTGATGTCTAGGAAGGAAAAAAGAGGTAGAGAGAGGAGAAAAGGGAGATTGGAGAGAAGACAAGGCAGGCAAGGTGTAGTATATGTGGTATGGGTGTGGTTCTGTAGTTCCAGTATCTACACTGTATCTAAAAATGTAATTTACTTTCCGCATCTTTATTTTTTTTTTAAGATTTATTTATTTTTTGAGTGAGAGAAAGCACAAGTGGGAGGGGCAGAGGGAAAGGGAGAATACACTCCAGGCTAAGCACAGAGCTGGATGTGGGGCTCGATCTCATGACCCAGAGATCAGGACCCAAGCTAAAACCAATAGTTGGTCGCTTAACTGACTGTGCCACCCGGGCACCCTTTCCTCATCTTCTAATGCACAAGGTAGTTGCTATTGGACTGCCTTAGTCACGGTAAGCTTTGCCACTTGACAAGTTTTTTTTTTCTTCCAAGTTTTTATTTAAATTCTAGGGAGTTAACATATACAGTAATACTGGTTCAGGACTAGAATTCAGTGATTCATCACTTACCTTACCATCACTTATAACTGGATGTTATACATCCAGTGCTCATCGGAAAAAGTACCCTCCTTAATACCCATCACCCCATCCTCTGCCCACCTCCCCTCCAGCAAGCCTATTTGTTCTCTATAATAAAGAATCTCTTGTGGTATATCTCCCACTCTTTTTTAGTTCCTTGCCCTGTGTTCATCTGGGTTTTTTTTTTCTTAAAGTCCATATATGAGTGAAATCATAATGGTATTTGTCTTTCTCTGACTGACTTCGCTTTGCATAAATAATTCCCTCTAGTTCCATCTACATTGTTGCAAATGAAAAGACATTCTTTTTCATGGCTGAGTAATATTCCATTGCATACACCCCATCTTTATCCATCAGTCCATAGGCATTTGGATTCTTTTCATAGTTTTGCTATTGTTGATAGTGCTGCTATAAATATTGGGGCTCATGTGCCCCTTCAAATCAGTATTTTTGTATCCTTTGGGTAAATACCTAGTAGTGCAATTGCTGGATCATAGGGTAGTTCTATTTTTCACTCTTTGAGGAACCTCCATACTGTTTTCCAGAGGGGCTGCACCAATTTGCCTTCCCAGCAGTGCAAGAGGATTCCTCTTTCTCTGCATCCTTGCCAACTTCTGTTCCTGGTGTTGTTAATTTTAACCATTATGACAGCTATGAGGTAGTATCTCATCATGATTTTGATTTGTATTTCCTTGATGATGAGTGATGCTGAGCACCTTTTCATGTGTCCATTAGACATCTGGATGCCTTCTTTGGAAGAATGTCTATTCATGTCTTCTGCCCCGTTTCTTAAGTGGATTATTTGGTTTTGGGGTATTGAGTGTGATAAGTTCTTTATAGATTTTGGATATTAACCCTTTATCAATGATATCATTTGTAGATATTTTCTCCCATTCCATATTTCTCCCATGCCTTTTAGTTTTATGGATTATTTCCTTCACTGTGCATAAGCTTTTTTTTTTTTTCTAAGGGTTTGAAACTAGAGTTTATTTTTTTTTTATTTTAATTTTATTTATTTATTTTTTTCAGTGTTACAAGATTTATCGTTTTGCACCATACCCAGTGCTCCATGCAGTACGTGCCCTCCTCAATACCCACCACCAGGCTCACCCAGCCCCCACCCTTCTCCCCTCCAAAACTCTCAGTTTGTTGCTCATAGTCCACAGTCTCTCATGGTTCATCTCCCCCTCTGGTTTCCCCCCATTCACCCCTCCCTTCCTTCTCATAATGCCCTCCATGTTTTTCTTTACTGTGCATAAGCTTTTAATCTTGATGAAGACCCAGTAGTTCATTTTTGCTTTTGTTTCCCTTGCCTTCAGAGATGTGTCTAAAAAGAAGTTGCTGTGGCCCAGGTCAAAGAGGTTGCTGCCTGTGTTCTCCAGGATTTTGATGGATTCCTGTCTCACATTGAGGTCTTTTATCCACTTTGAGTTTATCTTTGTGTATGGTGTAACAAAGTGGCTTAGTTTCATTCTTCGGCATGTGGCTGTCCAATTTTCCCAACACTCATTTGTTGAAGAGACTTTCTTTTTTCCATTGGATATTCTTTCCTGCTTTGTTGCTTAGTTGACCGTATAGGGCTGCGTCCATTTCTGGGTTCTCTCTTCTGTTCCATTGATCTGTGTGTCTGCTTTTGTGCCAGTATCATACTGTCCTGATGATTACTGCTTTATAATATAATTTAAAGTCCAGAATTGTGATACCTCCAGCTTTGGTTTTGTTTTTCAAGATTGCTTTGGCTATTTGGGGTCTATTGTGATTCCATACAAATTTTACAATTGTTCTAGTTTTGTGAAAATTACCTCTGGTATTTTGATAGGGATTGCATTAAATGTATAGTTTGCTCTGGGTAGTATAGACATTTTCCCATTTGTTCTTCTAAAACATAAGCATGGAATGTTTTCCCATTTCTTTGTGTCTTCCTCAATTTCTTTCATAACTGTTCTATAGTTTTCAGAGTACAGATCTTTTACCTCTTTGGTTAGGTTTATTCCTAGGTATCTGATTGTTTTGGTGCAATTGTAAATGGGATCAATTCCTTGATTTCTCTTTGTGCTGCTTCATTATTCGTATATAGAAATGTAGGATATTTCTACATTGATTTTGTATCCTACAACTTTACTGAACTTATGTATCAGTTCCACCAATTTTTTTCCTGGAGTCTTTTGGGTTTCCTAAATAGAGCATCATATTGTCTGCAAATAGTGAAAGTTTGATTTCTTTGCAGATTTGAAAGCCTTTTATTTCTTTTTTATTGCTGAGGCAAGGACTTCTGGTACTATTTTAAATAACAGTGGTGAGAGTGAACATCCCTGTTTTGTTCCTGAGCCTGGAGGAAAAGCTTTATTTGTCCTCGTTGAGGATGATATTAGCTATGAGTCTTTCATACATGGCCTTTATGATGAGGTATGTTCGCTCTATCCCAACTTTGTGGAGGGTTTTTATCGAGAATGGATGTTGTATGTCAGATGTTTTTTTTCCCTCTAAATCTAAATTTAGATGGAAAATATTCCATCAATTTATATCTATTAAAAGGATCATAACTTTCTTTCATTAATGTGGTATATCACATTGAATGCTTTGTGGATGTCAGACAATCCTTGTAGCCCAGGAATAAATCTCACTTGATTGTGCTGAATGGTTCTTTTAGCATAGTATTAGATCCAGTTTCCTAATATGTTGAGAATTTTTATATCCTTGTTCATCAGGGATGTTGGCCTCATTGGGATCTTTCTCTGGTTTTGAAATTAAGGTAATGCTGGCCTCATAGATGAGTTTGGAAGATTTTCTTCCATTTCTATTTTTTTGGAACAATTTGAGAATAGGTATTAACTCTTCTTTATATGTTTGCTAGAATTTCCCTGAGAAACCATCCACCCTGACTTTCATTTGTTGGGAAATTTTTTTTTTCAAATATGTTTATTTTTTCAATGTTACAAGATTAATTGTTCATGCACCACACCCAGTGCTCCATGCAATACGTATCCTCCTCAATACCCACCACCAGGCTCACCCAACCCCCCACCCCCACCCCTCCTAAACCCTCAGTTTGTTACTCAGAGGCCACAGTCTCTCATGGTTCATCTCCCCCTCTGATTTACCCACATTCCCCATTCCCTTCCTTCTCACAATGCCCTTCATGTTTTCCCTTATGTTCCACATGTAAGTGAGACCATAAGATAATTGGCTCTCTCCGCTTGACTTATTTCACTCTGCATAATCTCTTCCAGTCCCATCCACGTTGATATAAAAGTTGGATATTCGTCCTTTCTAACGGAGGCATAATATTCCATTGTATATATGGACCATATCTTCTTTATCCATTCATCTGTTGAAGGGCGTTTTGGTTCTTTCCACAGTTTGGTGATTGTGGCCATTGCTGCTATGAACATTGGGGTCCATGTGGCCCTTCTTTGTACTGCATCTGCTTCTTTGGGGTAAATACCCTGTAGTGTGATGGCAGGGTCATAGAGTAGCTCTATTTTTAATTTCTTGAGGAATCTTGACACTGTTTTCCAAAGTGGATGCACCAGCTTGCAGTCCCACCAACAGTGTAAGAGGGTGCCCCTTTCTCCACATCTTCTCCAACATTTGTTGTTTACTGTCTTGTTGATTCTGGCCATTCTAACTGGTATAAGGAGGTATCTCAATTTGGTTTTGATTTGAATCTACCTGATGGCTAATGATGATGAACATTTTTTCACGTGTCTGTTAGCCATTTGTATGTTTTCTTTGGAGAAGTGTCTATTCATGTCTTCTGCCCATTTTTTGATGTGATTATCGGTTTTGTGAGTGTTGAGTTTGAGGAGTTCTTTATATATCTTAGGTATCAGATCTTTGTGTGTGGTGTCATTTGCAAATATCTTCTCCCATTCTGTGGGTTGCCTGTTTGTTTTCTTCACTGTTCCCTTTACTGTGCAGAAGCTTTTTATCTTGATGAAGTCCCAAAAGTTCATTTTTGCTTTTGTTTCCTTTGCCTTTGGAGACATGTCTTGAAAGAAGTTGCTGTGGCTGATGTTGAGGAGGTTACTTCCTATCTTCTTTGCTAGGGATTTGATAGAGTCCTGCCTCTTGTTGAGGTCTTTTATCCATTTCGAGTTTATCTTCATGTATGGTGTAAGAGAATGGTCCAGTTTCATTCTTCTACATAGAGCTGTCCAATTTTCCCAGCACCATTTATTGAAGAGACTGTCTTTTTTCCGCTGGATATTTTTTCCTGTTTTGTCAAAGATTATTTGACCATAGAGTTGCAGGTCCATATCTGGGCTCTCTATTCTGTTCCACTGGTCTATGTGTCTGTTTTTGTATCAGTACCATGCTGTCTTGGTGATCACCGCTTTGTAGTAAAGGTTGAAATCAGGCACTGTGATGCCCCCAGCTTTGTTTTTCTTTTTCAACATTTCCTTAGCAATTTGGAAATTTTAGGTTTGTTCCATGCAAATTTTAGGATTGTTTGTTCCAGTCCTTTGAAAAAAAACGGTGGAATATTGATTGGGATGGCATTGAAAGTATAGATTGCTCTGGACAGTATAGACATTTTCACAAAGTTTATTCTTCTGATCCATGAGCATGGAATGCTTTTCCACCATTTTGTGTCTTCTCCAGTTTCTGTTATGAGTGTTCTGTATTTCCTCGAGTACAGATCCTTTACCTCTTTGGTTAGGTTTATTCCCAGGTATCTTATGGTTCTTTATGCTATAGTAAATGGAATCGATTCTCTAATTATCCTTTCCATATTTTCATTGTTAGTGTATAGGAAAGCAACTGATTTCTGTGCATTGGTTTTGTATCCTGCCACATTACTGATTTGCTGCATGAGTTCTAGTAGTTTGGGGATGGAGTCTTTTGGGTTCTCCATATAAAGTATCATGTCATCTGCGAAGAGAGATAGTTTGACTTCTTCATTGCCAATTTGAATACCTTTTATTTCTTTTTGTTGTCTAATTACTTTCGCTAGGACTTCTAGCACTATGGTGAATAAGAGTGGTGAGAGTGGGCATCCTTGTCGTGTTCCTGATCTCAAAGGGAAGACGGTCTGCTTTTCCCATTGAGAATGATATTTGCTGTGGGCTTTTCATAGATAGACTTTATGAAGTTGAGGAATGTTCCCTCTATCCCTATACTTTGAAGAGTTTTAATCAGGAACGGATGCTGAATTTTGTCAAATGCTTTTTCTACATCAATTGATAGTACCATGTGATTCTTCTCTCTTCTCTTATTGATCTGTTCTATCACATGGATTGATTTGTGAATGTTGAACCACCCTTGAATCCCGGAGATAAATCCAAATTGGTCATGATGCATAATGTTTTTGATGTGCTGCTGGATCCTATTAGCTACGATCTTGTTGAGAATCTTGGCATCCATATTCCTCAGGGATATTGGTCTGAAATTCTCCTTTTGGATGGAGTCTTTGCCTGGTTTGGGGATCAGGGTAATGCTGGCTTCATAGAAAGAGTCTGGAAGTTTTCCTTCTGTTTCTATTTTTTTGGAACAGTTTCAGAATAATAGGTATTATTTCTTCCTTGAAAGTTTGGTAGAATTCCCCAGGGAACCCGTCAGGTCCTGGACTCTTGTTTTTGGGATCAAATATGTTTGAGGAGTTCTGCTTCAATCTCATTACTGGATATTGGACTATTCAGGTTGTCAATTTCTTCCTGTTTCAGTCTGGGAAGATGATGGGTTTCCAGGAATGCATCCATTTCTTCTAGGTTGTTTAACTTACAGGCATATAGCTGTTGATAATTTCAGATGATGGTTTCTGTTTCCTTTGGATTAGTCGTGATCTCTCCCCTTTCATTCATAATTTTGTTAATTAGGGTCCTCTCTCTTTTCTTTTGAATGAATTTGCCCAGTGACTTATCAATCTTATTGATTCTTTCAAAAAACCAAATTCTGGAATCATTGATGCGTTCTACTGTTTCTAACTCGTTGATCTCTGCTCTGATCTTGATTATTTCCCTTCTTGTGCATGAGGTTGGCGTAATTCATTGTTGATTTTCCAGTTCTTTAAGGTGTAGAAAGAGCTGGTGTATTCGAGATTTTTCAGTTTTTTTGAGTGAGGCTTGGATGGCTATGTATTTCTCCCTTAGGACTGCCTTTGCTGTGTCCCGTAGGTTTTTGCATTGATGTGTCTTCATTCTCATTGGTCTCCATGAATTGTTTAAGTTCATCTTTGATTTCCTGGTTGATCTCAGCATTCTTGAGCAGGTTGTTCTTTAGCCTCCAAGTGTTTGAATTCCTTCCAAACTTCTTCTTGTGCTTGAGTTCCAGTTTCAGAGCATTGTGGTCTGAGAAAATACAGGGAATCATCTCAAACTTTTGGTATTGGTTGAGTCCTGATTTGTGACCCAATATGTGGTGTATTCCAGAGAAGGTTCCATGTGCACTCATGAAGAATGAGTATTCTGTTGTTTTAGGGTGGAATGTGCTGTATCTATCTATGAGGTCCATCTGGTCCAATGTGTCATTCAAAGCTCTTGTTTATTGATTTTCTGTTTAGATGATCTGTCTGTTACTGAGAGTGGCGTGTTAAGATCTCCTACTATTAGTGTATTCATATCAATATGACTTTATTTTGATTAACAGATGGCTTATGTAGTTGGCTGCTCCTCTATTGGGGGCATACATGTTTACAAATGTTACATCTTCTTGGAGGATAGACCCTTTAAGAATGATGTAGTGTCCTTCTGTATCTCTGAATACAGTCTTTAGCTGAAAATCTAATATATCTGATAAGAGAATAGCTACCCCAGCTTTCTTTTGAGGTGCATTGGCATGAAAGATGGTTCTCCATCCTTTCACTTTCAGTCTGGATGTATCGTTTGGTTTGAAATGTGTCTCTTGTTGACTACATACGGATAGGTCCTGCTGCTTTATCAATTCTGCAACCCAGTGCCATTTTATGGGGGCGTTTAGGCCATTCTCGTTGAGAGTGATTATTGAAAAATAAGTGTTTACTGACATCATGTTGCCTGTGTAGTCCTTGTTTCTATTGATTGTAAATTTCTGTTCTAGTCACTCATGGGTTCTTTCTACTTTTATAGAACTCCCTTTAATATTTTCTGGAGTGCCGGTTTCTTGGTCACATACTCTTTTAATCCTTGTCGAACTTGGAAGCTCTTTATCTCTCCATCCATTTTGAATTTCAGCCTTGCCAGATAAAGTATTGGCTGCATGTTATTCTTGTTTAGTGCCCTGAATACATCATGCCAGCCCTTTCTGGCTTGCCAGGTTTCTGTGGACAGGTCTTCCTCTCTATGTAAGGAATTTCTTCCCCTTCCTTAGCTGCCCTCAGGACCTCTTGTCTAAAATTATAATTTGCATATTTGACTATGATGTGTCTCACTGATTTTCTGGACTCGTTGATCTTGGCAGGAGTCCTTTGTGCCTCTAGGACAGGAACACTTGTTCCATTCCCCAGGGGAAATTTTCATTCAGAATTTGGTCAACTATATCTTCTAGTCTTCTGTCTTTCTCTACCCCCTCTGGGATTCCAGTAATTCTGATGTTGGAACATTTCATGGCATCATTTATTTCCCTAAATCTCTTCTCATGATTCCTGAGCAGTTTGCTCCAGCTCTCCTCCTTACCTTTCTTCTCTATCATTTTATCCTCTAGATCAGTAATTCTAACTTCTGTTTCCATAACTCTACCTGTTAGACTATTTCAATTGGATTAGATCTCACTGATGGCGTTTCTTATATCAGCTATACTGGTTCTCATTTCTGCCCTTAGAGATTCTATGTTGTCATTAATGTTTTTCTCCATCCTAGCCATTGCCTGGGAATGGTAATGATAATTGTCACCCTTAATTCCCTTTCTGATATACTGTTTATGTCCATGTCTAATAGTTCTGAGGGAGAGAGCGCAGTCTCTGGGTTTTTCCTTTGTTGGGTGTTCCTCCTCCACTCATTTTGATGAGAGGTGGTTTAGAGGATGTATAGCTGGATATATCGCCCACAGTCCAGGCAGGGTGCACTCTGGAGCATTTAGGAGCAATTGGGATTCACCACCAAAAAGAAAGAATGAGGATAAAAAAAAGAGAGAAAGAGAAAAAGAAGAAATCCCAGCCAGAATGGGCCCCCAAAGGAAGGTTTATAAGGTATGTAGACCAACACGAACATAGACCGACAAAAGTAAATGGCAAGAAATAAAAGAACCTAGTCAGAATGAACCCCAGGAATGAGATTTATATAATACCAGCACAAAAACAAATATGTAGAAACACTGACAGAAGGATATGATGGGAGGGTGGTTATAACTTCTTGTGGGCGATGAAGTTTATTTCAGGTCTTCCTGGGTTTATCGTTGTATTAAGCCTCTAGTTGTAATGTTATGTAGTTTAAAAACAAAACAAAGCAAAATCAAAAAAGACCAAGAAATTTGAAAACGAGTGAATAAAAAGAAAAATAGAGAATAAGAAAGGAAAAAAAACTTTATGAATTATACAGGTTTGAGGGGTTATCGGGTGATTTCCCCTGATGTTGGGGATTTAAAATTTTATGGTGACCCTGTGGTTATCGTCCTTTTGTTTTTTTGACTTGTCTTCTGGGGGAGGAGCCTTCCGCGTTGTTTTCCAGTCGGTTTTCTTTGGGTTGAGTCACCCTGCCCCCCAATCAAGGGGCTGCGCTCTGTGGAAACTGGTTTCTCAGTCTTTCGCTCTCTGAAGGCTTTGGCCTTTTGTAGCTTTTTCACCTTTCCAGAGAGTCCATGTAAGGAATCTGCCTTCGTATCTAGATACTTTGTATACTACTTCGAAGTATCCACACCTTCCCGTTACAGAGAAGCCTTAGTCTGTTCCCCTCTGGGTTGTCCAGAATACACACTTCCCTTCTGCAAAATTCTTACAGTGCAGCCTTTCACAGGTGTTGTGCATTCAGCAGTTCGGCGACTCCGTGAATGTTTCCCTGCTCTTCAGGCTCCGGGCTCCGGCAGGGTGTGGTCAGATTCCTGCCTGAGATTAGGCCGGCAGCACGCTCTCTCCTCTCTCCGGGGCCAGCTGGGAGCACCCAGACCCTGCTGCAGGCTGCGAATGTCTTGCGTTCGGGGGTGCACAGTCCAGAGAGCGCTGTACACAGAGAAAAGCTGCCAGCCCTGGGATCACACTAGACTCTCTAAGGCACTTGAAAGAGCATGGGCGCCCTGCCCACAAAATGGTGTAAGGAGTGGAAAGCTGCAGGTTCCAGAGCTACAGAATGGACCCCCCCCCCCCCCCCCGCTAGTCTCTCTTGGAGGGGAGTGGTGTCCTTCCTGGGAGTGTGGGCCCAGGCTTGTGCCTGCAACCACTCCCTTCCACTAGTTGCTCCTCAGAACCTTTTGCTCTTTTTAAGTGTTTTTAACTGGACTCTAAGTTATTGCTGCTCCCCAATCACCAGGCACTTTCCTTTGGGGTAATGCTGTCCTTGCACCACTTTTGGTGGCTCCCTCCCTCTTTTGTTTATCCTCCGATATTGGTTTGTGTGTTCCCACTTTGCTTTACGTCTCCACTGCTGTCTTCTGCTCCCGTAGAGATCCAGAAGTGAAAAATCTTGCTCCCCAGGCTGATTTCATTGGTGTTCAGCGTGTTCTGGTAGATATCCAGCTTACCTTTGGGAACAAGTTGCAACAGGATCTCCTACTTCTCTGCCATCTTGCCCCAAAATTTCTGTTGGGAGATTTTTGATTACTGTTTTAAATTATGGGTTATGGTTATGGGTATGTTCACATTTTCTATTTCTTCCTGATTTACTTTTGTTGTTTATATGTTTCTAGGAATTTACCCATTACTTCCAGATTTTCCAATTTGTTGGCCTATTAGTATTCATAATATTCTCATAATTGTTTGTACTTCTGTGGTATTGGTTGTGATCTCTCCTCTTGCATTTGTGATTTTATTTATTTGTGTCCTTTTTCTTTTCTTTTCTTTCTTTTCTTTTTTTTCTTTTCTTTTTTTTTTTTTTTCTTTTCTTTTCTTTCTTTTCTTTCTTTGTGGTAAGTCTGGCTAGGGTTTTATCAATCTTATTAATTTTTTCAAAGAACCAGCTCCTAGTTTCAGTGATCTGTTCTGGGGTTTTTTTATATCACTTATTTCTGCTGTAATTTTTATTATTTCCCTTATGCTTTCTTTAGTCATTATTTACTGTTCCTTTTCTAGTTCCTTTAGGTATAAGGTTAGGTTGTATATTTGAGACTTTTCTTGTTTCTTGAGATAGGCCTTTGTTGTGGTATACTTCCCTCTTAAGATTGCTTATGCTGCATGCCAAAAATTTTGGACTGTCCTGTCTTCATTTTCATTTGCTTCCAGGTATTTTTTAAAAATTTCTTTAATTTTTTAATTAACCCATTCTTATGCTGTTCTTTAACCTCCATGTATATGTGGTTTTTCCATCCTTTTCCTTGTGGTTGGCTTCAAGTTTCATAGCACTGTGGTAAGAAAATATGCATGGTATGATCTCAGTCTTTTTGTATTTGTTGAGGCTTTATTTGTGACCCAGCCTGTGATCTCTTCTGGAGAATATTCCATGTGTACTCAAAAAGAATGTGTATTCTGGTGCCTTCGGATGAAATGTTCTGAATATATTGGTTATGTCCATCTGGTCCACTTTGTTATTTAAGCCATTGTTGTCTTATTGATTTTCTGCTTAGATAATCTGTCTATTGCAGTAAGTGGGGTGTTCAAGTCCCTTAATGTTACTGTACTATTATTGATGATTTGGTTAAGTTTGATATTCATTGATTTTTTTTTATATTTGTGTACCCCAATTTTGGGGGCATAAATATATATAGTTGTTAGATGTTCTTGTTGATAGACCCCTTTATTATAGTGTTCTTCTTCATCTTTTGTTATAGTCTTTAGTTTATGATCTAATTTGTCTCATATAAGTATGGCTACTTTGGTTTTCTTTTGATGTCCATTAGCATGATAGATGGTTCTCCATTTCCTCACTTTCAATGTACAAGTGTCTTTAGTTTTAAAGTGAGTTTCTAGTAGGCAGCATAGAGATGGATATTGTTTTTTTTCCATTCTGATAGTCTATGTCTATTGATGGGGCATTTAGTTTGTTTACATTCAGAGAAAGTATTGATAAATATGAGTTTAGTGCCATTGTGTTACTCGTAAAGTCACTGTTCCTGTAGATTTTCTCTGTTCCTTTCCTGTCTTTGTTGCTTGTGGTCTTTATTTCCTTCTCAAAATGTCCCCCCTTTAATATTTCTTGCAGGGCTGATTTAGTGGTCATGAACTCCTTTAGTTTTTGTTTGTCTGAGAAACGCTTTATCTCTCCTATCCTAAATGACAGCCTTGCTGGTTAAAGTATTTTTGGCTATATTTTTCCCACTGAACACATTGAATATATTATACATCTTTCTTCTGGCCTGTTAAGTTTCTACGGATAGATCTGTTGCTGACCTTATATATCTTCCCTTTTATTATTTTTTAATTTTTTTGTCTATGTGGGAATTTTTTTGCCCTCAAATAATTTTTTAAAAATTGATTGATTGATTGATTGAGAGAGAACACAAGCAGGCAGAAAGGCAGGCAGAGGCAGAGGGTGAAGCAGGCTCCCTGCAAGGAGCCCAATGTGGGGCTCGATCCCAGTACCCTGGGATCACGACCCAAGCTGAAGGCATCTGCTTAACCAACTGAGCCACCCAGGTGTCCCCCAAATACTTTTATTTTATTTTTTCAGTGTTACAAGATTGTTCATGCACCACACCCAGTGCTCCATGCAATACGTGTCCTCCTCAATACCCACCTTTTAATTTAGGGATTTCTTTTCCCTTGCTGCTCCCAGAATGTTTTCCTTATCTCTATATTTTGCAAATGTTACTACAATATATTTTGGTGTTGCCCTGCTTTTGTCAATTTTGGTCCAAGTTCTCTGTGCCTCTTGGATTTGGATGTCTGTTTCCTTCACCAGATTAGGGAGATTTTTCAGCTATAATTTTCTCAAACCTTCTGCCCCATTTCTCTTCTTTTTCTGAGACTCCTATGATATGAATATTGTTATGCTTTATGATGTCACTGAGTTCCCTAAGTCTGCATTTGTCATTCAATA
The DNA here is from genome assembly GCA_028646535.1 of Procyon lotor. Lineage (NCBI taxonomy): Eukaryota > Metazoa > Chordata > Mammalia > Carnivora > Procyonidae > Procyon > Procyon lotor. The sequence goes on along the minus strand of CM053607.1, from coordinate 125,217,712 downwards.
TTTTTCTTTCCCTCTTTTCAACTTCATTATTTTCCATAATTTTATTTTTTATAGCACTTACTCATTCTTCTGCTTCTTCCATCCTTGTGGTCATTAGATCTAATTGGTTTTGCATCTTGGTTATAGTATTTTTTTACTTCAGACTGACTAGTTTCTAGGTTTTATCTCTGTGATAAGGGATTCTCTAGTGTCTTCTATACTTTTCTCAAGCCCAGCTGGTATCCTTATGCTTGTTTTAAAATCTGGGTCAGGTATATTACTTATATCTGTTTCAAATATCTCCCTAGCTGTGACCTTTTCTTGTTCTTTCTTTTGGGATGAATTCTTCTCTCTTGGCATTTTGCCTGTCTGTCTTTCATGTGTTAGGAAAACCTTTACGTTTCCTCCTTATGGGAGTAATGATTATATTAAGATTATATTAATGATATATATATCATATATATATATGAGATGATTAAAAAAAAAGAGGGGCGCCTGGGTTGCTCAGTCGTTAAGCGTCTGCCTTCGGCTCAGGTCATGATCCCAGGGTCCTGGGATCAAGCCCCGCATCGGGCTCCCTGCTCAGCAGGAGGCCTGTTTCTCCCACTACCATTCCCTCTGCTTGTGTTCCCTCTCTCGCTGTGTTTCTGTCAAATAAATAAAATCTTTTAAAAAAAAAAAAAAAAGGGGGCACCTGGGTGGCTCAGTCGTTAAGCGTCTGCCTTCGGCTCAGGTCATGATCCCAGGGTCCTGGGATCGAGCCCCGCATCGGGCTCCCTGCTCGGCAGGAATCCTGCTTCTCCCACTACCATTCCCTCTGCTTGTGTTCCCTCTCTCGCTGTGTTTCTCTCTGTCAGATAAATAAAATCTTTAAAAAAAAAAAAAAAAAAAAAAGAGGTCACATACTGACCAGGGCCTGGCACTTGGGGAAGTATTTCTGGTGTGTGCTGTGTGCCCTCTGCTGCTGTGTTTTGGCTACTCTTTTCCTCAGGTCAGCTTTCTGCAGTGTTTCACCCTACCTTCAGTGAGCACTGTTTGACCCTTGTCCATTGTGAGGTGAGTCTGAACAAGGTGTGCTGTGGTCTTCTTGCTAAAAAGGCTAGATTCAGGAGCACCTGGGTGGTTCAGTCAGTTAAGTGTCTGCCTTTGACTCAGGTCAGGATCCCAGGGTCCTGCTATCAAGCCCACATTGGGCTCTCTGCTCTCTGAGGAGTCTGCTTCTCCCTTTGCCCCTCCCCCTGCTTGTGCTTCCCTCCCCCTCAAATAAATAAATAAAATCTTGAAAAAACAAAGGAAAGGCTGGATCCAGTATCCACTAGAGCTGGTTTTGTATCACTCTCTGGTTGGTAGACTTGGATGTGGGAGTTTGCACGGGTTTTCTGCGGGAGAGGCCCAACTACTGCTCTGGTTCTCAATCACATTTACCCTACTGAAAAAGCACCTTTAGAGCTTAAGAGACTATGTCAAGCCTCCACTATATGTGCTGTACTGCTCACTGAAGTCCGTCAGTGCTAACTGGGGCAGATGGCGGCACATAAAAATGGCGTCACCCCACTCTGTTCGCTGGAGATGGGAATTCATGCCCACTGCTATTCAGGAAGCCCTCACAGAAGAGGGAACAATCTCCTCTCATTTGTCCCTGGCTTCCCTCACATCCCTACCTTCACCCTGTGACTGAGCTGTTTGCCCACCCAGTGGCCATATTATACATGCTGGCTGGGTTTCAAAACTCCACGGATTTTCAAGATCCATTGCAGCATGGACTCCCTCTGATCCTCTGGGGAGTGTCTAGCCACACTGTGGCTGGTGCTGCTTGGTCACCTGAATGTGCAGGGGCTTGCAGTTCATGGTAAAACACAGCAAAAAAGCCAATGCCTAGGTTAGCTGTACTCAGAAGCTGCCTCTGCTCCTATGATCATGGGCAGGGCAACTCACCTTTGTCTCTGGCCGTTTTGTCCCTGGAGAGGCAGTGCCACCTCTCCCAAATGCACTCCAAAAAGTCTGCTCCTGGGTTTCTGCCCTCCTTCTTCCCATACCTCTGTGCTGGCCGGGCTCCAGCCCTGGTGATGGTGTGGACTTCTAAAACTTCAGACTCTGAGCTCCACTGCTGCTAAGAACTTGCTGTAATCAGCCCCTCTCGTTTTCTTCCCTCAGTGGTTTTGGGGAAATGTTTTTCTTGTGCAGTGCCCTCCACATGTACTCTCTCACATTCTCTTTCTCTCCTGTCTCCCTGATCAGGGCTCCCTCCCCTCCCCACCACCCACAATTCTTTCCTCTCCCAAATCCTGTCTCCACACCTCCTACCTTCCACAGCGTAGCCTCTTTTCTCCTTCTAGTTGTGCATTTTGTATTTTCAGTCCTTAGATTGATTTCTTGGGTGTTCAGAATGATTTGATACTTATCTAGCTGTGTTTGAGGGATGAGGAAAGCATAGGGTCCCCCTACTGCTCCTTCGTCTTATTCCCTCCTACCCGTCTCCGGGAGTCTGAACAGCCACATGCAGAGGGTGTTTGTCAGGCAGGGGTGCAAACAGCAGCTCAGGTAGTGAGACTGGTGAAAGGCCTGGATTTGGTGTTACAAACCAGGAGAGGCTGGGGGAATTGTTCCGGTGGGTACTATCCCCCAAGAATCACTCAGTCTGAGGTCCCTGGGACCTGGGGCTTCAGGTTTTCTCTCCCATCCTGGCCCACAGAACATGAGAAATACCTTCCTTCACCTGAGGTCACACCTCCTGTACCCTGGCTTCGAGCATAGAGGCTCCTGGAGTCAATGTACAGGATGTGAGGTCGGTGCAAGTCTCTAATGCAGTTTGAACTCCAAAGTCCAAGAGCAGGTCTGCAGAGAAATCACCTCTGTGGTAAAGCCTGCATCCTCCCTCTAGTTGAAATTCTTCTCATGAGGTTGGGCTGGAGTGGCACAGGGCAGCATTAGTACCCACCTTCCCCGCCCCGTCCATTCTCATAACTGCAGTGATAGGCCTCACTGCCCTGCTCCGTCCACTCTGGAGGGCTTCCCGTGACAGCTGAACACAACAGAGTGAACTGACAAGGACCTCTAGAACTCTGCTCTCCTCCTCTTATTACCTCTGAAGCCTCCTTGCTGTTTACAGAGAGCAAGAGCTCTGGGCCTTGTATCTGTAACTACAAAGAAAGGAGCGCCCTTTCTCTGTGCCTGGGACGCCCTATCTCTAGCTGTCTATAAGCCTCACTCTTTTTCAGGCCCCCCGTGTTGTGAGCTTTTACTCATTATCCATCTAAAACAGCAACTCCAGTCCTACTCTTTTGCTATATTCTCTGTCCCTTATCCAGGATGCCCCCTTTCATAGCCTGATGCCATCCTGCATAGCTACTTGTTTGTTGAACTGTCCTCTTCCTCCTCCAGTTAGAATAGTTGCTGTGGAGGTCAGGAGGGGAGTGTGCCTGCTGCCTGTCCCTGGGAAAGTGCCTCCTTATGGTTGGTGCTCATGAAATACAAGTGTCTCTTGGCATCCAGTTAGTTCCCACCTGTGCAGGGAGAGTCAGGATAGCAGGGGTTTCCATGTTTCCTGAGTCTCTTTGGCTTCTGAATTGCAGCTAGGAGATAGTAAGATGTTGGGGTGCCTGAGTGGCTCAGTGGGTTAAAGCCTCTGCCTTCAGCTCAGGTCATGATCTTAGGGTCCTGGGATCGAGCCCCACATCGGGCTCTCTGCTCAGCAGGGAGCCTACTTTCCCCTCTCTCTCTGCCTGCTTCTCTGCCTACTGGTGATCTCTCTCTCTCTCTCTGTCAAATAAATGAATAAAAATCTTTAAAAAAAAAAAAGAGAGAGATAGTAAGATGTCTTATATTGAGGGAGCCATCTGAAAATCTGTCTGAATCTGCTCATGTCTTGCATCTGGGTGGTGAGAGTTCAAGTAGGGAGAGTTTGAGAACTTGAGAAAGAGGAAACTTCTAACTGCTAAGGGAAAGGGAAGACCCAGGTCAGATTGAGGGATGAAAGTAGAGCTGCTGGCGCCACTGAATCAGAGGACATCAGTGGGTTTCACTTCAGCAGCCCAGGCTTCCTGGGGGTGGTCACTGGTTACCTGGGGGATGACTGCTGGCACCTGGATTTATTATCCCTAGTGGCGATCCTCTATTCAAAACACTTTAAGAAGGAAAGAAGAACACAATGTCTCTTTAGAATGCCTCCCCTTGAAATATGTTTGCACTTGAAAGAGTAATGTGTGCTGGTCTGAAAAGTCCCCTTAGCTGGCCCTGGGCCTGGTGGTGCTGGGTCTGAGATGCTGTTGAGCCTCAGGGCTCTGTAGCGGGAGCACCCTTCTCTTAGGCAGTCCTTGAACAGAGTTTTCTGCTGACGCACTGTCTCCGATCCACATTTTGTTTCCTGTTGTTGCAGCAGCTTCGCTGTTGGGAGAGGAGCCCGTTCAAAGCCAAAGTCTACGAAGCTGCTGGAGGTTCTGAATGCACTGGAGGAGGATGAGTCCGGCCATAGCCGGGAGGAAATCTTCATCGCGCCGCCCGACAATGCCTCAGGGGACTTCACTGATGAGGACTCTGGTGATGAAGATGGCCGGCGAGGCTCCCACCTGCCGGGCAGCGTCCTGCATGCCTCTGTGGTGCCTGAGGACTCTGACACTGAGGAGGAGGAGGACCTGCCACCGGCCACGAAGCGGCAGAAGGCCACAATGGAGCCTCAGCGTATTTGGACCAAAAGAGATATCCGACCGGACTTCAGCAGTTGGACTGCATCGGATCCTCACATAGAAGATCTCAGAAGCCAGGAACTGAGTCCTGTCGGTCTCTTCGAGTTGTTCTTTGATGAAGGAACAATTAATTTCATTGTTAATGAAACCAATCGTTACGCTTGGCAGAAAAATGTCAACCTCGGGCTCACAGCGCAGGAATTAAAGTGTGTTTTGGGCATTTTGATTTTAAGCGGGTATATATCCTATCCACGGAGAAGGATGTTTTGGGAAACATCCCCTGATTCACATCATCATCTTGTGGCTGATGCAATTAGAAGGGACAGATTTGAACTGATCTTCTCATACTTGCATTTTGCAGATAACACTGAGCTGGATGAAAGCGATAGGTTTGCCAAAGTCAGGCCTCTCATTGTCCGGATGAATTGCAATTTCCAGAAGCATGCGCCCCTGGAAGAGTTCTATAGCTTCGGAGAGTCCATGTGTGAGTACTTCGGGCACCGGGGATCCAAGCAGCTGCGTGCGGGGAAGCCCACGTGGCTGAGCTACAAGATCTGGTGTGGGACAACCAGCAGGGGCTATCTTGTGTGGTTTGAGCCCTCCCAGGGCACGCTGTTCACCAAATCACACAGGGGCCTAGACCTAGGGGGCAGTATGGTGGTCAAGTTTGTGGACGCGCTGCAGGAGCGTGGCTGTCTGCCATACCACATATTCTTTGACAAGGTTTTCACAAGTGTCAAACTTATGTCCATATTGAGGAAAAAGGGGGTGAAGGCCACAGGAACTGTTCGTGAGTACAGGACTGAGCGATGTCCTCTCAAAGATCCCAAAGAACTGAAGAAAATGAAGAGGGGCTCGTTTGATTATAAAGTTGATGAGAGTGAGGAGATTATCGTGTGCCGCTGGCATGACAGCAGCGTGGTCAACATCTGCTCCAATGCTGTGGGCATAGAGCCTGTGGGACTCACCGGCCACCATGCAGGAGCAGCCAAGACGCGGACCCAGGTCCATCAGCCCTCCCTTGTGAAGCTGTACCAGGAGAAGGTGGGGGGTGTCAGTCGGATGGACCAGAACATTGCCAAGTACAAGGTGAAGATCCGTGGCATGAAGTGGTACTCAAGCTTCATCGGCTACGTCATTGATGCCGCCCTCAATAATGCCTGGCAGCTGCACAGGATCTGCAGCCATGACGCCCAGGTGGACCTCCTGGCCTTCCGGAGGTACGTGGCCTGCGTGTACCTGGAGAGCAACGCTGACATGTCCTCCCAGGGGCGGCGAAGTAGGCGACTGGAAACCGAGAGCCGCTTTGACATGATTGGGCACTGGATAGTCCACCAGGACAAGAGGACCCGGTGTGCTCTCTGCCACTCGCAGACCAACACCCGCTGTGAGAAGTGCCAGAAGGGCGTCCACGCCAAGTGCTTCAGGGAGTACCACATCCGGTGATGCACAGTGGGCAGAGGGAGCCCTTGGAAGCTTGGCTTGTGAGATGCCCAGAGCCAGTTACATACAGTACACGGGGTACTGGGTTTTGCATTGGAAAAGAGACCTGAATCCCCAGTGATGTGCTTTTATATTTTCCCCATGTCTGTTACAGTTATCTTTTTATTGTCTTCTGTGATGCCTACATGTAACGTAAATTACTATTTATATTGATGACAATAGGTGTTTCTAAGTCTGTAGATTATACTGTTATTTATTTCAATGATGGGCCCCTTTTTATCCAAATAAAAATCTTGCTCTGGGTGATAGCTGAGTCCTAGTAAAGAAATCAAATGCAGCCAAAAACTTAGAGAAACTTTCATGAAAAGTAAAAAAGTTTTATAATTGTATGCTATTGATTGTAACCTAAGATAGGACAATAGTATATAAGTATGGTATTAATATGATGAAGGATATTTTGTCATATTTATTTCATTTTAACACTAGCAAACTGAGTTTGGGATAGATAATCTAAAGGATTAAATAAACTAAGGGATAGATAATCTGCCTTATATTTATCCAGATGGTCAGATTTGTAGAGTTTGTATTTTCTGGTAAAAATATTTTCCTAATTCAAGTATATCTTTATGGAATCCATATAACTAGTGTGAGATAGGAACCTGTTTTCCCCCCCCAAAACGATGATTTGCATCATTTGTGAAAATATATGTGTATTTCTCCACTGATTTAAATTCTACCTATATAAATTCCTGAAGTTTGGGGGTTAAGTTTTGAAACAGGAAGTATTTTATGTTGGAAAATAATGAAATATATTCCAGAAGAATAAAAGAAATACATGTAAAAATTTGGACCTATCAAAAATCAAAGAAACCATGTTGAATGTCTTTTCTTTATTTGGGAAAGAAATTTCTATAGCAGCACAAATTTAAGAGGGGGCACATCAGTATATCCAGCTGTACAAAGCTAACATTGACATTTGTTACGAAAGTTAAAATGCAAATAAGAAAATATATTCTAAATTATTACATTTAGAGGTGCCTGTGTGGCTCAGTCGGTTAAGCATCTGCCTTCGGCTCAGGTCCTGATCCCAGGGTCCTGGGATCAAGCCCCACATTGGGCTCCCTGCTCAGTGGGGAGTCTCCTCCCTCTCCCTCTTCCTCCTGCTTGTGCTCTCTCTCAAATAAATAGTCTTTTAAAAAATAAATAAATTATTACATTTATAGTAATATCCTCAGGAAATAAAGATCACACACAGATGGCAAGGGTGAAATGTATAATGCTGTAAAAGAATGATGGAAGATAAAAACAAATGAATAGTTAATATATGCAAAAGGCTCCACTCTCTTGGCAATAAAATTCAAATAAAAGTAATCATAAGATTTTTTTTTCACCAAATGCATTTTTTACTTCTACACCATTGCTGTTGATGTAGGTGTAGAAAGATAACAGACTTATGCAGTACCTGAGGGAGTGTAAATCTGTACATAATTTCTGAAGGCAATTTGATAAGGTCTATCAAAAATCTTCAAACCTGTTCATTACTATGAAGTGAAGCAGATGTTTAGTCCATAATGATATAAATATTTAAAAGGAAGGAGAAAGGGCATTTCCTTTATTCGGTAGAATCCCAGTTAGTGTTCCTTTTCCTGGATTATGTTTGGAAGAGGGTATATTGCCTCTCCAAGGACCAAAGACCCTGCAGGTGCCAGCAAATGGCCTTTCATCAGCAGGGGACAGAGGTATGTGCAGGGAGAGGGTAACCTGGTTGCTGCTTTTTTCTCTTCTTCTTTAAGATTTTGTTTAGGAGCGCCTGGGTGGCTCAGTGGGTTAAAGCCTCTGCCTTCGGCTCAGGTCATGATCTCAGGGTCCTGGGATCGAGCCCCGCATCGGGCTCTCTGCTTAGCGGGGAGCCTGCTTCCCCCCCCCCTCTGTCTGCTCCTCTGCCTATTTGTGATCTCTCCCTGTGTCAAATAAATAAATGAAATCTTAAAAAACAAAACACAATTACCTTAAAAAAAAAGATTTTATTTATTTGTCAGAGAGAGATTGACAGAGCACAAGGAAGGAGAGTGGTGGGCAGAGGGAGAAGCAGGCTCCCTGCTAAGCAAGGAGCCCAATGCAGGACTTGATCCCAGAACTCTGGGATCATGACCCAAGCTGAAGGCAGACGCTTAACTGAGTGAGCCACCCAGGCGCCTTTTTTTTGTTTGTTTGTTTAAAGATTTTATTTATTTGTTCAAGAACATGCATGAACAAGGGGGAGGGGCAGAGGGAGAGGGACAAGCAGACTCCTGGCTGTGCAGGGAGCCCGGTATCAGGCTCCATCCCAGGACCCTGAGATCATGACCTCAGCCACTGAATGGAGTGAGCCACCTGGGCACCCCTGCTTTTCGCTTCTACAGCATAGATCCCTCACACCGAGCAGTCATGGGGCTGTTTTTCTGGGACAGAGGACACCAGATAGTGTGGCAAGGCTCTACTCTGGAGGAGGAGTGGGTCCATAGGGAGGTGGGTCCCTTGAGATTTGGAGTTTTAAATCCCAGCCTTGTGCCAAAGATAAAATGCAGGAGAGGTGTGGTGCTGGGGTGGTGCCAATTACCCCTTGCCACCAGAACAGTCAGACTTTTTTGGGGTGGGGGATGTTTAAGCTTTTCTTCTTTTCTTTTTTCCCAGGCTTATTTTCCCAAACAAAACAAAGCACACCTAGATAAACACTCCCCACTGCAAACAAGAAGGAACTCTTCAGACAACTGATCTGGGGAAAGGAGCAGCTACACAAGGAGCAGAGTGCACACAGCAAACACCAGAAACACTTCCTGAAGGGCTAGGCATTGGATGGTATATGACCCCCCCCTTTTTTTAAGATTTTATTTATTTGACAGAGACACAGCGAGAGAGGGAACACAAGCACAAGGGGGAGTGGGAGAGGGAAAAAAGCAGGCTTCCCGCGGAGCAGGGAGCCCGATGCGGGGCTCCATGCCAGGACCCTGGGACCATGACCTGAGCCGAAGGCAGATGCTTAACAACTGAGCCACCCAGGCGTCCCATGACCCCTTTTTAATACTCAGGTGCTGGAACCATAACAAGATTTCAAAATACACAAAAACAGAAACTTAGCCAAAATGACAAGATGGAGGAATTAGCCCCAAAAGAAAGGTCAAGAAGAAATCACAGCAAAGGACTTGCTCAAAACAGATAAACCTTGAAGAAGAGTGCAGGATGACAGTCATAAGACTTCAGGCTGGGCTTTAAAAAGCATAGAAGACACCAGAGTAAACTTAGCTGCAGAGATAAAAGACCTAAAAATTAGGCTGAAAAAAAAAAATGCTATACCTGGAAAGCAAAACCAACTGAGTGTAATCACTATGGAAATTGAAGAAGCAGCACAGAGAATAAGTAATATAAAAGATAAAATTATGTAAAATAAGGAAGCTGAAAAGAAAAGGAAAATAAAACTATTAGATAACAAAAGTAGACTTAGGGAACTCAACAATTCCATAAAATACAATAATCCCATATCATAGTCCTAGAAGAAGAGTAGGGGAAAGGGGCAAGGGTTTATTTGCACAACTTATAGCTGCAAACTTCTCTAATTTGGGGAAGGAAATTGGCATTTGAGTCCAAGGGGCACAGAGAACTCCCTTTAAAATCAAGAAAAACAGGTCAACATCATGACATATAGTGAAACTTGCAAAATACAAAGAGAATTCTGAAAGCAGCTAAGGACAAAAGGTGTTTAATCAATGAGGGTAGAAACAAGCAGCAAACCTGTCCACTGAAACTTGAAGAGAGAGTGGCAAGAAATACCCAGTGTGCTGAATGGGGAAAATACGCAGCCAAGATATTTTATCCAGCAAGACTGTCATTCAGAATAGAAGGAGAGATAAAGTGTTTCCCAAACAAAAACAAGGAATTTGTAAACACTAAACCAGCCCTGCAAGAAATGTGAAAGGAGTCCCTGAGCAGAAATAGAAACCAAAGGTGACAAAGACTAGAAATAATATGTAGGACTAGCGAATTTACGGGTATTACAATGGCACTTAATTCTTACCTGTCAATAAATACGCTGAATGTAAATGGACTAAATGCAATCAAAAGCCATGGGATATCAGAACAGATTAAAGAAAAAAACCAAGACTTATGGATATGCTGCTTACAAGACTTGTTTTATTTTTTTTTAATTTTTTAAAAAAATTTTTAAAGATTTTATTTATTTATTTGACAGAGATCACAAGCAGGCAGAGAGGCAGGCAGAGAGAGAGGGGGAAGCAGGCTCCCCGCTGAGCAGAGAGCCCGATGTGGGGCTCGATCCCAGGACCCTGAGATCATGATCTGAACCGAAGGCAGAGGCTTTAACCCACTGAGCCACCCAGGCGCCCCACAAGACTCGTTTTAGACCCAAAGACACCTCCACTTTGAAAGGGAGGGGGTAGGAAATAATTATCATGCTAATGGACATCAAACAAAAGCTGGAATGGTTATCCTTATATGAGACAAACTAGATTTTAAACCAGAGACTTCTCTTTTTACAAGGTGAAGAAGGATGCTATATCATAATAAAGGGGTTTATCCAAGAAGATCTAACAATTGTAAATATTTATGCCTCTAACAGAGGAGCAGCCAATTATATAAACCAATTAATAACAAAATTAGAGAAACACGTTGGTAATAATACTAGGGGACTTTAACACTCCACTCAAAGCAATGGGCAGATCATCTAAGCAGAAGATCAACAAGGAAACAAGGACTTTGAATGACACACTGGACCTGGTGTCGTAACAAATACATACAGAGAATTTCATCCCAAAGCAGCAGAATACACATTCTTCTTGAGTGCACATGGAACATTTTCCAGAATCAGTCACATAGTCACAAATCAGGTCTCAGCAGGTACAAAATGATTGAGATCATACCATGCATAGGTTCAGAGCACAATGCTATAAAATGAAGTCAACCGCAAGTAAAAAACTGGAAGGACCACAAAAACATGGAGGTTAAAGAATATCCCACTAAACAGAGAATGGGTTAACCAAGAAATTAAGAAGAAATACACAGGAGCAAATGAAAACGAAATAACACTAAACCTTTGGGATGCAACAAAGGCAGTATTTAGCAATACAGACTTTCCTCAAGAAGCGAGGGAGAACTCAAATACACAACCTAACCTTACACCTACAAGAGCTTGAAAAAAAAAAGCAAATAAACCCCAAATCCAACAGGAGAAGGCAAATAAAAAACATCAGAGTAGAAATAAATGATACAAAATTAAAAACCAGAACAGATAAGTGAAACTAGAAGCTGGTTCTTTGAAAGAATTAATTAGATCGATAAACCCCTGGCCAGACTTACCAAAAAAGAAAAGAGAAAGGATTTAATTTAATAAATTTAATAAATTTATTTTATTTATTTTAACTCTTCCAATTTAATAAAATCATGAATGAAATTCTACCATCCTGTTCTTCATTTCCTCAAACATTCTCATTTTTTTGTGCACTTTTTCTCTGCTATGTTATTCCTTATCTGTGTTAAGGACCTCACTCACATCTTCCATTTTCTCCTATCCAGTTACTATGGAATGAAAGACTCTTCCAATTTAATAAAATCATGAATGAAAGAGGAGTGATCACAACCAACACTGAGGAAATACAAACAATTATAAGATAGTATTCTGAGCAACTATATGCCAACATATTAGGCAATCTGGAAGAAATGGATAAATTCCTAAAAACATATAAACTACCAAAACTCAAACAGGAAGGAAAAAAACCCCACAATAGACCCATAATCAGCAATGAAATTGAATCACTAATAAAAAATCTCACAACAAACAAGAGTCCAGAGCCAGAAGGCCTCTCAGGGGAATTCTACAAAACATTTAGAGAAGAATTAATACCTATTCTTCTGAAGCTCTTTCAGAAAATAGAAATGGAAAGAAAACTTCCAAACTCTTTCTATGAGGCCAGCATTATCTTAATTCCAAAAGCAAAGACACCATCAAAAAGAATTATAGACCAATATCCTTGATGAACATGGATGCAAAAATTCTCACCAAGGTACTAGCTAGTAGGATCCAACAGTACATTAAAAAGATTATTCAACATGACCAGGTGGGATTTATTCCTGGGGTGCAGGGGTCATTCAACATCCACAAATCAATCAAGGTGATACATTATATTAATAAAAGGACAATATGATCCTCCCAATTGATGCAGAAAAAGCATTTGGCAAAATACAGCATCCTTTCTTGATTAAAACTCTTCAAAGTGTAGGTATAATATCTTAAAAGCCATCTACAAAAAGCCCTCAGTGAATATCATTTTAATTTTTTTTCAAGATTATTGATTTGACAGAGCACAAGCAGGGGCAGTGGCAGAAGGAGAGGGAGAAGCAGGCTCCCCACAGAGCAGGGCAGCCCAATGTGGGATTCCTCAGGACACCGGGATCATGACCTGAGCCGAAGGCAGTCGATTAATCAACTGAGGCAGGTACCCATGAATATCATTTTCAATGGGGGCAAACTGTGAGCTTTTACTTTTAAGGTCAGGAACACGACAGGAATGACACTCTCACCACTTTTGTTCAATATAGTACATGAAGTCTTAGCTTCAGCAATCAGACAACAAGAAGAAATAAAAGATGTTCAAATCAACAAAGAAGTCAAACTCTCTTTGCCAATGACATGATGAAACTTTATGTGGAAAACCCAGAAGACTCCACCCCAAAAATGCTAGAACTCATACAGCAATTCAGTAATGTGGCAGGATACAAAATCAATGCACAAAAATCAGTGGCATTTTTATACACTATGTGACTGAAGAAAGAGAAATTAAGGAATTGATCCCATTTACAAAACCCATAAGATACCTAGGAATAAACCTAACCAAAGAGGTAAAGGATCTGTACTCTAAAGACTATAGAACACTGAAAGAAACTGAAGAAGTCAAAAAGAGATGGAAAAATATTCCATGCTCATAGATTGAAAGAACAAACATTGTTAAAACATCTACAGTGCCCAGCACAATCTACACAGTGCAATCCCCATCAAAATGCCACTGACATTTTTCACAGAGCTAGAACTAAATAATCCTAAAATTTGTATGGAACCCGAAAAGACTCCAAATAGCCAGAGGAATTTTGAGAAAGAAAACCAAAAGTGGGAGCATCACAGTGCCTGACTTAATGATAGATTGCAATGCTCTAATCATCAGGATAGCATGGTACTGAAACAAAAACAGATCGGTGGAGGAGAATAGAGAACCTAGAAATGGACCATTGACTCTATAGTCAACTAATCTTTGACAATCAGGAAAGACTACCCGATGGAAAAAAGTCTCTTCAACAAATGGTGCAGGGAAAATTGGACAGCTATATACAGAAGAAAGAAACCAGTCTCTTACACCATACACAAAGATAAAATCAAAATGGGTGAAAAATCTAATTGTGGGACGAATCTATCAAAATCCTAGAGGAGAACACAGTAATCTCTCTGACCTCAGCCACAGTAACTTCTTGCTAGACACGGCTCCAAAGGCAAGGGAAACAAAAGCAAAAATGAACAATTAGGACTTCAAGATAAAAACCTGCACAGCAAAGGAAACAGTCCCTCTCCTCCCTGCTTGTGCTCTTTCTCAAATAAATAAATGAATCTTTTTAAAAATTAATTAAAAAATAAAATGAAATAGTAAGTTTAATGAATGAATTAATCAATTAATTATAATTTTATTATGAATTAATTAATTCATAATAAAAAAAGAAAATTTCAAAAATTAACAGAAGATACATTGGAAAATATATGAAAATAAATGAAAAATAGGTAAAAAGAATAAAAATAGAGAGGAAGCAGATCCTATTTCCCTTAGAGATGAAGCTGAACAGCTTTATGATTATGACTTTTTTACTTTATGATCAATAAACTTAGTGGAAGCTAGTTGATTGTGCTGGTTTCTGAGGGGGCAGCCAGATGTACTGATTCTCAGGCTAACTTGTTTCTTTGGAAATAGATCTCCAGGGCGTCGGGGCAGGGCTCCTGGTATGTAGCTCTGGCCTCCACTAGATGTCACTATTTTGTTCCCTGAATGCTTTCAGCACTGATGGGTGGGATGAAAATTGCTGTGCCCTGCTCTAGCCTGGGAGCTGAAAGTTTGAACCCCTTACTCTTCAGTGAGCCCTCACAGAGGAGCAATCAGTCACCCTATTTGTGTCCCTTGTTTCCGTCTGAATCCTATATACACCCTGCCTGTGTCTGAGCCTTTTTATCTCAGGCATGCGACCGAGTTGCAAAACTGCAAATTCCAGGGACTTCCAAGGAGGGGACCCACACTGTTCTTCCCGGAGAAGGTCTTGCCAAGCTTGCCGGCCAGGAGAGCAGTCGCATGACCATGGGCTGTTTGTGGTTTATTGCAGCAGGCTGGCACCAAGACCCACCGCTCTCCCCTGGATTCCTGGTTACTCTGCCTGGGAAACCTGCAGCATGTTGGCATCACCCATTTCTCCTGCAACTCAGGGGATCCTCAGACCACCCTGTCACTCCTGGGATTCCGCCCTCATTTGCCACCTGAGCATGTTTAACATATCAGAGAGTAGTGAACTTCCAAAAGTTCAGATTTTGTGCTCTGTCGCTTCCAATACATTGCAGTATCATCCGCGAAGGCTTCTCTCCCTGCCACCAAATCCACAGCTGTATCTCCCCCAGGTGAACTTACACACCTCCTACCTTCCAGCAGGGGCTCACGTTTCTACCTAGAGACTTGCAGATTTTGTTCTCTCAGACCTCTGTTGATTTCTTAGGTTTTCAGAACGATTTGATAACTATCTAGCTGTGTTAGCTAGGGACAAGATAAGTTCATGGTCCTCCTGCTCTTTTACCATCTTAACTCCTCTCCTCTGTAATCCAAGGAGTCCCTTATAATATTTCTTGCAGAGCTGGTCTAGTCGTCACGAACTTCTTTAGGTTTTGTTTTTCTGGGGAACCTTTTTATGTCTCCTATTCTGAATGATAGCTTTGGTGATTAGAGTACCTTTGTAGTAGTTTCCCATTCAGCACTGTGAACACATCATGCCTCTCTCTAATGGCTTTTTTAAAGTTTCTATTGAAAAATCTCCTTCTAGCCTTATTTTATCTTGTGCACTGCTGACTTCTTTTGTCTACTTTAACATTTTTTTTATCACTCTTATTTGTCACTTTAATTATATATAATATGTCTAGGTGTGGGTCTCTTTTATTGATTTTGTGGGGAGTTCTCTATGCCTCCTAGATCTGGACATCTGTTTTCTTCCCTAGATTAGGGAACTTTCAGCTACTATTTTTTCCATATAAATTTTCTGTCTCCTTTTCTCTCTTTTTCTAGGACTCCTCTAATATGAATGTTATTACATGTTATATATGAATGAATGTTATTACATTATTATTAATATGAATGTTATTACATTTGATGGAATCACTGAGTTCCCTAAGTGAAGTTTTCACTTAGTTTCCCTAAGTTTTGCATGATTATTTTTCCCCTTTTGTTCAGGCTGATTATGTTCCATTAATCTGTCTTCTAGGTCACTAACTCATTCCTCTGCTTCTACCATCCTGTTCTTCATTTCCTCAAACATTCTCATTTTTTTTTTGTGCACTTTTTCTCTGCTATGTTATTCCTTATCTGTGTTAAGGACCTCACTCACATCTTCTTCCATTTTCTCCTATCCAGTGACTATCCTGATGATCATTGCTTTAAATTCTCTATCAGGCATGTTATTTATATCTGTTTTGCTTAGCTCTCTGACCATGGCCTTGTCTTGTTCTTTCATTTAGGATAATTTTCTCTGTCTCCTCATTTTGTCTGTCTCTCTGCATCTGTGCCTATATTTAGGAAGTTAGCTATGTCTTCTGCTCTTGAATGTGGGGTCTTATGAAGAAGAGCTCCTGAAGTGTGTTGCTCATGCCCTTCCCCTGTGTCTGAGTTGTTTTTCTTTTCAATGCAACCATCTGTACTGATTCTCTGCCTGTTGTGGGCGGTGTTAGTGGGACACAGGCCAACTCTCAGGGGGTATGCCCAATGAATAACTTGGGAGTAGGATAGAGGTGTATTAGCAAAATTTGTGTTGGGTCACTAGTCCTATGCCAGTTGCCCTGAAATGCAGTGTGGCTGGGAGCATGAGGCACAAGGATGCCTGGGGGAAGGTTGACCCACGCATGAATGGTTGAGGGCATGTGGCTAGGCTCAGTCCTGCCCCTGGATGCTGCATATGGTAACAGCTGTCACTCAGCAGCTGGGCAGGGGGCATGATGATGGCTGGTGTTGCATGGCTGATGGCATGTATAGCAGCTTTAACAAAATTTGCCCTGAAATACTATGCAGCCATCAAGAGAAATGAAATCTGGCCATTTGCAACGACGTGGATGGAACTGGAGGGTATTATGCTAAGCGAAATAAGTCAGTCAGAGAAAGACAAGTATCACATGATTTCTCTGATATGAAGAATCTGAGAGGCAAGGCGGGAGTTTGGGGGGGTGGGGGAGAGAAATGAAACAGGAAGGGGATGGGGAGGGAGATAAACCATGAGAGACTCCTAGACTCAAGAAACGAACTAAGGGTGGCCGGGGGGCGGGGGTAGGGATGGGGTGGCTGGTTGTGGACATTGGGGAGGGTATGTGCTATGGTAAGTGCTGTGAAATGTGTAAGCCCGACCATTCACAGACATGTACCCTGGGGCAAATAATACATTATATGTTAATAAAAAAAAATTTGCCCTGAGCCCTGGTGTGAGGTTACAAATGTTTGTGTAGCCCTCCCTGCCTCCTGCAGGTTTCTGCAGTCAAAGAAACCTGTTTCTGCAGTCAAATGCTCTACCACTGAGCTATACCCCCAGTGCCGGTGGTTCTGTATTTAAGCTGTGTGGCAGGGCAGGAAAATGGCACCTGCAACCTCCCTCATTTTCAAAGAATTCCCTCAATACACTCCAAAATCAGTATGAACAATCTGTCTCCTATTTGCCCCCAGCATTGTGTAAACTGCCAATTTTAAGTTGCCTCTCTGCAGTTTGTTGTCTCTTTGAGAGCACCAACCCAGCTCTCACTGGCCTTCTCAGCTCATCCGGTGTTGGGTGACTTTTCAAGCTCCAGGCTCCATGTCCCACTGGTTTTACAAACCCATGGAATTCAGCCCCTCTGGTTTTTAAAGCCGCATGTTTGAGCTTCCTTGTGCAAGGGCACATTTTTTCCTGCCCTTTCCACAATTGCAGCTTCCTCCTTCCTAGGGCCAGCTTCCTTCCACTTCTGATCTTCCTAAACCTTTCAGATGCAGCTTCTTCTCCAAATTTAGTTGTTTACTTTGTTTTGTAAGTCTTCAGTCACTTTCCCTTTTATTGATTTGTATGTGGATGATATTTTGTATACATGGGATCAGGTGAGCTCAGGGTCTACTGAGCTTTATATTCTACTCCACCATTGTCCCAAGCTCTAATTGAAGCTGGTCCATTTTCTTACATCGTATGCAAAATGAAATGGATTAGTAACCTAAATTTAAGACCTGGAGACATAAAACTCCTTAAAAAAAAAATCCCTAGGCAGTAATTTCTTTGACATTGACTTTAGCAATATTTTTCTGGATACATGTCCTCAGGCAAAGGAAACAAAAGCAAAATTAAACTATTAAGACTATATCAAACTAAAAAGGTTTTTCACAGTGAAGCCAACTCATTGAATGGGAGAAGATATTTGTAAATGATATTGTCAATAGGAAGTTAATATCAAAAATATGTAAGGAACTCATACAACCCAATGACGAAAAAAAATCCGGTTAAAAAAATAAGCTGAGGACCTGAATAGACATTTTTCTGAGGAAGACATTGAGGTGGCCAACAGACATATAAGAGGATGCTCAACGTCACTAATCATGAGGGAAATGCAAATAAAAACCACTATGAGATATCACTTCACATCATTCAAAATGGCTGTTAATAAAAGAAGACAAATAAGAACTGTTGGTGAGAATGAGGAAAGGAAGCATTTGTACACTATTGGTAGGAATGTAAATTGGTGTAGCCAGTATGGAAAACAGTATGGAGGCTCTTCAAAAAATTAAAAAATTATAATTTATAATTATATAATCATATAACCATATATGATCTAGTAAATTCCATTGCTCTGGATATTTCTCCTCCAGAATGAAAACACCAATTCTAAGAGATATATGCACTTCTATGTTTATTTCAACATTATTTACAATATCCAAAATACTTAAGCAACCTAAATGTTCATCGATAAATGAATGGATAAAGAAGAGTGATATATATATGCACAATGCAATATTAGTCATAAAAAAGAATGAAATTTTGCCACTCTTGACAACCTAGACAGACTTAGAGTATTTTGCTAAATGAAATAAGTCAGACAGAAAAGACAAATACTATATAATTTTGCTGATATTTGGAATTCAAAAAGCAGAACAAATGAACAAAGTGAAGCAAAAACTAAAAAAAAAAAACAACAAACAACTCATGAATATGGAGAACAAAATGATGGTTGTCAGAGAGGATGGGAGAAGAATAGGCAAAATAGATGAAGGCAGAGTGGGAGATACAAACTTCTAGTTATAATACAAATAACTCACTAGGATGAAAAGTACATAAGAAGTACTAAAGAGTACTTTTCTTTGGTACATAAGAGTACCTAAGTACAAGAAGTACATAAGAGTACCTAAGAAAAAAGCATAAGAAATATAGTCAATAATATTGTAAGGGGCGCCTGGGTGGCTCAGTGGGTTGGGGAGTCTGCCTTCGGCTCAGGTCATGATCTCAGGGTCCCGGGATCGAGCCCCACATGGGGCTCTCTGCTCAGCAGGGAGCCTGCTTCCCCCTCTCTCTCTCTGCCTGCCTCTCTGCCTACTTGTGATGTCTCTCTCTCTGTCAAATAAATAAATAAAATCTTTAAAAATAATAATAATATTGTAAAGCTTTACTAACTGTAGTGGGCATTTTATAATGTATATAATTGTCTAATCACTATGTCATCACCTGAAACTAGTATAATTTTATGTCAACTATATTTCAAAGAAAAATAATTTAAAAAGAAATATGTTGCATAGAAAATAATTAATAAATTTTATATACAAGCTTGTTGATAATATTTTCCTCTGGTTGGTCAGAATATGGGCTTCCCCCCTGCATTGTATTTTTTGAAAATTTCTAGAGTAAGTAATCATATTATTGATAAATATTTTTTCAGACCTGAAAAAATGTGGTAAGTCATAGGTAAAGGGAAACTAGCATAGTCTGTAATAAAGAAGCCAGGAAATCAAAGAGAGAGTTTTGAGACAGCTCACAGAAGAGTGGCATTTAAATAGATGGACACATGCGACAGAGGTAATACCATGCTGTGTCTAAAAAATGATGACTCATGAAATCATGCGAAAAGTTCAAGGTTGAATAAACCAATATGAGGCATGTCTGAGTGTAATGATGATGAGTGTAGACCATGAGGTTGAAAAGGAATATTAGGACAACGTTATCTAGGAGGATATCTTAAATCATGTGAAGTTTTTTGAATATATATGCCTAGGTCACTTCCCAGAATTTGATTTATAGGGGAACTAACAGTCAATTTAGGTAATACTAAATTTAGGTAGGATCTCCCTACCCCATTATAGTATAGTATACATTACTAAAAATCTGAAAGGTAAGAAGTATAATTTTTGTACTGTGGGTTGAAAATTTAAATTTAGAGTTCAGTTTTTTTGCAATAGCATTAACATTAACTAGAAGAACAATAAAGAATCTGGGTGTTTTAAGAAACAAGTGACATCATCTTTTCTGTTTAAACATCAGCTTTCTCCACAGAACCTTCCTCAGAGCCCCCAACACCTCCTTGTTCTTCAGGCTGTAGATGAGAGGGTTAAGCATGGGGGTAATGATTACATCAAACACAAAGAGATGCTGGTCCACCTCTGAGGGGAGAGAGGAACGTGGAGTCATGTAAATAATCATGGCTGGACCAAAGTAGAGACTTACCACACCAAGGTGGGAGGAGCAGGTAGCTAGAGCTTTGTTTTTGCCCTCAGGGGAGTTCATGTGGAGAACAGCAAAATAGATGAGGATGTAGGAAGTCACGATGAGTCCAAAAGGAATGAGAAGGAAAGAAATGCTGGACGCTAACACCATTTTCTCATAAGTTGAAGTGTCCTCACAGGAGAGCTTCAGAAGGGCCATTACCTCACAGAAGAAATGGTGAATTTTTCTGGAGCCACAAGTAGAGAAGTGCATTGCATAAATAGTGTGCATTAAGGAGATGAGCACACCCCCGGCCCATGAACCAGTGGCCATTTGCATACAGACTCGGGGTGTCATGATGACCGGGTATCTGAGGGGGTTACAGATAGCCAAATAGCGGTCAAAGGCCATGAGAGTCAGAAGAACACACTCAGCCACTCCTAGCATCAAGTACAGAAAGATTTGGATTCCACAGCCAATGTGAGAGATAAATCTATGTCCAGAGAAGAAGTCCGTAGCCATCTTGGGGACAGTGGTAGAGATTAACATTAGGTCCATGAGGGAGAGCTGGCTGAGCAGGAAGTACATGGGAGTATGGAGACAAGCATGACCCCAGATCAGCAGGGCCAGGATGGAATTTCCTGTGATGGCCACCCCAAGAATCAGAAGTACAATGGAGATGAGGAGTCTAGGATGCTGGGTGTCAGAGAAAAAGCCAAGGAGAATGAAATCTGTGGTGGAGGATTCATTTCCTTGCTCCATGCCTTAGTCTACTGGCTTGATCTGGAGGGTCATGGAAAAAAACCACAGAGTGTTACTGCTCTTCCCATATAAATGCACTACTGATTTGAATCTATTCTGGAAACTTGCATAATTACTGAGCAAATCCAAATATGTTGCAATATATTTAATCTATAAATCTATAGCCAATGTTTTAAATATCTGTGATATGTATTGAATAACGTAACATTTTTTTAATTTTATTTTTTCAGTGTTCCAAGAAGATGTTTTTGAAAACAAACAAACAAACAAACAAAACAACAACTTGTCCTGTTAGAACCTCTTCCTTTAAAAACCACAAAGATGTCTTCAGATATACCTCAGGGAAACAAGGACTTCATTTATGTTTATACACAGAGAGTGTAACTATTTTGCTGAGACTAATTACTGACTAGTAGCTGGTAGGTTTAGTACCATTATAATCTGTGTATCAGTAAATACAGTAGATCTATGTAACAATCAAAAATATAATTTGCCCTGGGTTCTCATCATTCACTGAATTCTCATGCAACTGCTGAATCATCAGTGAGGGTTTTATTATATTTTAAAAAAAGATTTTATTTATTTAAGAGAGAGAAAGAGTGAGAGTGCCAGCAGGGGGAGAGGCAGAGGGAGAACTCCCCATTCTCCCCTACTGAGTAGGGAGCCCTTCCAGGGGTAAATTCCAGGACCCTGGGATCATGACCTAAGCTGAAGACAGATGCTTAATGGACTGAGCCACCCAGGCACCCTTAGCCATGAGGGTTTTAACATACATCTAGGAGCTTCTTTCTAAAGTGCCTTGACGATATTACCACATATAGAGTATCGCAATTTATTTCTAACCCTTATGTCTCCCCACTGGGGCTCAGGACAATGACTTCTTTCATTTGTGTTCTACCTGGTCATCATGTGTGTCCATTCCTGTCACCTTTTGAGGAGTCTCAATTCTTCATTTTCCTTTGTATTCTGCAGCTCATTAAGTCAGACATTAGACTATTTATAATAAAGCCTTTCAACTGATGATCTTGGTGAAGTTGGTGCTGCACACTCACAGCCAATCCAGGATATCTCTGCTAGTGCATGAAGCAGAGATTAAATACAGTACTGTGCCATGGGATCTCTGGGGAGTGTTTTATCTCTGTCCTGCCCCAATAGGTAATTAGCTCAGGTTTTAGGGGGCATGGCTAAATTCATTAGGAAGAAAAATCACCCAATCTTCTCTTCTGCATCATGGTGCTTAAGAAGAAAAGCAAAATTTAAACCCAGACTTACCTTTTATTACCTGCATCATCTGGGCAGTTTCCAGGGAACTCCTTCATTTCTGTTTCCTTCTCTACAAGTTGGACGTAACAATAATCTTCACATGAGGTTATTGTCAGTTAAAAGAAACAATTTATGTTAAGATGTGAACAGTATACCTCACCTGCCCATAATTGGGTTATGATGAATTTTCGGGAGTCCAGTGTGTCACAAAATAGCTAATATTAATTTAATGTGAATTAACTGAGATTTCACAAGTAATGGATGATTTTGGTTCATGCAAGTAAAAAAAAAATGTTACCAATTCATACACTAAGACATAATCAGATCAGACTGAGGGTCTTATGACATAGATAATCTAGGGAAGGAAACTGTATTTTAGGAAGGAGAGAATCTGACTGACAAGTGATGCACCAATATTCAGTAACTTTAGCGGAAATCCCTTCTTTCTTCCACTCCATCACAAACTGTCACCAGCTGCTGGAAGTCACTTCTGAATCCATCTTGGGTCTAATTCTTCATGTTTGTACCAGTTCTAGGGCACGAAGTTGTTTAAGATTCTCATTATTCCTCCAAAATACCTTATAAATTATTTAATGATCTATAAATTTTTATTTTTATTCAAATTCAATTAGCCAACATATGATACATCATTGGTTTTAGATGTAGTAGTCAATGATTCATCAGTTGTTTATAGCACCCAGTGCTCATCATATCACATGCCCTCCTTAATGCCCATTACCCATTTACCCCATTTCCTTAAGCCCCTCCCTTTTTGCAACCCTCAGTTGTCTCTCAGAGTCTAGAGTCTCTCATGGTTTATCTTCGTCTCTGATTTCTTCCCCTTCCACTTTCCCTCTCTTCCCCCATGATCCTCTGCACTATTCCTTATATTCCACAAATGAGTGAAACCATATAACTGTCTTTCTCTGCTTGACTTACTTCACTTAGCATAATCCCCTCTAGTTCCAGCCATGTCAATGCAAATAGTAAGTATTCATTTTTTCTGATGGCTGAGTAATATCCCATTGTATATATGAACCACATCTTCTTTATCCATTCATCTGTTGAAGGACATCTCGGCTCCTTCCACAGCTTGGTTATTGTGGATATTGTTGCTATGAACATTGGGGTGTATGTGCCCTTCTTTTCACTACATCTGTATCATTGGGGTAAATACCCAGTATTGCAATTGTTAGGTCATAGGGTAGCTCTACTTTTGACTGCTTGAGGAACCTTCATACTGTTTTCCAAAGTAGCTGTACCAGCTTGCATTCCCATCAATAGTGTAAGAGGGTTTCCCTTTCTCCACATTCTCGCCAATATTTTTTATTCCCTGTCTTGTTAAGTTTAGCCATTCTGACTGGTGTGAGGTGGTATCTCATTATGGTTTTGATTTGTATTTCCCTGATGACAAGTAATGTGGAAGATTTTTTCATGGGTCTGTTAGCCATTTATATGTCTTCTCGGGAGAAGTATCTGTTCACGTCTCTGCCCAATTCTTAACTGGATTATTTATTTTTTGGGTGTTAAGTTTGAGAAGTGCTAATTTTAGTATATGTGCTGCTGAAGCGAGCACAAGTTTGAGAAGTTCTTTATAGATTTTTGGATATTATCCCTTTATCTGATATGTCATTTGCAAATATCTTTTCCCATTTCACACGTTGCCTTTTAGTTTTGTTCACTGGTTCTTTTGCTGTACAGAAGTTTCTACCTTGATGAAATCCCAAAAGTTCATTTCTGTTTTTGTTTGCAAAAGCAAACAAAAGTTTGCTTTTGAAGTTGCTGTGTCCAAGGTCAAAAGGTTACTGAGTGTGTTCTGCTCCAGGATTTTGATGGATTCCTTTCTCTTAGGTCTTTCACCCATTTTGAGCTCATCTTTTTGTATGGGGTAAGAGAATGGTTCAGTTTCATTCTTCTTCGTGTGGCTGTCCAATTTTCCCAGCACCATTTATTGAAAAAGCTGTTTTTTCCCATTGGATATTCTTTCTTGATTGTCAAAGATTATTTGACCATATAGTTGAGGGTCCATTTCTGGGCTCTTTATTCTATTCCATTGACCTCTCTGTCTGTTTTCGACCCAGCACCATGCTGTTTTCATGATCACAACTTTGTGATATAGATTGAAGTCAGCATTGTGATGTCCAGGTTTTGGTTTTCTTTTTCACATTCCCTGGGAATTCAGGGTGTTTTCCAGTTCCATACAAATTTTAGGATTGTTTATTCTAGCTCTGTGAAAAATGTTGATGGTATTTTGTTAGGAATTGCATTAAATGTGTAGATTCTTCCAGATGGCATACACATTTTAACAATGTTATTCTTTCAATCCATGAGCATGGAATGTTTTTCCATATCTTTCTGTCTTCCTCAATTTCTTTCATAAGTGTTCTATAGTTTCCAGAGTATAGATCCTTTATCTTTTTGGTTAGGCTTCTTCCTGGGTATCTTATGGTTTTTGGTGCTATTGTAAATGGGATCAATTCTTTAATTTCTCTTTCTTCAGTCTCATTGTTAGCTTATAGAAATGCAAGTGGTTTCTATGCATTAATTTTATATCCTGCCATGAGCCGAATTGTTAAATGAGTTCTAGCAATTTTAAAGGTGGAGTCTTTTGAGTTTTCCTCACAAAGAATCATGTCATCCACGAAGAGAGAGAGTTTGACTTTTTTGCCAATTTGAATACTTTTTATTTCTTTTTTGTTGTCTGATTTCTGTGGCTCTTCTAGAACTATGTTGAACAAAAGTGGTGAGAGTGGGCATCCCTGTCATGTTCCTGACCTTAAGGGAAAAGCTCTCAGCTTTTCCCCATTGAGAATGATATTCTCTGTGGACTTTTCATCGATGGCTTTAAAAATTATTTATTTATTTATTTGAGAGCGAAAATGTGTGAGAAACAGAGCATGAGGGGAGGGAGGGTTAGAGGGAGAAGCAAGCTCCCCGCTGAGCAGAGAGCCCAATGTAGGACTCGGTCTTGGGACTCCAGGATCATGACCTAAGCTGAAAGCAGTCACTTAACCAACTGAGCCACCCAGGCACTCTCATAGATGGCTTTTATAATATTGAGGTATGTTCCCTCTATCCCTACACTTTAAAGACTTTTAATCAGGAAAGGATGCTATATTTTTCAGATGATTTTCTGCATCAATTGAGAGGGTCATAGGGTCTTTTATTTTATTAATGTGTTCTATCATGTTGATTGATTTGTGAATGTTGAACCACCCTTGCATACCAGGAATAAATCCCACCTGGGCATGGTGAATAATCCCCTTAATGTACCATTGATCTTATTGGCTAGTATCTTGGTGAGAATTTTGGCATTTACATTTATCAGGGATATTGGTCTGTAATTCTCCTTTTAGATGGGGTCTTTGTCTGATTTTGGGATCAAGGTAATCCTGGCCTCATCATGGAAATGATGCCCTCCATCATTGGAAATTTTCCTTCCATTTCTATTTTTTGGAACAGCTTCAGTAGAATAGATATGATTTCTTCTTTAAAATGTTTGTTAGAATTCCCCCAGGAAGCCATCTGGACCTGGACTTTGGTTTTTTGGGAGGTTTTTGATTACTGCTTCAATTTCCTTGTTGGCTATTGGTCTGTTCAGATTGTCTACTTCTTCCTGTTTCATTCCTAGTAGTTTATAAGTTTCCAGGAAGGCATCCATTCCTTCCAGGTTGCTTAATTTGTTGGCATATAGCTGCTCATTATATGTTCTAACAATTGTCTCTGTTTCCTTGGTTTTGGTTGTGATCTCTCCCCCTTCCATTCATTATTTTATTAATTTGGGTCCTTTCACTTTTCTTTTGGATAAGTCTGACCAGAGGTTTATTAATCTTATTCTTTCAAAGAACCAGCTTCTGGTTTTGTTGGTCTTTTCTACTGTTTTTCTGGTTTCTATCTCATTGATTTCTGCTCTAAACTTCATTATTTCTCTTCTGCTTGGTTTAGGGTTTATTTGGTGTTCTTTCTCCAGTTCCTTTAGGTGTAAGTTTAGCTTGTGTATTGGAATTTTTCTAATTTTTTGAGAGAGGCTATGTACTTTTGAGATATATTTTAAGATGGCTATGTACTTTCCTCTTACGACTACCTGTGAAGTATCCCATAGATTTTGAACCAATGTGTTTTCATTCTCATTAGTTTCAATGAATTGTTTACACTTTTCTTTAATTTATTGGTCGACCCATTTCTTCTTTAGCAGGTTGCCCTTTAACCTCCAAGTGTTTGAGTTCCTTCCAAATTTCTTCTTGTGATTGAGTTTCAGTTTCAAAACATTGTGATATGAATATATGCAGGGAATAATTTCAAATTTTGGTATTTGTTGAGACCTGATCTGTGACCAAGTATATCATCTATTCTGAAGAAAGTTCCATGTGCATTAGAGAAGTATTTTGTTGTTATAGGATGGAATGTTCTGTATATAGCTACAAAGTCCATCTGGTCCAATGTGTCATTCAAAGCTCTTGTTTCTTTGTTGTTCTTCTGCTTAGATGACCTGTCCATTGTTGAGAGTGGAGTGTTGAGGTCTCCTACTAGTAATGTATTATTACCAATATGATTCTCTCTTTCGGTTAACACTTGGCTTATGTAGTTGGGTGCTGTCATGTTGGGGGCATAGACACTTACAACTGTTAGACTTTCTTGTGGGATAAACCCTTTAAGTATGATATAGTGTCCTTTTGTATCCTTTACTACAGTATTTGGCTTAAAAATCCAATTTGTCTGATATGAGAATTGCTACCACAGCTTTCTTTTGAGGTCCATTTGCATGATAAATGGTTTCTCCATGTCCTCACTTTCAATCTGGAGGTGTCGTTAGATTCAAAATGAGTCTCTTGTAGGCAGCATATGGATTGGTCCTGTCTTTTTAGCCAGTCTGAAACCCTATGCCATTTCATGGGAGCATTTAGGCTCTTCATGTTGAGAGTAACTATTCAAAGATATGAATTTAGTGCCATCATATTGCCTATAAAGTCCCTGTTTCTGTAGATTGTCTCTGTTACTTTCTGGTCTATATTATTCTTGGGGCCTTTCTTCTTTTATAGAATTCCTCTTAAAATTTCTTGCAGGGCTGGCTTGGTGATCACATACTCTTTCAGTTTCTGCCAGTCCTGGAAGCTCTTTGTCTCTCCTTTTGTTCTGAATGACAGCCTTACTGGATAAAGTATCTTTGGCAGCATGTTCTTTTCATTTAGTACCCTGAATGTGTCTTGCCAGCCCTTTCTGGCTTGCCAGGTCTCGTGTTTTTCTGATGTTCCTCCCCCATATGTAAGAAATTTACTTCCTCTAATTACCCTCAGGATAACTTCCTTGGCTCTAAGATTTCCAAGTTTTCTATATATGCCGGGTGTTGGTCTGTTCTTATTTATCTCGGGAGGAGTTCTCTCTGCCTCTTGGACATGAATGCTTGTTTCTCTCCTCAGGTTAGGGAAGTTCTCAGCTATACTTGGTCACAGATCCCTCCTCAAATATACCTTCTAGTCTGCTCTCTCTCTCCACCTCCTCAGAGATCCCAATAGTTCTGACAT
Organism: Procyon lotor; assembly: GCA_028646535.1. Taxonomy (NCBI): domain Eukaryota; kingdom Metazoa; phylum Chordata; class Mammalia; order Carnivora; family Procyonidae; genus Procyon; species Procyon lotor. Next base: position 125,190,090 of record CM053607.1, on the reverse strand, counting down.
TGTAATGTTTCATGGCATCACTGATTTCTCTAAGTCTGATCTCATGGGCTTCTAGCTGTTTATCCCTATTCTCCTAGGCTTCCTTCCTTTCTATCAGCTTATCTTCTAGATCACTAATTTGTTCTTCTCCCTCATTTACCCTAGCTGTTAGAGTATTCAGTTTCAACTGTATCTTATTCATAGCATTAAGTTCAGCCTGATTAGATCTCATTTCTGCCCTTAATGATCTAAATTATCACTACTGTTTATTTTTTTTTTAAGCCTAGCTATTGACTTCATAATTGCTACCCTGAAGTCTTATCTCTGACATCTTTCTTATATCAATCCATGAGGCATAGGCCATTGTCTCTGGTTCTTTTCTCTGGTTCCTCCTCCTAGTCATTCTGTTGAGGGATGGTTGAGGGAATGTACAGAATCCAATATATCAAACACGACCAAAGCACGATGCACCCTAGGAAAGTCTGGATTGGTCAGAAACCACTGCCAAAAAAACAAAGCCAAAATGAAATACAGAAAAAAAAAAAAAAAGAAACACAAGAAGATAATTTATAAAATAAAAAAAGATTTAAAAAATTAAAAATTGGGAAAACCCCAAAACTCCACCCCCAAATTCCTAGAACTCATACAGAAATTTGGTAATGTGGCAAGATACAAAAAGCACAGAAATCAGTTGCTTTTTTATACACTAACAATGAAAATATGGAAAGGGAAATTAGAGAATTAGAGAATCGATTCCATTTACCAAGACCCATAAGATACCTGGGAATAAACCTAACCAAAGAGGTAAAGGATCTGTACTAGAGGAAATACAGAACACTTATGAAAGTAATTGAAGAAGACACAAAGTAGAAAAGCATCCCATGCTCATGGATTGGAAGAATAAACATTGTTAAAATGTCTATACTTCCCAGCAATCTATACTTTCAATGCCATCCCAATCAAAATTCCACTGGTATTTTTCAAAGGCCTGGAACAAACAATCCTAAAATTTGTATGGAACCAGAAAAGACCCCAAATTGCTAAGGAAATGTTGAAAAAGAAAAATAAAGCTGGGGCATCACATTGCCTGATTTCAAGCTTTACTACAAAAACAGACACATAGACCACTTGAACAGAGTAGGGAACCCAGATGTGTACCCGCGAATCTATGGTCAACCAATCTTTGACAAAGCAGGAAAAAATATCCAGTGGAAAAGACAGTCTCTTCAATAAATGATGCTGGCAAAATTGGACAGCTATATATAGGAGAATGAAACTTGACCATTCTCTTATACCATACACAAAGATAAACTCGAAATGGATAAAAGACCTTAACATGAGGCAGGAATCTATCAAAATCCTAGAGGAGAACATAAGCAGAAACCTCTTCGACATCGGCCACAGCAACTTTTTTCAGGACATGTGTCCAAAGGTAAAGGAAACAAAAGTGAAAATGAACTTTTGGGACTTCATCAAGATAAAAATCTTCTGGGGCGTCTGGGTGGCTCAGTCGTTGAGCGTCTGCCTTCAGCTCGGGTCATGATCCCAGGGACGTGGGATCGAGCCCCGCATCGGGCTCCCTGCTTGGCAGGAAGCCTGCTTCTCCTGCTACCATCCTTCTGCTTGTGTTCCCTCTCTCGCTGTGTTTCTCTCTGTCAAATAAATAAAATCTTTAAAAAAAAAAAAAGGATAAAAATCTTCTGCACAGCAAAGGAAACAGTCCTTTGCAAATGACACTACAAAGGTCTGATACCTAAGATCTATAAAGAAGTCCTCAAACTCAACACTCAAAAACCAGATAATCATGTCAAAAATGGGCAGAAGACATGAACAGACACTTCTCCAAAGAAGACACATTACACATGAAAAATGTTCATCGTCATTAGCCATCAGGGAGACTCAAATCAAAACCACATTGAGTTACCACCTTACACCAGTTAGAATGGCCAGAATCAACAAGACAGTAAACAACAAATGTTGGAGAGGATGTGGAGAAAGAGGAACTTTCTTACACTGTTGTTGGGAAGGCAAGTTGGTGCAGCCCACTTTGGAAAACAATGTGGAGATTCCTCAGGAAATTAAAAATAGAGCTACCCTATGACCCTGCAATCACATTACTGGGTATTTACCCTGAAGAAGCAGATGCAATACAAAGAAAGGCAACATGTACCCCAATATTCATAGCAGCAATGGCCACAATCACCAGACTGTGGAAAGAGCCAAGATGCCCTTCAACAGATGAATGGATAAAGAAGGTCCATATATACAATGGAATATTATGGAATATTATGGAATATGGAATATTATGCTTCCATCAGAAAAGATGAATACCTAACTTTTGTATCGACATAGACGGGACTGGAAGAGATTATGCAGAGTGAAATAAGTCAAGCAGAGAGAGTCAGTTATCATATGGTTCCATTTATATGTGGAGCATAAGGAAAAATATGGAGGACATTGGACGAAGGAAAGGAAGGGTGAATTGGGGAAAATCAGAGGGGGAGATGAACCAAGAGAGACCGTGGACTCAGCAACAAACTGAAGGAGGGTAGGGGGTTAGTTGAGCCTGGTGGTGGGTAATGAGGAGGGCACATATTGCATGGAGCAATAGGTGTGGTGCATGAATAATGAATCTTGGAACACTGAAAAAATAAAATAAAATTAATTTTAAAAAATTAAAATTTACCAAAAGAGATGGGTGAAAGGAAGGGGGACTATAATCTCTCACTGTGGACAAAGTAAGGTGTTTCAGTTGTTTCCGGGTGTATTTTGTTGTGTTTGTTAGAGGATATTACTTTCCAAAATTACCGGGAAAGTAAAACTTTTATATAAAGGTAACATTGACTAGGGGAAAAAGGACTACATTGAAGCATATATCTATAAAAAAAATAGGTGTGAAAAAGTACAAGTTAAAAAGCTATTATGAAATATACGTTGATATATTAAACATCTAGTTGAAATGAGAAAAAAGTAAAAATAAAAAACGGAGAAGAACTCTAAGAGAAAAAAAAAGAAAAAGACAATTGTATATGAAAAATACACAAGCCGTGAGGCAACACCTCGAGCTCAGTATATTATTTTCCCATGTGTGGGGGTTCTACAGTTTTATGGGGACCCTAGGATTGTCTTCCTCTTTTTCTTCCAGCCTGTCTTCTGGGAGAGGGATCTGCCTCACTGTTTCTCAGGCAACCTGCTTGGGCAGAGTTGGCCTGCTTTCAATCGGGGCCTGAGCTCTTTTGAAACGGACTTTTTGAGCTTTTATTACCTGGCAGCTTTCTGTGCCTCTTTGAAGGTTAGAGCAAAAATGGCCACACCAAAACTGCTGTCCCAGAGCAGAGAAATCACATGCAGTCTGTTCTCTTCACTAAACCCTCCAGGACACACAGTCTCAGTTTCTGTATGCACCGCTGAAAACCGCAGCCTCCCACAGTACACGCCCACAGTGATACTCTCAGAGGTCCTCCCTTGAACTGGGGTGTATTTCTGCCCTTTGTGCTTCTAAAATCACAAGCAGCCATGGGTTTGCATGCACACATCCACAGCTCCTGAATCCTGTCTGAGCACTGCTCCAGAGTCCTTTCTCAGCTGCTACTGCTCTGTGAGTTTTTGCCTGGTCCCTGGTGCAGGACTCTTTTGCACTTGGGTGTCATAACACCTTCCAGGAGTCAGCTTATGGATGCTCCCTCCCCCTTCTGTTTATCTTCTGATATCTCCCCTCAGATTCATGACTCTGCACATCCTACTTTTCAAAAAGCAGTCACTTTTCTGCTTGTAGGAATCCAGATATATATTCTTCCATCTCAGGCTGATTTCTTGGGTGTTCAGAATAGTTTGGTTCTAAATAGTTTGGTTCTAATCCCCAGCTAAATTCAGGGGATCGGTTGAAATGAGATCCCCTACTCCTCCACCATCTTGCTTCCCTCCTCTAGATGGTGGGTTTTTCTTTAAACTCTATAATCAGAAGGTGCTGAGATGAGATCCACCACAAGATCCTATAAGTCCTATAAGATACCTTAGGGAGAAGAATGTATGTCTCAACCTTGGAGGTTTGCTTGGAGGTTTGTTGTTGCTGTTGTTGTTATTGTTGTTGTTTTTCCTTTCCTAAATTCACCTGGCCACACCAGTGGAAGATTAGGTGTTGAAATGCAGCCTGCATTTTTCTCACCATGGCGGAGCCCTGGTCCAGTGTTGAGTTCCCTATAAGAAAGATTACTTCACAGAAGTTAAGTGAAAGAGACATTTTTTTCAGTCCCAAAAATGTGCTGTAACATCTAGTTATGACCCTGAGACTAATTTAGAGCATGTGAGAAGGCTGTCAACAAGCTCTTGAACCATCAGCAATACATTGGGCAATCTGACAAGATGTTCTGTGCATTCAAAGTTAGGGTTATTGGGAGACTTTTGGTTTTTTTGACAGGTACTAAAACCATACAACTTACCAGAGTATGTTAATGATCTAACATATAGAAAAGTTTGGGACCCAGGTGTTCCTCATCTATCGTTAACCAGGAATTAGGTAATTTCAGTTTTCCCTGTGGTGTCTCCTTCATAACGTATCCCAAAGCTAAAGTTGTCTTGCTTCTACAGGTGACATGACACTTTTGGGCTTGGGGGAATGAGCTGAAGACTTCTCTTCCCTATAACCACTTCTTGTAGTCCCATCTCCCATAAACAGACTAACTTTAAAGCTTCAGTTGGGTAAGTGACCGTTCCTAGCTTCACTAACAAAGAGTCAGACGGGAGTTGGGATGAGGCCAGAGGTTTTTGTTGAAGTATTAGAATTATTTTTTCATAGTTTCAGTTAAGTCTTATTGAATTATAACTATATCCATTTGATGTTTTCAGGTGAAATGTGTATTTAATTAATGTTATAAAGATATACATTCATAAATTCATGGAATGATTTGTGTTTTCGTGATACTCTTTCAATTTGAATTTTTAAAGTTTTTATGAATGTTTTTGTTAACAAATTAGCTGAACTAGAACTTTATGCATTTCTCTGAATGTGAACTAATTCAGAATAATTTAGTCATACCTTTACTCTTATAATTTTGACATATTTTTGTATATCTCTAGTTTTTACCACTTAATATTAGGATATTAGCATTACATCTGTGAAACATTTTATAATAATTAAAATTTTAGTAGATAAAAAGACATAATTATTTTATTCTTTATAGTAGTGCTATTTTCATACTACCACAAAGTGACCTGGCTAGAATAAAACCTTTTGCTGTTTATTAAATCTCTGTATATTTAATGCCTAGTTTACATGAATGGGGTTGGAAATATTGAGCATGTTTGAAATATTAAATTTACTTTTTATATTTTATATTTTCTAAGTAAACTGAAACTTTAAATGGCTGTGCATTTTTGTTTGGATGAAGTTATTTTGTGATAATGGAATAATAATTTGCAAAATTTGAAGGCATAGTAATCTCTTACTATAAAACAAATCTTCTAAATTTACTATCCTTGCTTTTTTGAAAGTTGCAATTGAAATTTGTTCCATAAAACATATATTCACAACTAGTGATAAGAATATTTTAATTTAGGTGTTGAAATTCAGAAATCAGTGTTTTCTGCATTCAGTAAGAACGTCTAATTCCTTAAATGAAAGACATAGAGCATGGACTCAGGATAGGTAAAAAACAGAAAGCAATACAATGACAATGATAATGGCTTTCTATTTTGTCCCATGAAGACTTTAAGATCTTAATCAAGTTTGTCAGTAAATAATCACTGTGTGCCTAAACATTAGAGGATTTTAAGTATGTCTTAAAATAATTCACGTTGAAAGCCCCCGACTTTCCTGCATTTAGGAAGACGTTCTGTGATATGGGGCCGACTGACCCTAAACAGAGTTCCTGAAGCTTAGAGGGTATGCTATTTTCTTCTAAATTCATAAGTGAAACACTCGTCATGATTCTCACATTCCTATTACTGTGATGCATAAGTACATAAGGCATGGCATGAGCTCTTTGAAAAAAGAATGTTATACTTTGCAGATATCTTTGTGGTTGTGTTTATCGAAGAAAATACAGGACAGATTTTCAAGGGCTACTCAAGATTCCTAAGCCACAGTTTGTGATCAAGTCCCTCCACTGTTTCTTCATTTCTTACAGGGACAGCTTTCCCTGCATATGTCTTTGCCCTGGATTGCTGAGAATTAAATGCCTTGGAAGTATCTTATCTTTTGCAGCACGACTTGTGCTTTCATCTGCACTGTAGAATTGCCAAAGCACAGTAGGTATTTTTCAGTTATTCAGTGGTATCTGATGCTTAGCACACTTATTCTTTTGGTGTTTGTACCTTTTTCAAAGGCGTTTTCATGGAACTGATCTAGTTAGAGAGACTTTTTTCCTTTTTAAATTGCCAGCTGTGTTTCTCATGATGACACTATTGCCACTGAATCAACCAACTTACCTGCACCTTCTCACTTGCAATTCATACAATGACTTTATGCTATTAACTAGTCATGTATTACAATACTTTTTATAGAATATAGTAAAATCAACGGATGAATATAATGTTATTGAGTAGTACATTAATAATACAGAAGACAGGATGGGATTTTTGTCGTATAGATTATACCATTAAATATATACATCAGGCAGTGTGCAAAGAACTGACGACAATTACATAATTTTTTAAATGATATTCTAGGGATGCCTGGGTGACTCAGTTGGTTAAGCAACTGCCTTCGGCTCAGGTCATGATCTTGGAGTCCTGGGATCGAGTCCCACGTTGGGCTCCTCACTCAGCAGAGAGTCTGCTTCTCCCTCTGACCCTCTCCCATCTTGGGTTCCCTCTCTCTCACTTAAACAAATAGATAAAATCTTTAAAAAATCATAATAGTACTCTAAAAGTATGTTTATAAAGATGAGAAAATACAATTTGTCAAGCTTTATTTTCTCCCAAATAACATATTATCTAGTGAGAAATATCAATCGGGTTATTGCAAATGACTTCTTTCTTTCGTTATACCTTCTCATTGTTTTAGGCTTCTTAGGTAAGTCCACAGATTTTGTAATATGTGTTTTCTTTCAGATTTATTTTAATGGTGATATTTTTCACCATTATTTATGATATTATACATAAATTGAGCTTAAATATTCAGAATGACCTCAAGTAAGGCATAGTAATGAGAAGAAACTTTATCTGCATTATATGTCTTCTGAGACTGCTCAGGGGCTTCAACCTCCACCCCAAGACAACCTTGTTGTCTCTTCTCAGAGTAAGGGCTGAGATGGGCATTCAGATTTATAAGATTTTAGGATTTCACCTAGGATCAAATTTTCCTTCACATCCTTCTCATTCTTATTAGCCTATATGACTTCTGTGGATTTTTTTTAATATTCCATTTTTCCACGTAAGCACCATATTTTCAAAATCCCATGATTTCTCCATGGTAGAGTCACCAGATTCACTAAATATGAGTACAGGATGGAGAGAAGTTTAAAATTCAGAAAACAACATAACTTTTTTAAAATGACAATTCAATTCAATTCAATGCTCGCATGTAACATGTGTATGTGATAGCTGGGACATATATATGCTAAAATAATTATTCATTATTAGCCTGAAATTCAAATTTAATTGGGTTTATTTGTTTCACTTTCTTTATCAATTTAAATCTATGGGAAATATGATGGTTTCCAGTCCAGACTCATTACAATGTCCTGAAGAGTATCATTGGGAGGGGCACCTGGGTGGCTCAGTAGGTGAAACCTCTACCTTCAGCTTAGGCCCTGATCTCAGGGTCCTGGGATCCAGCCCTGCATCGGGCTCTCTCTCAGCGGAAAGCCTGTTTCCTCCTCTCTCTCCACCTGCCTCTCTGCCTCCTTGTGATCTCTCTTTCCCTGTGAAATAAATAAATAAATAAATAAATAAAATCTTTAAAAAAAGTATCATTGGGAAAAGACATTATTTGTCAATCCAGCAGAAATGCTTCTTCAGTATGTAATTGTCATTTAGAGAGAGTGGGCATGAATTAGAAGTGGTCAACCATCTATCCCATAGGAAGGTAAACTAAAGTTGTTATCTCTGTTGTTGTATTGAATATATTTTATTATCTTTCTTTGGAAGACAGCCTGTGATAACATGTTTTATAATTTTTTAATGATTTAGATATAAAATCTTTAAATAAGTACACATATACTAGTGACCAACACCAAATGTTGTTTTATTGGTACTGGACTATGATTCTTAAATTTTGAATAGCATTGTGCCTTTAAGCCAATATTATTTTGATATTCCTAGGGTCCAACATGATAGCAGGACCTAAATGTGCTGTGGGTACAGATATATGTTGGTGGCAACTATTAATTCTTTGGTTCTGGCATTGGAAAGAAATTTGACACATAATAAACACATGGAAAAATAGTTACAGTTTATTTAATCAGATATACCATATCTCCTCTATAAAATGAAACATATCAGGTAATTATAGAGTAAACTCAGCAATAACATTCTGAGTTTGAGCCAAGAACATAAACTGTCAAAATTTCTTCACATAAAAAAAGTGAACACTCTGCTCAGGAGGATAAATACAAAAAATAAATAAGAAAGAAAATTTTTTCTAAGCCTTGTATCGCATTAATTGGATAAAATAACTATCCTTGCTTAAAAAACAAATAACATGGTAAAATAATTGTGAAATTATTCAATGACATTTTACAAAATATTCTGATTTTAGAAATATCCTGATCAGACGTGAAGAAAGGTATATTTTCTTTTGGAGATATAAGAATTTTTTATTATGTTAATCACCATACAGTACATAAGCATTTTTAATGGCATGGGAAGGTATCCTTGTATTAAAGTCATATGAGAAATATCACCATATGAACATTTTGATACAACTTTGTGGATATCATAAAGTGAATCGTGTTTGTCCTCTTGAAAATTGAGAGCTGCCCTTTAGCAATTACCTCCTGATATAGAGATTATGGAAAGGATATCTATAATTGAAATTAGAGGGGAGTGAGCCAAGTTCATGTTGAATAAATTTTTAATAGGATTTATGGCAAAAATAATTATCCTCGTCCCCTAGGATGTTGACATTGAAATCTTCAGACCCTCAATATAAACATAGTAGGTTATACAGCAATGGAAATGAAGTTTGTAGATGGAAGGAAGATTAATGATTATTTTATTTTAAAGTGGAAGATTATATTGAATTATCAGGATAAGGCCAATGTTATCCCTAAATGTGGAAAAAAGAGGAAGAACAAGTGTCACAGTATGTTTTGGAAGACTCATTGTGGACATTATGTTTTCTTAATTGTCTGTTTTGGTGATTTGTTCCCCAGTGGCATAAAATTTACTTCAGTTCAACTGTACAAACACCTATAGGTCTTGTATGGCCAGTACTATTATTTGTGCTGAATATGAGACAGGGTAACACAGAACAGTAAAAGAGGAAGAAGAAGGAGGAGGAAGAGGAGGACGGGGGGGGAAGAAGGAGGAGGAGGAGAGAAGGAGGAAGAGGAGAGCAGGACGAGGAGGAGGGGGAAGAGTAGGATGAGAAAGGGAAGAGAAGGGGGGAGGAAGGGAAAGGGAGAAGGGGAAAGGGAGGAGAAGAAGAAGATGAAGAAGGAGAAGAGGAGAAAGGGAGAAGGAGAAGGTGAAAGAGGAAGGAGGGGGGAGAAGGAGAAGAAAAAGAAAGAGGAAAAGATAAAGGAGGAGAAATGCATGTACCACAAGAGTATGGGAAATGGGTACATTATTTTGGCATGATTGTAGGTATATTGTGTGAGGTCTCTCGATGGATGGATGGATAGATAGATAGATAGATAGCAATAGATGATAGATTCATAGATATACACACTCAATTTGGTGTAGAAATAATGTTGAGACTGCATTTCTAAGACTTTATACAACATAGGTTTACTCATTATTTAGGTGATATAAAAATTGTGATGATGGTGATGATTTTGACTACCGAATAAATAACATGGATAATATGAGGTCTATTTTTTTCAGATATACAAAATACATTTCTTCTTTTCCACTATGATAATTGCATTTTCCATGCATGTTACTATTAAAATATGCCAATTTTTACAACTTGGCATTGGAGTCTCAGCCAACATCTTCCTCCTTCTCTTCCAAATCTTCATGCTCCTCCTGGATCACAGGGCTAAGCCCACTGACCTGATCATCTGTCACTTGGCCCTTGTCCACGTAATGAAACTCTTCACTATACTGTTTCTGTTGCCTGCAGAGCTGTTTGAATCACCAAACTTTCTGAGTGATTTCAAATGTAAGGTTTTACTCTACATGAGCAGAGTGATGAGGAGTCTCTCCATCTGCACCACCTGCCTCCTGAGCATAATCCAGGCCCTCACCGTCAGCCCCAGCACCTCCTGGTTGGGCAGATTGAAACATAAATGCACAAAGCACATCTTCCATTCTTTCATCATCTTATGGTTTCTCAGTTTGTCTCTCAGTACTAACTCCATCTTTTATACTGTTGCATCTTCTAATGCAACCAAGAACAACCTACTGAATGTTAGTAAATACTGCTCACTTTCCCCTGTAGCCCCCACTGTCAGGGCATTGCTTTTCACTTTGACATTATCCAGGGATGTCTACTTCGTAGGAGTCATGCTGCTCTCGAGTGCATACACGGTGACTCATTTGACCAAGCATCAAAGGCGTTGCCAGCACCTTCACAGCACCAGTTTCTCAAGAGTTTGTCCAGAGAAAAGGGCCACCCGGACTGTCCTGTTGTTGGTGAGTTTCTTTGTGGTCATTTACTGGGTGGATCTCATCATCTCATCACCTGTAATCCTATTATGGGCATATGACCCCCTTATCCTAGATTGCCAGAAGCTTTTGGGCAATGTCTATGCCACTGTCAGTTCTTTTGTATTAATTTGTTCTGATAAAAGGATAAAAATATTTTGCAAAAATGTGGCAAAATCACAATTGTAAACAAGTTATTCATGAAATAATTATCCAAAAACCTTTTTCCTTTTATTCAAATAACACTAGAGTTATTTACATAATGTTTAAAATGTATGAAATTATACTTTAACTATATATTTTTGAAACCTACGATGCCAAGGATCTTCCATGTGTTTAAAAGTTCTTTTGTCTTTCATTCTATTTCTCAAAATTTGTTAAGGAAAATTTTATTTCTAATTCAAGAAAATTATAGTCTAAAGTAGCTTCCTTTGGTAACGCAATCGATTCTTTTTAATTAAATTTACTTTTTACTTCAAGATATTAAGCTAAGTATCCAACTTTAGCCTGAGCAACAATTTCTCTCAGCACTCTGTATTTATTTCTCTCTGCTCTGTCTTCTGGAAAGGTTGTAGAGATTTTGCTTTCACTTTTCTCTGGTTTATCTTTCACTGCTTTTAACTTCTTTCTCTTTTTCTCAGTGCTTTTAATATTTCTTTTTCTTTTGTGATATGCAATTTTTATTTCTGGTGAGTATTTTTATTTTACCTATTTTTGTTATAATGCATTTCTGATTTGTAACTTCCTTGTCTAGTTATAACATTAGAAATTTGTTCATCATCATTTAATTTCTTTTATTATTTTTGTATACACTATTAAAACAATTAAATGATTTCATTTCTTCTTATTCTATTTCATATATCTTTAGTGACAACGTTTTTCCATAACCACCCCTCTCTTTAATGTCCTTAAGTTAAAATATTTTTTTCTTAGTTACAATATTTCTGCTCAATCTTCTAGCTTATTTATCCTTTCATCAATTCAGACTAATTTAATATTTAACCAAAATATTATGTATTAAATTTAGGGTTTTTTTAAAATTTTCAATGGTTGAATTCTATTAGGCTCTTTTCCAAATATTCTGGACAAGTGTAGTAGTATGAGTGTTGTAGTATAGTAAGAGTTTCTTACTCTTTATACTGTACTTTGATTTCCTTTGTTTCCCATTGGTTTACTTCAACGTTTTAAACATATTGCTGATATCTATATTATGTGACATGTAAATTCTTCTGACCCTTCACTCATTAGCTTATTTATTTGTGTGTTCTACCTTTCACACTTTTGTTGTGAAATTTGGGATATGTAACATTTGAGATGTCTCTAGTCACATTCTTTCTTTGTTTATTCCAGTCATTTTGGAGTACCCACACAGGCTTTGGTGAGTCAATATCTGGATGGATAGTTGGCTTTTTAGTTTGATTACATCTTTACATCCTTCTTTTGACTTACTTCAGGACCTGGGATGCTCTTACATGTTTTTTTTCTGGCTCTTTTGGACAGTTTAAATATTCTTATAACTCTTGAGTATTTTTAGTTATCCACATTAAAATAAGTTTTGGAATTCAGGTGTTTTTTACTAGAATCACAGACATCCACATTGTACACATGAGGGGAATATTTCACATAGATATCTTGAGGCAGACAATTGCATCTTATGAGAAATTTCCATTTAATGGTATTTGGACCATTCCCTTCACCCACTATATAACCATTTAACAAAATTATTTATAGATTATTTTCCTCTTACTTGAATTTATTTACATGTTTTACAGAAATTTCTGATGTGATTTCTCCAGTATCAATAATTAGGTTTTGCATAGCAATGCATTACTGCTCTGTAACATAATGTTGGTAGAATTATTTTCATGATTTCAGTCCTTTTCACTCCACTCACTCCACTTCCTTTGTAGTATATCCATGACCTTGTAGATGTAATCTCAGTTTGCATTTTGTACCTGTAGCTTTGCAAAATCTTTTTTTAAAAATATGCATTTAGATATCAGACCTTTGGAGAGGTTATGGAGAAAGGGGAACCCTCTTACACTGTTGGTGGGATTGCAATCTGGTACAGCCACTTTGGAAAACAGTGTGGAGATTCCTCAAGAAATTAAAAATAGAGCTCCCCTATGACCCTGCAATTGCACTCCTGGGTATTTACCCCAAAGAAGCAGATGCAGTACAAAGAAGGGCCACATGTACCCCAATGTTCATAGCAGCAATGGCCACAATCACCAAACTGTGGAAAGAACCAAAATGCCCTTCAACAGATGAATGGATAAAGACGATATGGTACATATATACAATGGAATATTATGCCTCCATCAAAAAGGACGAATATCTAACTTTTGTATCAACATGGATCGGACTGGAAGAGATTATGTGGAGTGAAATAAGTCAAGCGGATAGAGTCAATTATTTTATGGTCTCACGTGTGGAGCATAAGGAAAAACATAGAGGGCATTGTGAAAAGGAGGGGAAGGGTGAATGGGGGGAAATTAGAGGGGGCGATGAACCATGAGAGACTGTGGACTCTGAGCAACAAACTGAGGGTTTTGGAGGGGTGGGGGTGGGGGGTTGGGCGAGCCTGGTGGTGGGTATTGAGGAAGGCACATATTGCATGGAGCACTGGGTGTGGTGCATGAACAGTAAATCTTGTAACACTGAAAAAATAAAATAAACATATTTGGGGGAAAAAATGAAAAAATAAAAACTGCAAAAAAATAAATAAAAAGTTTATTTACAAAAAAATAAATAAAAAGTACATTTTCCATAAAAAAATAAGCATTTAGCTAGATGTTATTTGTTGAGTATACTTACATTTATAGTTTCTATTGTCATTTTACAGTGCTTAGAAAATATCATATGCAGAATTTCTGCTTTAATGAATTTAATGGGTTTTTTTTTTAGGTCTAAATATTGCTAATTGAAATGATCTTCTCTGACACTTGAAAAATCTGTGTCCTCTCTTTACTTGTCAAAATACTGGCAATTTGTTTTCTGAACTATTCAAACTTTCTAATAAACTTTCTAATAAATAATTCTAACAAAGTTATTTATCACTCTATAAAGAATTCATTTGTTATCTCTTAACATAATTGTAAATATCCCAATGTCTTACATAAATTTTTGTTTTATACATGACACTCTTTGGTATTATATCTATATGTCTATGTCTATATCTATATTTTTAGATATTGCCTAACTCATGTGTAATTATTAACTACTCTAGTTTTTAAAAAATTTTTGTATCACAATGCCATTCTTTATTTACTATGTCATTTTTATAAAATTGTATTCAAATTCATTTTTGTGCCCTAAATATTGATGCAAAAGAGAAGGTGGAGTTACTCCACAGTCTTCATAAAATCCAAAATCAAATCATACATTTCTTTATCTGTTTTGATTCTGTGCTTTCTTTGTTCCAAACAATAAATATAAGTAGTATTATAGCAGTGATAGGTATATTCTTATCTTACAACAGATCAATAGATTAACCTGTGACAGGAGTACTCATAAATTGCCCCCAAGTTCTCATTTTCCTACATTATTATTCCTTATTTTTCCATCTCAACTTGCATGGAAATTTAGAAACATAGAATACTAACAATTAGAATTATATTCCTGGATAGGTACAAATAATCTAAGTAAACTCAAGAAGGGATAGAATACATGAATAAACCTATAACGAGTAAAGAGTTTAAAGAAGTATTTTCCTACAGAGGAAAGCCCAGACTGCTATGGGTTCACTGACAAAGTCATCAAACATATAATAAAGAATAATTACCGGTCCTTCAGAAACACTTCCAAAAGTGGGGAAGAACTAGGAAATTTACCAATTCATTTACCAATTTATTTTATGAAGGGAGTTATTATCCAGATAACAGAACCAGCAACATCAACATCAACAACAGCAACAACAGAACATCATCACAAGCGATCTATAGACCATGTATCTCATGAATATAGATAGACACATACATTTTTAAAAAAAATTGCAAACTGAATCCACCAGTGTATAAAAAGAATTATACATTATGAATAAGTAGAATTATATTTCAAATGCAAACTTGGTTTAACATCCAAAAATCAATGTAATGAATCATAGTAGGAAATTATAGGACTAGAAATTACTATTTCAATAAATATAAAAAGCATTTGACAAGACAAAGACCCAATAATTTTATTTTTATTTTATTTCATTTTCCCCCCACAATTTTATTTAAATTGCAGTTAGTTAACATACAGTGTAATTTTAGTTTCAGGTGTATAATTTGGTGATGCATCATTTACATACAATACCCAAAGACCTGATAATTTAAAACCCCTCAGATAACTAGATGTATAAAGGGAACTTTTTAGATCTATGAAAACGCATCCAAGAAACACACAGCTATATTGAGGAGGGCACGTATTGCATGGAGCACTGGGTATGGTATATGAACAATAAATCTTGTAACTGAAAAAATAAAGTAAAAGTATTTGGGGGAAAAAAGAGAAACAGCTATTATAATATTTAATCATGAATAAACAGGAATATTATTATTTTTTATTTTTAAAAAAAGTTTTTTCTTTGAATATAGTTGATAGACAATGTTACATTAGTTTCTGGTATGTAATATAGTGATTTTACAAGTATATGTTTTTATGCTATGCTTACAAGTGTAGATACTGTCACCATACAACACTATTAAAATACAATTGACTATATTCCTTATGCTGTAACTTTGATTCTCATGACATTAATTTTGTAACTAAGAGTTCATTTCTCCCACTCTCCTTCAACCATTTTGCTCATCTCTCAACCATGTCCTTCTTGGCAACTATCCCTTTTTTTCTGTGTATTTACAGGTGTGATTCTACTTTTTGATGGTTATTTATTTGTTGCTTTATAGATTCCACATATAAGTGAAATTATATGGTATTTGTCTTTGTCTGACTTATTACACTTAGCATAATACCATCTTAATCCATCCATATTGTCATGAATGGAAAAATTTTATCCTTTTTTATGATTGAGTACTTTGTATTTGATGTGATATGAAGATACATATTACATCTTTATTCACTCTTCTATTGACTGACATTTGGGGTGTTTCCATTAAAAAGATCCCTCACCATGATCAAGTGGGATTTATTCCACAGATCCAAGGATGACATAACATTCAGAAATCAGTGTAATAGAACATATTAACAAAAAAAGCATTAAAATTGTGTGGTCGTTTCAATTGATACAGGAAAAGCATTTGATGAATTTCAACATCTATTTATGATTAAAAAAAACTATCAACAAAGTAGGTTTGGAGGGAACATACCTCAAAATAATAAAGGACATATAGAAAAAACCCATAGCAAATATGATCCTCGATGGTGAAAGATTGAGGCCTTTCTCACTAAGGTCAACAGTAAGACCAGGAGGTCCACTCTTACCATTTTTATTCAACATAGTACAGAAAGTTCTAGCCACAGCAATAACACAATTAAAAGAAATAAAAAACACTCATATCAGAAAGAAAGTGGTCTAAGGTAAGCCCGAGCTAAAGGTGTGGTATATATACAATAGAATACTATGCAGCCATCAAAAGAAATTTTGCCATTTGCAATGACGTGGATGGAACTAGAGGGTATTATGCTAAGGGAAATAAGTCAATCAGAGAAAGACAATTATATGATCTCTCTGATATGAAGAATTTGAGAGGCAGGGCAGGGGGTCATGGTGGGTGGGGGAAGGGAAATAAAACAAGATGGGATCAGAAGGAGACAAACCATAAGAGACCCTAAACTCATGAAACAAACTGAGGCTGGCTGGCGGGTAGGGGGTGGTAGGGATGAGGTGACTGGGTTATGGACATTGGGGAGGGTATGTGCTACAGTAAGTGCTGTGAAATGTGTAAGCCTGATGATTCACAGACATGTACCCTGGGGCAAATAATACATTATATGTTAACAAAAAAATTAAAAAAAAATAAAATAAATGAAGAAGAAGGAAAAAAAAAAGAAAAGAAGTGGTCAAACTGTCACTATTTGCAGATGCCATGATACTTATAATATTGTTAAAAGTAATGAGTGCAAGCAAAGGAAATAGTCAACAAAACTAAATAGCAACTTATGGAATGAGAGATGGCATTTGAAAGTGACATATTACGTAAAGGGCTAGTATCCAATATGTATAAAGAATTTATCAAACTTAACACCCAAAAACCAAATGATCCAGTCCAGAAATGGGCAGAAGACATGAACAGACATCTCTCCAAAGAAGATATGCAAATGGCCAATGAACACATGAAAAAATGCTCCACATCACTTAGCATCAAGGAAATACAAATTGAAACCACAATGCAGGCAACACAATGGCATTAAATTCATATCTTTCAATAGTTCTTCTGAATGTAAATGGGCTGAATGATCCAATCAAAAGACACAGGGTATCAGATTAGATAAAAAAGCAAGACCAATCCATTGCTGTCTACCAGAGCCTCATTTTGAACATAAAGACACCTCCAGACTGAAAGCAAGAGGATGGAGAATCATTTACTATGATAATGGACCTCAAAAGAAAAGTGGGGTAGAAATTCTTATCAGAAAAATTGGATTTTAAACCAAAGACTGCAGTAAGAGATGTAAAGGAACACTACAGCATACTTAAAGGGTCTACCAAACAAGAAAATCTAATAATTGTAAATATCTATGCTCCCAAATTGGGAGCCACCAATTATGTAAACCAATTAATAACCAAAGTAAAAAAACATACTGAAAATAGTACATTAATTGTAGGAGACTTCAACACTCCATTCACAACAATGCACACATCATCTATGCAGAGATCAAAAAAGACACAAGAGCTTTAAATGACCCATTGGACCAGAGGGACTTTGCAGATATATACAGAACATTCCATCTTACAATGACAAAATATTCACTCTTCTCAAATGGACATGCAACTTTCTCTAGAATAGACCACATACTGTGTCACAAATCAGATCTCAACTGATGCCAGAAGATTGAGATTTTTCCCTGCATATTTTCAGACCACAGTGCATTGAAACTGGAACTCAATCTCAAGGAAAAATTTGGAAGGAACGCAAACACTTGGAAGTTAAAGGTCATCCTGCTAAAAGATGAATGGAATCAGGAAATTAAAGAAGAATTTAAACAATTCATGGAAAACAATGAGAATAAAGACAAATTGGATCAAAACCTATGGGATACAGCGAAGGCGATCCTAAGAGGGAAGTACATAGCCACCTAAGCCTCTCTCAAAAAAATTAGAAAAATCCCAAATACACAAGCTAACCTCACTCCTAAAGGAGATGGAGAAAGAACACCAAATAAAGCCTAAACCAAGCAGAGAAGAGAAATAATAAAGTTTTGAGCAAAAATCAATGAAATAGAAACCAGAAGAAAAGAAGAACAGCTCAACAAAATCAGAAGCTGGTTCTTTGAAAGAATTAATAAGATCAATAAACCTCTGGCCAGACTTATCAAGAAAAGAGAAAGGATATAAATTAATAAAATCATGAATGAAAGGGGAGAAATCATGAACAACACCAAGGAAATAGAAATGATTATTAGAACTTATTACCAGCAACTATATGCCAACAAACTAGGCAATCTGGAAGAAATGGATGCATCCTTGGATACTTATAAACTCCCAAGATTGAAACAGGAAGAGGTAGAAAATCTTAACAGACCCTTAATGAGCAAGGAAATTGAAACAATAATCAAAAACTTCCCCAAAAAACAAGAGTCCAGAGTCAGATGGCTTCCTGGGGGAATTCTAACAAACATTTGAAGAAGAAATCATACCTATTCTACTTACACTGTTCCAAAAAATAGAAACAGAAGGAAAACTTCCAAACTCATTCTATCATGTCAGCATTACCCTGAAGCCAAAACCAGACAAAGACCCCATGAAAAAGGAAAAGACTAATATCCCTGATGAATATGGATACCAAAATATCAACATGATCCTAGCCAATAGGATCCAACAGTACACTAAGTTGATTATTCACCACGACCAGGTGGGATTTATTATTGGGATGCAAGGGTGGTTCAAAATTTGCAAATCAATCTATGTGATAGATCACATTAAGAAAAGAAGAGACAAGAACCACAAGATTCTCTCAATTGATGCAGCAAAAGCATTTGACAAAATACAGCATCCTTTCCTGATTAAAACTCCTCAAAATATATGGATAGAGAGAACATACCTCAATACCATAAAAACTATCTATGAAAAGCCCACAGCAAATATCATTCTCAATGGGGAAAAAATTGAAAGCTTTTCCCTTAAGATCAAGAACACAACAGGGATGCCCACTCACTACTTTTGTTCAACATAGTACTAGAAGTCCTAGCTTCAACAATTAGGCAACAAAAAGAAATAAAATACATTTGAATTGGCAAAGACGAAGTCAAACTCTCTCTTGCAGATGACATGATACTTTATGTGGAAAACCCAAAAGACCCTACCCCCAAATTACTAGAACTCATATAGCAAATCAATAATGTGGCAGTATACAAAATCAATGCAAAGAAATTTGTTGCATTCTATATACTAACAATGTGACTGATGAAAGAAAAATTAAGGAATAGATCCCATTTACAATAGCACCAAAAACCATAAGGTATCTAGGAAGAAACCTAACCAAAGAGGAAAGGATCTGTACTCAGGAAATTACAGAACACTTACAAAAGAAATTGAAGAAGGCACAAACAGATGGAAAATCATTCCATGCTCATGGACTGGAAGAACATTGTTAAAATGTTTATGCTGCCCAGAACATTCAATGCCATCCCTATTAAAATATCATCGACATTTTCACAGAGCTGCAACAAATAATCCTCACATTTGTATGGAACCAGAAAAGACCCCAAATCACCAGGGGAATGTTGAAAAAGAAAACCAAAGCTGGGGGCATCACAATCCCCAATTTCAAGCTATATTACAAAGCTCTGATCACCAAGACAGTATGGTACTGGCACAAAAACAGACACATAGATCAATGCAGCAGAATAGAGAGCCCAGAAATGGACGCTCAACTTTATGTTCAACTAATCCTCAACAAATCAGGAAAAAATATCCAAAGGAAAAAGGACAGCCTCTTCAATAAATGGTGCTGGGAAAATTGGACAGCCACATACAGAAGTGTAAGACTGGACCACTCTCTTTCACCATACACAAAGATAAACTCAAAATTAGTGAAAGACCTATGTGTGAGACCAGAATCCATCAAAATCCTAGAGGAGAACATACACAGTAACCTCTTTGACAATACCCACAGCAACTTCTTTCAAGGGTTTGAAAGAAGGTTTTTTCTTTTTTTCAAGGGTTTCCTTTCCTTGTCTCTAAAGGCAAGGGAAACAAAAGCAAAAATGAATGAGTGGGATTTCATCAAGATAAAAACTTCTGCACAGGAAAGCAAACAGTCAACAAAACTGACAGACAACACCTGGAATGCGAGAACATATTTGGAAACGACATCACAGATAAAGGGCTGGTATCCAAGATCTGTAAAGAATTTCTCAAACTTGGGGCACCTGGGTGGCTCAGTGGGTTAAAGCCTCTGCCTTCAGCTCAGGTCATGATCTCAGGGTCCTGGGATCGAGATCGAACCCCGTATCAGGCTCTCTGCTCAGTGGGGAACCTGCTTCCCCCTCTCTCTCTGCCTGCCTTTCTGTTTACTTGTGATCCCTCTCTCTGTCAAATAAATACATAAAATGTCTAAAAAAAAAAAAAAAAAGAATTTCTCAAACTCAACACCCAAAAAACAAATAATTCAGTCAAGAAATGGGCAGAATACATGCTCCACAGCACTTTGGCATCTGGGAAATACAAATCAAAAACACAATGAGATACCACCTCACACCAGGGAGAATGGCTAAAATTAACAAGACAAGAAACAACAAATGTTGGCAAAGATGTGGAGAAAGTGGAACCCTCTTACACTTTTGGTGGGAATGCAGACTGGTACAGCCATTCTGGAAAACAATTTAGAGGTTCTTCAAGACGTTAAAAACAGAGCTGCCTTATGACCCAGCAATTGCACTACTAATTATTTACCCCAAAGATACAGATGTAGTGATCCAAAGGGGCACCTACACCCCAGTGTTTATAACAGCAATGTGGACAGTAGCCAAACTGTAGAAGGAGCTGAGATGTCCTTAAACAGATGAATGATAAAGAAGATGTGGTTCATATATGCAATGGAATATTACTCAACCAACAACCAGCTGAAAGGATGAATACCTACTATTTACATCAACATGGATGGAACTGGAGGTGATTATACTAAGCGAAATAAGTCAAGGAGAGAAAGACAATTGTCATATGGGTTCGCTCATATATGGATTGGATTATAAGGAATAATGCTGAGGATCACTGGTGATGAGAGGGAAAACGGAATTGAAAGAAATAACAGGGAGATAAAAACCATGAAAGACTGTTGACTCTGGGTAAAAACCTGAGGGTTGTGGGAAGGGAGGTCGGTAGGGAGATGGGGGAACTGGGTGGTAAGCATTAAGGAGGTCATGTGATCCAATGAGCAGTGGGTGTTAAATGCAAGTAATGAATCATTGAACACCAAAAACTAAGGCTATACTATATATTGTCTAACTGAATTTAAATAAAATACAATAACATAAAATTTAATTTCATTTTTTAAAAGATTTTATTTATTTATTTGACAGAGAGAGAGATCACAAGTAGGCAGAGAGGCAGGCAGAGAGAGAGGGGGAAGCAGGCTCCCCGCTGAGCAGAGAGCCCAATGCGGGGCTCAATTCCACGACCCTGAGATCATGACCTGAGCCGAAGGCAGAGGCTTTAACCTGCTGAGCCACCCAGGTGCCCCTCCTCACTTTCAAAATGAAGGTGACTGTAAGTCTAAAATGAATCTGTTGTAGGCAGCATATAGATGGGTCTTGTTTTTTTTTTACTCACTCTGACACCCTATATCTTTTATTGGAGACTTAAGTCCTTTTACATTCAAAGTAATTTTGATAGATATGTATTTATTGCCATTTTATTACCTGTTTTGTCAGTGTTCTGTAGATTTTCTCTGATCGTTTCTTATCTTTGTCACTCTTGGTCGCTTTTGATCACTCAAGGTGTCCCCTTAATATTTTTTGCAGGACTGGTTGAGTGATCATGAACTTCTTTAGTTTTTGTTTTCCTGGGAAACTCTTTATCTCTTCTTCTATTCTGAATGGTAGCCTTGCTGGATAGAGTATTCTTAGCTGCAGATTTCTCCCATTCAGCACTTTGAATATATTATGACACTCCCTTCTGGCTTGCCAAGTTTCTGTTGAGAAATCTCCAGTCAGCCTATGGGCCTTCCCTGGTAAGCCAATTACTTCCTTTGTATTGCTGCTTTTGAGATGCTTTTTAATCACTATATTTTGTAAATTTAATTACAATATATCTTGGTATTTGTCTGTTTTTGTTGTTTTTGTTTGGGGCCCTCTTGCCTCCTGGATCTGAATATCTACTTCCTTCCCTAGATAAGGAAATTTTCTATTATTTTTTTCAAATAAATTTTCTGCCCCCCTAGCTTTCTCTTCTCCTTCTGGCATTCCTTTAATACACTTGTTATTACATTTGCTGGAGTCACTGAGTTCCCTAAGTCTATTGTCACTTTGCATAACTCTTTTCTCGTCTCTTCTCTTACCCTTCCTTCCTTCCTCCCTTCCTTCCTCCCTCCCTCCCTTCCTTCCTTCCTTCTTTCCTTCCTTCCTTCTTCTCCTTCTTCTTCTCCTTCCTCGCTCCCTTCCTCCCTTCCTTCCTTCCTTCCTTCTTTCCTTCCTTCCTTCCTTCTTCTCCTTCTTCTTCTCCTTCCTCCCTCCCTTCCTCCCTTCCTTCCTTCCTTCTTTCCTTCCTTCCTTCCTTCCTTCCTTCCTTCCTTCCTTCCTTCCTTCCTTCCTTCCTTCCTTCCTTCCTTTTTTCTTTCTTATTGTTCAGCTTGATTAATTTCCATTAGCCTGTCTTCTAGATCACTAATTTGTTCCTCCGCTTCTTCCATCCTGCTTTTCATTCTATCGAGCATATTTCTCATTTCATATATTGTGCCCTTTATCTCTATTATGCTATTCCTTACCTCTGTGTTAAGGGTCTCACTCATGTTTTCCATTCTTTTCTCAAGTTCAGTGAGTATCCTTATGATCATTGTTTTAAATTCTTTATCAGGCATGTTACTTATATGTTTCACTTATGTCTCTGGCTGTGGCCGTGTCCTGTTTGTTTGTTTGTTTGTTTTTTCATTTAGGGTAAATTTCTGTCTCCTCATTTCATCTGCCTCTCTGGGTCTGTTTCTCTGTGTTAAAAAAAAAAAAGTCTTCTGTGTCTTCTGCTCTTGAAAGTAGTGACTTTATGATGAAGAGGTCCTGTAGTGTTTTGTTCCCTGTTTACCAGAACCTGACATTTTAAGAGAGTATCTTATGTATGTGGCTTACACCCTAATATTATGCCTGACTCACTTTTCTTTTCAGTGTAGCTATCTACACTGACTCTGACTATTGAGGGCTGTGCTTGCTTTCTGTGTTGTTACCAGGACCCACACAGGCCAGCTTTATGGAGTCATTCCCATTGGGGAACTTGGGAGCGGGGCAGCAGTGTTAAAATTTGCCTTAGTCCTATGCTGGGTCCAGGCAAAGAAAGCTGCACAGAGGGCAGTTTGCCCTATGCCCATCCCCCTGACCAGTTGGCACTGAGTCCATCCTCCTGGGGCAACTCCGCCCAGGCAGAAACAGTGCAACAGGCCCCTCCCCCAGAAGATGGCCTGGAAGAACAGGTGTACTGCGAGCCTGTGGATCCCACAAGACTGTAAAATTCCAACGCCAGGATAGACTGAGGTCTTTCTGCTCTGGCCCAGAGGTTTGGGCATG
>CM053607.1:125133592-125165983 GCA_028646535.1 Procyon lotor | reverse complement strand
CATGCCCAAACCTCTGGGCCAGAGCAGAAAGACCTCAGTCTATCCTGGCGTTGGAATTTTACAGTCTTGTGGGATCCACAGGCTCGCAGTACACCTGTTCTTCCAGGCCATCTTCTGGGGGAGGGGCCTGTTGCACTGTTTCTGCCTGGGCGGAGTTGCCCCAGGAGGATGGACTCAGTGCCAACTGGTCAGGGGGATGAGCATAGGGCAAACTGCCCTCTGTGCAGCTTTCTTTGCCTGGAGGCTTTCTGCACCTCTTCAGAGGACGAGAACAAAAATGGCCATGCCCAAACCTCTGGCCCAGAGCAGAAAGATCGCAGTCTTTCTGGACAAATAGTCTCCACTTCTGTAGGCACTGCTGAAAACCACAGCCTCCCATGGTGTGCACCCACTGCAACTCTCAGGGGCCCAGGAGTGCCACTGGCCTTTGTGATTCTAAAACTGTAAGTGGCTGAGGGCTCCCACACATACCCACAACTCCGGGATTGTGTTTGGGTGTCGTCCTTGTGTCTTTTCCAGGCTGCTACTGGCTGCGATCTTTTTCCCCAGTCATGGGCACAGCTGTTTCCCCCTCTCTGGGGATGGTAAATTGCCCCCAGGTTCCAGTCCTTCTCAGGCTGCTCAGGAAAAGAGTGATTACCAACTGGCCTGGATCACAGTTTGTGGCGACCGACCGGAGCTGATGGGCTCCGTGGGGGGTGGGGGGAGGTGGGGGGTGAGGGGGGCGGGGCTCCCTGACCACATCCTGCTTCCCTGCTCTACTGCTCAGGCACTCTCCAGGTTCAGGCCAGAGCAGAAATTGTTCAGTGACATTTTACAAAGTGTTCTGATGCTGGAAGTATCCTGATGAGACATGAGGATTTTTAAAGGCATGGGAGGATATCCTTTTATTAAATGAAGTCCCATGAAAAAGATCTTCATATAAACATTTTGATACAACTTTGTGGATGTCATAGTGGAGAATTGTGTGTTTGTCCTCCTGAAAATTGGGAGTTGGTCTTCAGCAATTCCTTACTGATGTAAAAAGAGATTATAGAAGGAAACCCTGTGATTGAAAATAAAGGAGAGTGAGCTAGGTCATGTTGAATAAATTTTGTTCATAGGATTTGTAATAAAAATAAATAGTCCACTACCAAATCTTCATATCCTTAATGTGAATACATTAGGTTATACGACAATGACAATTTAAAGTCGTAGATAGAAGGAAGATTAATAATTATCTGATTTTAAGGTGGGGAGATTATGCTGAATTGTCAGGATAAGCCAAATGTAACCATGGTGGTCCCTAAATGCGGCAGGAGGAAGAAGAGAAAATGTCACAGTGTGATGTAACACTCACTTGGACGTAATTTTTTCCAACTGTTTGGTGATACTTTTGACATTACCACAAAATTTACAACTCTTCGATTATACAAACACCTACGAGTCCTTTCTAAGGCTATTTAGTATTTAGTATTCTTTACTTACTTTTTTTTTACTTTATTTTTTTTATTTTTTATTATTTTATTTTATTATTTTTTATTTTATTTTTTATTTACTTTAAATATTTACTATTTAGTATTCTTGGTATTGAGTATGAGACAAGGTAATGCGGAATGGGAAAGCAAAACTTTCTACAAAAGAAATGGATGTACCGTAGGAGTATGGAGAATGGGTACATTATCCCAGCATGATTATGGATATGTTGTTTGAGATCTCTCTCTCTCTCTCTCTCTCCCTCTCTCTCCTAACCCCTCTTTCCTTCTCTCTCTCTCTCTGCAGATAGATGAGAGATAGACAAATAGGTAGATAGATAGATGGCAAAAATATATATTTTTTATGTAAAAATATATAGTATATATAATATGATATATAATATAAATCATGTATAAGATATAAAATAAAATGCATGTGTAAATATTTAACATAACATATATTATCTATAAAATATATGATACATGAAATATAAAATATGTGATATGATATATATAAAGATATCTATTTATATATAATATGTACTATTCACACACCCAAACTGGTGTACGAATATTGTTGAGACTGTCTTTCTCAGACTTTATACAATGTAGGTTTACTGATTAATTGGGCAAAATAAAAAGTAGGTGAAACAAAAAATTGTTGTAGTGGTGATTTCGACAACAAAGATAATGACATTGATGATGTGAGGTCTATTTTTTTCCAGATGTACAAAATATGTTTTTTTGCCATTACGATGATCACGTCTTCCATTTATGTTACTGTTAAAATATGGCCATTTTTACAAGCTGGTATTGGAGTCTCAGCCAACATCTTCCTCCTTCTCTTCCACATCTTCATGTTCCTTCTGGATCACAGGGCTAAGCCCACTGACCTGATCATCTGTCACTTGTCCTTTGTTCACCTAATGAAACTCCTTCCTGAGCTGTCTTTGTTGTCTGCAGAAGTGTTGGAATCGCTGGACTCTGTGGGTGATGTTGAATGTGAGGCTTTATTCTGCATGAACAGAGTGCCAAGGGGTCTCTCCATCTGCACCACCTGCCTCCTGAGTGTGCTCCAGGCCATCACCGTCAGCCCCAGCACCTCTTGGTTGGCCAGGTTTAAATATAAATGCACAAAGCACATCTTTCATTCTTTTATCATCTTATGGTTTCTCAGTTTGTCTCTCAGTAGTAACTGCATCTTCTTTTCTGTTGCATCTTCTAATGTGAGCCAGACCAATCTACTGAATGTCGGTAGACACTGCTCACTTTCCCCCATGAACTCCATCATCAGGGGGCTGAGTTTAGCATTGACAATATCCAGAGATGTCTACTTTGTAGGAGTCATGCTGCTCTCAAGTGCACATATGGTGATTCTCCTGTCCAGGCATCAAAGGCGTTGCCAGCACCTTCACAGCACCAGCTGCCCCTCTAGGGCCTCCCCAGAGAAAAAGGCCACCCAGACTGTCCCGTTGTTGGTGAGTTTCTTTGTGGTCGTGTACTGGGTGGACGTCATCATCTCATTCTCTTCAACGATGTTGTGGACTTACGACCCAGTCATCCTGGATTTCCAGAGGCTTCTGTCCAACGTCTATGCCACTGTTAGTGCTTTGGTGCTCATTGGTTCTGATAAAAGGATGAAAATGTGTTTCAGAAGTGTGGGGAAATTACAAGCAATTTCTAACTACTTATTCCTAAGAAGGTACCCCCAAAGATGATTATTTGGCCTTTTTTCAAATGACAAGGCATTTACTTAAATAACATTTAAAATTTAAGTTTAATTTCAATGTAATTTAAAATCACATTTTAATTTATCTAAACATTTTTGAAACCTGCGATGGCATCAGTCCTCCAGTTTCTTTAGTTTACTATGAAGGAGATTCAATATTCCTATATGTGTACAAGTTCCTTTCTAAGGAAAACTTCCTCTCCATACAAGAAAAATTTTCTAAAGTACTGTTCTCGTACTTTAATTCAATATTGGTATTGCCTACTGGCAATATAATATTTTCTTGGAAATTAAGCTTACTCTTTTTAGTTCAATAGACTTAACTGTGTACCCAGTTTCAGCGGAACAACAGTCTCTCTCTCCACTCTTTATATTTATTGCTCTGTGTTCTGGCTTCTATTAAGGCTGCAGAGGTTTTGCTCTCAGCTTTCTAGGTTTTTCTCCATTTTATATTTCGTTGCTTTTAAACATTTTCCCTTTTTCTCAGTGCTTTTAGTTTTCCTTTTATTTTGTGTTACACAGTTGATTAATATTTCTGGTACCTTTATTTATCCATTTTTGTTACAATGCATTTCCGATTTTTTAGTATCCTTCTTTCCTTTTGAAAATAGAAAAATTTCATCATTGTTTCTTTATTTTTTTTAAAGATCTTATTGATTTATTTGAGAGAGAGAGACAGTGCGGGAGCATGAGCCACCAGGAAGGGCAGAGGGCAGAGGTAGAAGAAGACACCCCGCTGAGCAGGGAGCCTGACACAAGGCTCAATCTCAGGACCCCAAGATCATGACCTGAGCTGAAGGCAGACTCTTAACCCACTGAAACACCCAGGCACCCTTCATCGTCATTCCTTTAATTTTGTTTTATTACTTTGGTATACTCTAGTGAAACAATTAAATGATTTTTATTTCTTATCATTCAAATCCTCATTTATGCATAGTGACTACAACATTTTCCATAAATGTCTTCTCTTTGGTGTCCTTGGTTGCAATATTTCTGCTCCATATTCAAGCTTATTTTTACTCTCATCAGTTCAGACTAACTTAATGTTTTACAAAAAATTGTGTACTAAATTGAGTTATTTTATTTTTCAATGGTTTACGTATATTAGGTTCCTTTCCAAATATTCTTGACAAATGTGTATTTTATTGCTCTTTCCACCTGTTCATTTTGCGTTTTCCCGTTGTCTTTAATATTTTAAACATATTCCTGATATCTTTATTATACATGTAATTTCTTTTGACCCTTTACTCATTAGCTTATTTATTTGTGTCTTTCACCCTTTCTAATTCAGTTGTAAAATTTGGGGTGCCACATTTTGGAGTTTTCCAGGCACTCGTCCTTTGTTCCAGTCACCGTGGAGTTGGATAATCCACCCAGGTTTGGGCTCCCTGTGGTCAGCTGGTGTCTGAATGCAGAGATGGCTTCTTTAGAGAAATAGTTCCCTGCTCCTCTAAATTCTTAAGTTACTTCAGGTCCTGGGGTGTTCTTATATTTTCTTGTTAGCTTTGTTGGACGTTTTAAGGATTCTTTTAACTTTTGAGTAATTTTAGGTATCTGTAGTAAAGGGAGTTTTGGAATTGATATATTTTCTACTGAAACCACAGCTATGCACATGCACACATGAGGAAATACTTGGCGTAGATATTTCTGTGGCAGACAAGAGCATTAAAAAATATTTAATTATTTATTTGAGAGAGAGAGAGAGACAGAGAGACAGAGAGAGAGAATGAGTGTTGGGGAGGGGCAGAGAGAGAAGGAGAGGGAGAGAGAGTCTTAAGCACCCTCCATGCTGAGCATGGAGCTTGGCACGGGGCTCGATATCCTGACCCTGAGATCACAACCTGAGCCAGTCACAACTCTGAAACCAAGAGTCAGACACTTAGTTGACTGCACCACCCAGGCACCCCAGCAGACAACGGCATTTTATAAAAATTTCTATTTTATGTATTTGGACCAATTCTTCCATCTTCTAAGTTACCATATCACAATATTTGTAGAATGTGATTATTTTGATAATGTTTGAAGATATTTTCATGTTTCGCACAAGTTTCTAATAGAATAATCTTCCACTATTAGTGGAGTGTGTCTGTGCATCACAGCTGCTTTATTTATTTTGTAACCTGAAGTTACTCTTGGTAGAACTAGTTTTGTGAACTCAAGTCTTTGTGTTCCACTTGCCATGTTTCTTTAGTACATTCAAGTCTTTTTTTTTTTTGGACATTCAAGTCTTTGTAGAAGTATCTCTGTTGGGATTTTCTATCTAGTAGTTATGCAAAAGATCTGACTTGAAATATTAATTTAGTGAGATGGTACTTGTTGATTACATTTAAATAGTTTCTATTGTAATTTCACAGAGCCCAGAGAACATGACATATAGGGTTTCTGCTTTCATACATTTTACGACTTTTTGGGCCTTGAGTTGTGCCATTTAAAATAATTTTCTCTGGCAAATATAAAATTGTTCATCATCTCTTTTCTCATTAACAGTACTTCCAATTTGTCTGTCTTCTGGACTACTCAAACTTCCTACTAAAATTATTTGATAAAGTTATGTAGTACTATAGTTTATTTGTTCGCTATATATACAAACTCTTTATTGCTGTGATAGTTTTACTGTCACTTAATATGATTGTAAGTGTCTTAGTGTCTGTCTTACATGAGTACTTGTTTTATACACAAGTTCTTTGGTATTAAATCTATATGTGGATATGGTTTGGTTTGGACATTGCCAAACTTGTATGTGTAATTGTTAGCTTCTCTATTTCATTACATTCACATCTCAATGCCATTCTTTATGTCATTTTATATGTTTTAACTCAAATTTATTTTTGCCCTGTAATTACTGATGCAGAAGTGAAGGTAGGGTTAGTCTGTGGTCTTGACAAAATCCAAAGTCAAAAGACAGTTCCCTATTTGTTTTGATTCTCTATTGTATCTGTCCCACATAAAAAATATGAGTAGTAAGTATAGCAGTGGAGTGATACTCTCCTTCTTAAAACAGAAGAAACTGTGAGCGTGGAATCCATAGTTGCCTCCAAAATCTAATTCTTCCACATTATTAATCCTTATTTTTCCATTTTAGCTGGTGGAAGTATAAAAACATGTAATACTACTAACTAGAATTAAATTCCTATATAAGTATATATTATCTAAGGAAACTCAAGAAGGAATATACAAGTAGACCTGCAATAAGTAAAGAGAGTAAAGAAATATTTTCCCATATACGAAAAATGCCCAGACTCATGTAAATTTCCTCTTAAATTTATGAAACATTTCCTCTTTCTTTCTTTTCTTTCTTCCTTCCTTCCTTCCTTCCTTCCTTCCTTCCTTCCTTCCTTCCCTCCTTCCTTCCTTTCTTCCTTTCTTCCTTCCTTCCTTCCTTCCTTCCTTCCTTCCTTCCTTCCTTCCTTCCTTCTTTTCTTTTTCTTTTTCTTTTCTTTCTTTCTTTTTCTTTCTTTCTCTCTTTCTTTTTCTTTCTTTCTCTTTCTTTTCTTTCCTTCCTTCCTTCCTTCCTTCCTTCCTTCCTTCCTTCCTTCCTTCCTTTCCTTCCATAAAGAGAGAATGTGGGCAGAGAAGCAGAGGGAGAAGGACAGACAGACTCCATGCTGAGCACAGAGCCTGACATGGGGTAGAGCCCAGGACCCTGAGATCATGACCTGAGCCAAAATCAAGAGTCAGAAGCTTAACTGACTGAGCTACCCAGGTGCCCCTATGAAACATTTAATAAAAAAACGTTTGAAAATAACAATCTTTTACAAATACTTTCAAAGAGGAGAACTGTTAAATTGACCAATTCATTTACTAATAACATTTTATTGAAGCAAATTATTACCCAGAAGACACAGCCAGACAAAACCATCACAAGTAAACTATTGACCGTTATCTCTCATGAATACAGACACATAATCTAAAAATGTGCAAATTGAATCTAAATATTAGCTGTTGTATCATCTCAGTAGAAGAAATATGAGTCTTCTTGGCACTATGCTTTCAACTTCTCCCTGGGTTTGATAATTTTTGTAATAAAACTTGGGGAATATCTTGAATATAAAATTGAGAAAAGTCTTGGGAGAAAAAAAGGGATTCACATGTATAAATTCTAGGACCACTTCTACCTAAATAACAGAACCAGTCTCGTAGATACCCTCACTCCTAGGTATTGATGAGCAAATGTTGAAAAATTCTTATTCTCATTAAGTATTTGTCCAAACATTCCCTTCTGATTACATAAAATCTTCTCACATTTCCATGACAGAACATAGACTACCAGGTACTGTTGTCACTTAACAAATCACCCCAAAACTTAGCATCAGAAAACAACTGTTTTAGTTTGCTCACTGTTTGTGGGTCATCAATGCAGGAAGGGCTTAGCTGGGAAGTCACTTGGGATGCCCCATGCAGGTGCACTCAGACGTGGGCTGGCTGGGTGCTGGGTGTGCAAGACGGCTCGATCACAAGGCTGTGGCCTCGCTAGCAAGACAGTCTCAGGGTCGTGAGACGTCTCACACGGCAGCTCTGCACAGCGCAAGACTCCTAGCTTGAGCAGTCCAGCAAACCAGGCAGAAGCTGGTCTCTTTTCATGTTCTAACCTCATTCCCGCCACCTGGCTTCACGGAGTTGGCTAAGCTGGCTGGTCCCACGGTGGGTTGCTCCTGTTGTTTTCATCCAGGAGGGCAGTGAAGGCTCTGGTGAGGTCTGACCACCACTCACCTACCGCATTTAGGGTGGAGGGGCTGCTCCCTTTTCCTAAATAGAAACTTAAAAAAAAAAAAAGGATAAGCAAATGTTATCTTCAAGGAGAGGTTTTTGACAGGTTTGGCCACATGGCTTGTACCCAGAGAAGGCTGACCATCATGTCTTTCACAGGGTGAGAGAAATTTTAGCTGAACACACGGCTGCCATTCCATTTCTTTAGTCTCTCCTGAAAGCTGGGGGGCAAGAATGAGTTCTCGTGAGTGGGAGGTGAGGGAAGGTCTTCTGTACAAAGTCTGGGTTTCCTTCTAAAACAGAAGAGGCTCATCCTCTCCTCTTTTCCTTCCTGACTGGAGCCGGGACACCATCTTTGGGAGCTGGGATCCACATGTTGAAGACATCAGGACGACAAATGAAAGACTGGGTCCCTGGTGGGTGTGGATGTATTGGAACAGCCCAGAAACATCATCCACTTGGATCCTTGAGCAAGTGAGAAACAGACCATCTTATTTAGGCCAGGATCATGTTGGGTCTGTGTTCCAGCTGTCAGATTGATATCCCATCAGATAAAGGTCCTATGCTTTTTAATACAGGTGAACAGTGCATCTCCTTGGAAAAGGTGAACAGATCCCTGTGTACATGGCTTAGGCAATGATCTCAAGAATGTAAACTCTTTCTCCTCCCCTTAGAAAGAAAGAGCAGTAGGAATAATAACATCAAATGGGGTTCGGTCAGAAGGTGCCAGGCCTGGACTTTTCCAGGAGGGTCTTCCACAACAAGTGCACCAGCAGGCAGAGGGTCTGGGGGGTATATGGGGTATACACTGTCAAAAATAGTGGGTGCCTGCGTGGCTCAGCAGGTCGGGCACCTGACTCTTGGTTTCAGCTCAGGTCATGATCTTAGAGTCCTGGGATTGAGCCCTGCCTCGGGCTCTGTGCTCAGTCGGGGAGATATGCTTGTGGATTCTCTGTCTCCCTCTGCCCCTCCTCCCCCATTTGTGCACATTCTCTCTCTCTCTAAGTAAATAAATCTTTTTAAAAACACTTAAGGAAAAATAATCTGCTCCCTTATCAATAAGCATTTCTGGAGCTAAGTGGCCTTTAAGAATTTCAGTTGTCATGTGTGACCCTGGGAAAGCCTTGTCCCCGGAAGCACACCAACCATGCTTCTCACACAGTCCACTAGGATTAGGGCCATAGGAGGCTTAAACTCTGCCCCTCTCCAGGTCAAGGTTCCTAATGCACTCCTCAGAATCTCTCCATCGTCCTGCCCTCTCAAATGCTCTCCATCACTGTCCCAAGTTCAGGCTCCCGGGCCCAGGGCCCAGTGTGTGCCAGAGGTCCTGAAACTTCCCACACAATCACTGCCTCCTCCCTTAGTAAGAGGAATCCTAACCTGATTCTGCTGAACAGTTACTTTTTCCAGCAGACTGGTATGTCTGTGTGAGTGGGTTCCAGCCAGGGAGCTATAACCGGGCTGTTTGCTGGCTTCCAAGAGAGGAGCGCTGGCCGCAGGAATTCACCTTTTGCCTTTCTTTCTTCCCCTTCCTTCCTGCCTAAAACGTGAGCATGCTGGCCAGAGCTCCCACAACCAAAGAGTAACATCTAGGATGGAAGCTTCCTGCGAAGGAGAAAGAGACACAGAGACAGAGGACAGCTGAGCCCTTCCCACGTAGAGCCCTAGACCACCGAGCTCTCACTTCCATAGGACGCCGTGATGAGTTTTCTGCTGTGTGCAGCTGGATCTAATCCAGCATTCTGTCCTAGCGTTTTAGTATCAAGAGCCAGATTTCAAGTAAGCTGAAGGGACAGTGGGAGAGAGAGTGACAGCCCCAGGACCACCCAGGTCCCTTTCTCTCAACAGCTAAGCCTGTACACACTCGGCTTCCTCCCACCATCAGGTGGGATCAAAAAGGAAACCCGGGGAAAGAGAGCACCCGAGACAGAGATTTCTCGAGGTCTTGGACGGTTGCTTTCACACATATTAATCTTCACAAGCACCCCAAAGGGAGGCACTACTGTCCCTGCCCCTCAGGCAGAGGCTCTGGCAGGACAAATGTCTGGTCCAGAGTCAGACATAAAGGCGGTGAGCCAGAGCTGGGCCCAGCATAGGTCCTTCACGGGACGGGACTTAACCACCACACCTGGTCTCTGGGCCTCAGCAGAGGTGGTGCTCCTACCCTCCCCTCTGCTCCAAATGTAAACTCTGTGATGTGCCCAGGTTAGACAGAGGGTGGACAGTTCAAGGGCCCCACTGGAGGCAAACCACTGATCTCTACAGAAATCCTGTCAGGAAGCCTGAAATCCAGCATTTGTTGAAGATTATCAAGAAAGAGGGTAAGCGAGGAAAATTATGGTGCAGGTAAATATTTGACATGGTTATGAAACAATGTATAGGGCAGATATATAAGTGTTCAACTCATATAAAGCTAAACAAATGTTTCTGTACCTTTGCAAATTTTATTGATGAATCTATGCAAGAAGGAAACCTGGTAGGTATAACCAGAGATGAGGGGGAATGTGGAAGTGTGAATGTTTTTATTATTATCTGCTTCCTGATTTTCTAAAATGAGTATGCATTGCTTTTGTAATAAGAAAAAGGTAAATTAGGGGCACC
The DNA here is from genome assembly GCA_028646535.1 of Procyon lotor. Classification (NCBI taxonomy): domain Eukaryota; kingdom Metazoa; phylum Chordata; class Mammalia; order Carnivora; family Procyonidae; genus Procyon; species Procyon lotor. The sequence continues at coordinate 125,155,492 of CM053607.1, read as the reverse complement.
TGGGTGGCTCAGTGGGTTAAAGCCTCTGCCTTCGGCTCAGGTCATGATCTCAGGGTCCTGGGATCGAGCCCCACATCAGGCTCTCTGCTCAGCAGGGAGGCTGCTTCCCTCTTTCTCTGCCTGCCTCTGCCTGCTTGTGATCTCTCTGCCAAATAAATAAAATCTTAAAAAAAAAAAAAAAAGGTAAATTATACTTTTCATTTTTTATTTTATTTTTTAAGATTTTACATATTTATTTGACACTCAGAGAGAGAAAGAGAGAGCACAAGCAGGGGGAATGGCAGGCAGGGGAGAAGCAGGGAGCCTGATGTGGGACTTGGTTCTAGGACCCTGGGACCTGAGCTGAAGGCAGACGCTTAACTGACTGAGCCACCCAGGTGCCCCTACTTTTCATTTTATTATTTTTTTTATTTTTCCCCCCAAATAAGTTTTTTATTTTTTCAGTGATACAAGATTAATTGTTCATGCACCACACCCAGTGCTCCATGCAACACATGCCCTCCTCAATACCTACTTTTCATTTTAAAAGGGCATCGTAATCTAACATCAAACACAGACCCCTCCAGCACATCCGGGTCCCCAGCCTCAGCACCTGCTCCCACCTTCCGTCCCCTTCTGTGCCCTGGTCCCCATGTCCCACTCCCAGCCTTTGCCCCTCAGCCCTGGCAGGATTCTGAACACACCCAAGGAGTCAGCTCAGGGAGAACATGGTCACGGACTTCACCCATCTGTCCACACTGAAGGTTACTCACCTCATAAATGAAGGTTGCTCACCTCACAAATGAAAATCCACCAAGAGGACCCAAAAAAGAGAAAACTGTTAAAAAGAAACAATAGATCCAAAATGCAGTCACTTGTGCTAAACCCATGTCACTAAACAGGGCTTCCTACCCAACCTGATTTCAGTTTCAATCTTCCCCAGGAATGTAGTTTTAACCAGTTTGGAATTTTTTGTTCACCACTGATGAGGTAATCCACCTAAGTCCCTTTTGTTTCACAAAAGGAGGTGACCTTGCCCAAAATAACCTTTTAACCCCGTTTAGGATTTCCTTGTCCTGCCTTTAAAAACCTTCCCTTTCTGTGGCCCTTTAGAATTCCTTTCTATTTACCAGACAGGATGCTGCCTGATCGTGAATCCTTCAATAAGGCCAATTAGATCTTTAAAATTTACTTGAATGTTTATTATTCAATGACGGCAAAGGGCAAGAGACTGGTGGAGGGAAGACTCACGGAGGGAAGGCAGAAGCAGTGGTTCTCAGGAACCAGGAGCAGGAGGATGGCCGGAAGTGGAGGAAGAGCTACAGGACACAGGCAGAGGCCTGGCCTCAGCAACTGCTGGACCCACAAGCACACTGCATCCCTGCAAGGCCTTCTGTAGGCAGCCGAGACCCTCCAGCCCCGGGAACTTGCCACCTGCACTGGCCATGCCAGTCAGTCACCAGCTGTTTTGGGGAGGGCTCACCTGGCAGGGGAGCTGCACGGAATGGGGAAACTCTTCCGAATTACCTTTAAATCTCTGGCCTCAAGGTTCATCCTGAAATTTTTAACACGTAGCACTTTTGCGTTTGGTATTTGTACATGTACATTTGTACATACAGGAGGATCACGGCTCTTCAGGGACAGCAGCCATGTACATATGAACCACACCTAAAGATAACATGACAGGGCAAATGTGGCCTGAGGACCTATATCAAAAGAAGAGAAACAGGACCCGGAGACCCCTGTCAGTTCTCCTTGCTTCAAGAGAAACCTCAGAAATCAGCCGGTAGCTTCCACGAGTGGCCCCTCCTCTGAAATCCCTCCCAGAGGGCTCCCCCCCGCCCAGCCCACCACCTCAAGCGGACCATGTGCTGGTTGGCCAGGAAGTCTGGCCCCATCCACCACCCTGGGGCTTGACGGAGGGGAGACCAGAGTACAAAGGAGACCGAGGAGGCATCCCTGGAAGAAGGCAGTAAAGGACAAAAAGGGAACAGTCCAATAGTAGGTGGTGGTTAGCAGCATGGACCCCGTTCAAATCCACCACTGCACCCCAACCAGGTGGTTGGGCAAAGGAACCTGTGTGTGCCCATTTCCTCATCTGTAAAATAGGAGTTCTTCCCCCCAACAATTACTCGGCAGGTTACATGAGTTCACATTAACCACGGAGCACTCAGAACAATGCGCTTGGTGAGCAATTAATACTTTTAGTGCTAAGAACATGGAGTTTCACAGCCCAAGCACTCCCGGCCAGGGCGTCACTGCGCCTTTCCCATCTGCAAATCATGGATAACGACCCAAGTCCCTACCCCAAAATAGGGTTAAATGATCCATCTAGGAGCAGACAGGAGGGCAAAACTAGCTCTACGGAAATCTGAAAGATTAAAATGAATGACCCCGGTTCCCGTAGCACACTCAGCATTCTTAAGCCCAGAAGGGAGGCCGGAGCTACTCCCTTTGGCACCAGGAGACCCCAGTCCCCCCACAGTTCATAGGTGTGAAGCACCAGAATGGTTTCTGTGAACAAAGTCACCTACCCAGGGTTGTCAAACCCACTAGTGAATCATCAAAAAAGAATAGAGAACAGAAACTCTTGGCATGTGTTTCCCATATGCTAAGTCTCAGGACATGCTTACCAGCTGTGTATTGCAGGTGGTAGGATAAAAGGCATTCTCGCTGGGATCATGGTCAAGACTCTGAGTGCTTCTCCCTGACACGGCATCAGCTCTGCGTCCTTGAACTCAGGGGCAGGCCCAGGAAATGCGGCACCCAGCACATAGCACCCCCTTTGTAGGGAACTGCCCGGGTCCTCTCAAACCAGGCCTTCAGGCTTACAGCAAGTCCAAGTCCACCAAGGGCTCACAGCCCACCTCCAGAGATTAGCAGCAGGGGACTGCAGCCTTGGACCCCAGCCCCTCCCCTCCATGCCTGGCCTTTCTTTCACACCCAACCCCTCCCAGCTCCCGTCTTCCGGTCATCTGCTTTCCTTCCTTTAGCTGATCCACTTCCTCTTGCCATCCAGGCCTTTCCCTCAGCCCTTGTTCTCTCCTTTTTCCTTCTTCCTCTATCCTTCAGCTCCTTCTCCACCCCCTCCTCCTGTTCTGGGACACACAAACACACACACACACAGAGTTTTTCAGACAATTCAGCCTTTATTTTTGAAAATAATTCTGTAGCTTCAACTTTCTTCCATGAACTGAGGTCAGGCCAGAAGCAAACACACACACATTGCTCTCCAACCTGCCATCCTCATCCTAATCGGAGCAGACAGGGGTATGCCTGGGAGACAGGGGAGGGAGGCAGGAGCCATCCTGTCTCGGCTGTCCCACCTCACCCTGAGAGGGCCACCTGAAGCCCCAAACTTCAGGGAGCGGCCTGTGCTCCAAACCCCAGGGGAAAAGGGACACAAGGAGCTGATCTCTCTTTCAGAAAGCCAGCATGAAACCTCCTACAGCACCAGGGAAGGGATCAATTTTTAGAAAGGCCAGGACCCAGGAACAAAGTCTGTTTCTTTGAGGCAGGATGAGGGAGGCATGTCCCAGCACACCAAGGCTTTCTCCCTATCAAACTCCCCTCCCCTCCACTTCTGGGGATAAGCTGAGGAGAAGTCTTGCTTCCCCCCTCCCCCCGCTTCAACTTCTCATCTTAGAATCACAAACTGCTAAGCTGCAAGGAAAGAAGAGCAGAGAGGAGGTCAGGGATTAGTAGAGGGGCAGAAGAGAAATAGGGGTGGGTGGCGGTAAACCCTGAAAGCCCAACAGCTCCACCCAGACTCCGATGACACCCCTTTGGTTAGTCTCATTTTGGCCACAGATAAGTCCCCTTTGCAAATAACCCAACAACCCCTCCAATTGGGGGAAGGTGGGAATGGGGAGCAGATACAGGAGGTGAGCCCATACCCTGGTTGGAAGAGCCAGGACAAGGGAAAGAGAGCTGGTCAGGAGAGCTAAAGCTGCCCACCTCTCTGCAGATGCTCTAGGAGAAAACCTGGAACGTGGAAGTCTGTGTCCCCAACGTGCCCAAGTCTCTCCCTACCACACAGTGGTTTCCTGTGTAATACCGCCCAATATGCCCAGGCAAGGTTCCCCTGATTTGACCTCCCTTGAGAACAGGAGAATAACCCTCACCTTATCCTCTGTGCTCTTGAATGCCATTCAAAAAAAGAAAAAAAAAAAAAAAAAAAGAAAAGAAAAGGTAAATGTACCCAAGAGAGACACACAGAGAGAATGATGCAGCCCAGGGACTTGGTCCCATCTCAGCCCACGTTACGGCAAAGAAGGAGCCCAGCAGGGACCGGCAGGCGCAGCTAATTCCAGCTAGGATCGTAGCCATCCCAGGTCTGCGGAGGGGCCAGGTGGACGCGGCGGCCCCGGAACAGGAAGCTGACGATGCCCCGGTAGCCGGCCCTGGGGACACCGGACTTGAGGTCGTCCATGACTCCCAGGGCTTTGGCAAAGGCCTTGAAGCTATCCCTGCCGGTGTACTGCACCCGCACCTCCCCCAGCTCGTTGCGCTCACTGGTCCTCACTTTCTCCACCTGCAGCAGGGGCGCCCCGTAGACGCGGGCCAGGAAATCTCTGTCATAGGTCTCCTGCCGCAGGTAGGACAGGTCCAGCTGGGTGAAGGGCACGAAGTGCTGGTTCAGCTTGATGAACTTGAGGTGCTGGTCGAAGAACTGCCCGTGGCTCACACCCTTGCGGCCAAAGGTCATCGTTCTGGAGATCTCGGGGCGCAAGCAGGCCCGGCCCTGCCGCTGCTCCGGCCGGCGCATCCAGTCGTCCCAGAAGGCCCGCGGCCACTTGGGCTCCAGCTCGGCCCAGAGCTCGGCCAGCAGCAGCCAGCCGAGGCCCGGGAAGAAGTCTGTGCGGTAGAGCAGCTCGGGCTTGCTGGCATCCACCATCTGCTCCTTGCCGTTGTCATTCCAGGCGGACACGCACCAGAGGGACGGGTCGGCCCGCAGCAGCGGGTAGGTGGCCTGGAAGTACTCGAAGAAGTCCGGCGCCACCTCCAGGTCGTCCTCCACCACCACGGCGGCCGCGAACTGGAAGCTGTGGAACACCTGGCCCAGCGCCCAGCGGTAGTGGCGCGCAATCTTGTAGTAGCCCTGGAACTTGCGGTGGTCGGGGGGCACAGCGATGCTGCTCAGGTCCGGCTGCCGGATGTGCGTGACGGCGCTGCCGTACGAGGCGATGACTTGCGCCGTCTCCTCGTGCCCGCAGTCCTGGCTGACGATGATGGGGAAGAGCTCGGCCGAGGGCCGGTAGTGCAGCAGCTTGTCCAGGCAGCGCCGCACCGTGCTGCGGTCACACGCGATGACCAGGATGGGGATCACGGCTGGTGCGGGGGACACGGGTGGGCGCGGCGGGCCGGGCGGGGCGGCCGTGGGCGCCCGCCACCGCCGGCTCCAGCGGGCATGGTGCTCCCGGATCTGCTGCAGCAGCCCCCGCTGCCGCTCCAGCTCCAGCTCGGCGTCCTCGGCCAGGCGGATCACCTCGCGCGTGAGGCCGGCCGGGTCATCATCGAGAGCGCTGTCCGCAGGCAGCCTGCCGGGCGACGGGCGCGTCCAGAAGAAGAGCAACAGCAGGGCGTTCCAGGCCACGAAGAGGATGGCGCCCCACAGCACAAGCCCTGCAGACTGCTTCTTCAGCATCCTGGCCCCCGCGAGGGAGGCCGGCAAGGGTGGGGCCCGAGGCTGCGCGGGGCTCACCTAGCGCACTTCCGCAGCCCGGCCTTCGGGACTAGGAAGCAGCCATGCACCTGGGGAGAGGACACAGAAAACCAACCTTCATCACAAGGGCATGGGGCTGTGCTGGGGTGTTGGGAGGCCAGGAGGTTGACTCCAGAGCTCCCTCTCAGAAAAGAGCTAGCTGCCTGTCTCCTAATCTGGGATAAATGGCACAGGACACCATACTTTCCCCATTCCAGAATGAGTCCATGAATGCTCAGAAAAGCAATCTGGTTTGAGGGGAAGTACAGAGGGATGCTGTAAAGGAGGAAGCAAGGCAATCCTAACTTTACCTTCCATACCTGACAGACTTCAGTTACATCTTCCATCCAGAGTTTAGGGGCAGGGTTGGAAGTGAGACCATCTGCCTCCCATTCCTCAAATCAAACTGCTCAAAGAGTAATGCTTTAAAAACTCTAATAGTGCCTAGGTGGTTCAGTCAGTTAAGCGTGGACTCAGGTATCAACTCAGGTCAAGATCTCAGGGTCCTGAGACGGAGCACACAGGGGCTCAGAGCTCAGCCAGGAGTCTGCTGGAGTTTCTTTCCCTCTGCCCTTCCTGCCCGCTCACACACCCCTATTTTTTTTTTTTCTCTCAAATAAATAAATCTTTAAAAAAAATAAAAATAAAAATTCTAGAATCGCACCTCTAGGCCAAAGTCAGGCATTACCCAATAAGGAAGCACTGGAGGCATGCTCACAAAGGTCAGGGGCAAAGGCAACCTGCGCACCATGTTAAATATGACTTAACATTCTGTTGGAGGGATCAGCCGATATGAAAGGACCACAGAAGACAAAGGCAGAAGTTGAAAAAGAAGCAAGACTATCTTTATTTGTTGATACTGTAAGAATATGCCTGGGAAACTGTAAGAGAATTAACAATAAAACAAACCAAAACAACTGAGGAACTGAGCAAAGTAGCAGGATATAAAAAGTTACATGCACAAATCAACAGCCTTCATAGCCACAAATAACTCATTACAAGTCACAATGGATGAGAAAACCCTATTTTACGACAGCCATAAAAACGATAAACTATGTAAGAATAAACTTAACAAGAAATATTCAAACCTATATGAAAAAGACTGTGGTGCCTGAAAGACACAAAAGAGGACTTACATATCCTTGTTCTTAGTTAGGACATCTCGGTATCATCAGAAATCTCAATAAAAATACGTTTTTTGGGAGCTAGACAAACTGACACTAATGTGATGGGCCCCGGGTGTTATATGCAACTAATGAATCACTGAACATTAGATCAAAACCAAATGATGTACTATATGTTGGCTGACTGAATTTAAATTTTAAAAAATGAAAAAAATAAACATACAAGATCTAGGAAAATAATGAAAACGAGGTGTGAAAGAGGGACTAGCCCTATCAGCCATTAAAGTACTACATATTACAAATCTTTTATCAATAAAACGATGTGATGCTAGTAGGTAAATAAACAGATCATCCAAAGGAATACAATTTCAACTACAGAAAATAGACCCAAATACATGTAGAAACCTAATATATGATACAGGTGATATTTAAAATTACTAGGGCAAAAAAAAAATGGTCTTATTAGTTGTTATAACAACTACATAGCTATTTGGAAAAACAAAATTAGATCTGTACAGAAGAATAACTTCCAAGTGGATTAGAGAACTAAATATAAGAATAACTATATAAGTGCTAGAAGAAAATATGGGTCATTTCCTCTATAACTTGAGTACAGAGAAAGGCTTTCTAAGTTTGATTGGAAATCGAGATGCAGTAATAAGTAAAAACACTTTTGCATGATATAAACACCATTAGCCAAGTTAAAAGACAAACTGGGAGAAAATATTTGCAATATACATACAAATAAAAAGCCAACAGTCTAAGAGACAAAGAACTTTTAAACTGAGGGGGTAAAAAGCCAAAACACAAAAAGATACTAAAATGGTCCTTAGACATATGAAAAGATATTCAATTTCACTTATAATAAGAAAAATGCAAACTGAACTATACAAAGATAAAATTTCTCACTCATTAGATGCAAAAATTCACAGAGTTGTTCTCTTAAGAGTGTCAAATGAAAAAACAGAAGTTCTTAATTTTAATGATATTCAATTATCAAGGGTTTCATCTTTTATGGATCATGCTTTTCACACTGTATCTAAAGAAATCTGCCAAAATCACACTTACCTTTTCCTATGTTTTCTCTTTCAGGTTTTATAGTTTTAGGTTTTACATTTAGGTTTACGGTTCATTTTGAGTTAATTTTTGTATATGGTGTGAGGAATGGAATGAATGTCCTTTTATAGCAGTTTGGTAGTTTGTCAAATGCTAAACAGAGAGTTACCAAGTCCACTCTTAGATACCCAAAAGAAATAAAAACGTATGTCCATACAAAAACTATCTGGAATGTTTATAGCAGCTTTATTCAAAATCACCAAAAACTGGGAAAAACCCAATGCCCATCAACGGAGGAATATGGATAACAAATTGTGGCTTACCTATAAAATGGAATAATATTCAATGGCATAAACTATTGATACACACAACAGATGGATGAATCTCAGAATAATTATGTGATAAGCGAAAGATGGAAAGAAGAGCACGTACACTGATTCCACTTATATAAATCTCCAGAAAATACAAAGTAACCTATAAAGAAAACAGAGTGGTTGCCTAGGTATGCAGGCAGTGAGGACAGTGAGGGGAGGTATCAACAAAGGGACAGTAGGAAACTTTGCTATTATCTTGATTGGGGTAATAACTTCATGGGTGTAGACGTACATACAAACTTACAAAACCGTACATTTTAAATACATGCACTTTATGTTAATGGTACTTCAATAAAACTTTATTTAAAGAAAGACATTGGGTCAAATGACAAAATTGGAATGTAGGTGGTCAGTTAAGTATCAATGCTAACTGACAAACAGCCATACTGCGCTTATGGAAAATATCTCATTTCTTAGCTAATTCAGACTGAAGCAATTAGGAGTAGAGAGCCACGACAGATGCAACTTCTCAAACGGCTCAGAAAAAAAATATCATGTATACATAGAGAGAAAGAGAGCGCAAATGTGACAAAATGCTAACAGGTGAATCTGAGTAAAAGACTGAATGTCCTTATTCCATTTTAGTTCTTGCATTTTTTTTTGTAAATTGAAATTTCCAAATAAAGTTTCTTAAAATCAATATGGGGATGTTAGACAGTTCTGACTAGCTTTGTCCAATATGGCCCCAGTTAGGCACATCAGTAGGGGCAACTGAAGCAATCCATTTGTCCTGAACCCCTTAATCACTCATCACACACCTGGAGTCTGCCAGGCTCTGGGAAGGGACTGGGACACACATCTTATAAGAAAAAGGCATAGTCGGGGCGCCTGGGTGGCTCAGTGGGTTAAAGCCTCTGCCTTTGGCTCAGGTCATGATCTCAGGATCCTGGGATTGGGCCCGTGTTAGGCTCTCTGCTCAGCAGGGAGCCTGCTTCTCCTGTCCTCTGCCTGCCTCTCTGCCTACTTATGATCTCTCTCTCTCTGTCAAATAAATAAATAAATCTTAAAAAAGAAAAGAAAAAGGCAGTCCTACCAACCCTCTTACTCTACCAGAACCCACTACTTGAAAGATCTACCACACCCTCCAGTTCCCAGACAGCTGACATTACTGACCATGCAACTCTCTCCCTGCCCTCCTACTTCTGGTCCCCACTCTTCACACCCTAAACCTTCAGGTACGTGCCCTCTTGTGCCCGCTGCTCTGCCAGTTACCCTCTGCCACACAGCCACCAAAATGTCAGGTTCCAGATCTTATCTCTGCACTTCTGGGCTCTTGGGCAGGCAGATCCAGGGTCAAAGGATCAAAGTGTTGATCCTGAAGGATCTCTAGAGGAATCTGGATTCTGTCTCCCTCCTGGGGAGACTCCCCCAGCCCCTGCCAGCAGCACCACTACCTGTCTTCCTCTGAGAAACCATCCATGCCAACAATTCCACAGCACGACAACTCCAGTCTCCTCAGAAAACTCAAGTCCGTTCCACTTTACTGTGTCATTAAATTCCCCTGTTATCAGTGCTCATACACAAATCAGAGTTTCCTAGAAGAGGGAGACAACAGATTTCCAGTTTCTTTCTCCCTCCCCCTCAGGATATGGTCATTGATGGATCTTTCCCTCCAATCTCCTTGTCAGGATTCTCTATCCCCTGAATTCCTGCCTCCTAAATGACTGGGCAGGAAAAGTCTTTAGATAAAGGGACAGCGGAAGGAAAAAAAGAGACTGAACCCCATCATCTGAAGCTACCTCAAAGCTGGAGGAGCAGACCTGTCTCTGACTTACTGGTGAGCCACCTCAGACCGGCAAGCTCTCAGACTGGTGGCAAGACCCCAGGGGTTTTGCCTTCACTCTCCTCCAGACATTAGGAACTAGGTGGCCCACACCTACTTCCAGAAGCCTAGAAATCGCCCCCCTCACCCATTCTCCTAAGCCAAGGAGTTCAGAGCACTCTTCTCAGTCTCTCAGAGGACTGGACTCTAAGTAAGTCTGTAAACAGCAGGCATGGCTAGATGGCCCACAGGAAACAGCTGGCCCAGTCTAGTCCACGCCCCTACCTTAGCGCTCAGACCCTCATTCTCTAGACCGGGACCACTTTTTGCTAAATTTTTGAAACAGAACTTGCTCCTCTTTCCTCAGAGAACACAAAACGTCTATTCCCAAGCCCCACTGCTTCTCTACATAGACTCATCCAGAGACCCAGTGCCATTTCCTACTGCTTCCTCACACATCTCTGGGACAGGATCCTCCTCTCTAAATGGAAGTTAACGAATAGTATGTGCATACACAAGCACGTGCGTTCTCCAGCAGCTGGCTGTGTCTGAGTGATGATGAAGCCCAAGAGGCCAGCCCAGCCTTTGGCTGGCAAGCCAACTTGTTCATCGAGGAAGTGCGGCTCTTAGTCCTACCATCAGGAGTAACAAGGGCAAGCCAGACAAATGCTTGGCACCACCCCTCGTTTTTTCACATCTCTGAAACTCAATCTTCTCACCTCTAAGATGGAAAGCATAATAGAATATGCCCCTGAACTGCCATAAAGACTGGGTGAGATAATCTACCTCAAGTGTTTAGAATAGTGCCCAGCTGTGACATAAATGCTAGCCAGTCCTTCCTCTGTCCCCTCTCTAGCTGGCTCTCTTTGCTCCACTCCACTGGGTCCTTCTGGGACTGGCTAGCTCCACTCCACTGGGTCCTTCTGGGACTGGCTACAAACACCTGAGCCTGCCTCAAGGCCTTCACATGGGCCTGTATGACTGGTCTCTTCTTCCCTCCATCCTTCACTTGGTGTGCTCTCATGTCTCTGCCAGGGAAGATGTAAGACAATGTGAAGTCTACCTCCTCTTCACTATCATTGACATCAGTGCAACTTCTTGCACAAGATCTGTTAAATCCCCAGAGCTGCAAGCTATTCAAGGATGGGGACCAGTTCCCCAGTGCAGCCAACCTGCTGTGCTAGGATCTATGACCATCAAGAGATTTGCCAATGACCTAAAAAGTGACTTCTGTACAGATGCCACTCACCCACAATCCCTTAACTGCAATTCCCAAGCCCAAAAAGCACTGACAACGAGAAGTTTTCAACACTTTGAAATTTGGCAGTGAAACCTTTGGTGAAATCTGATGTGATCAAATGTAAGGCTATTTATAGTATTTATTACCCATTTAGTGTGACTATTTATATTTGCCACAGAAATCAAGATGCTGGATTATGGTGTGCTGTTTCACACTTTATACTACATCATAAGTGTACCAGATCATCTTTTTAAAATTCAAAAAAATTCTAAATTCTGAAACATATCCAGCCCCAAGCATTTCAGAATTATGAAAATCAAAGAGACAGTTACTCATTCACTGCCACAGTCCCATTTCAAGCCCTTGAACCTGAACTCTCTCTCCTTATGCGACACTGCTTTAAGCCTCAACTCTTGATGTAGCTCTTCAGCTAGTCTACCTGTCCCTAATCTTGCTTCCCCCAAGCAACCTTCCCAACAGCAACAGAGCATCCTTCTTTCTTGAAGTGCACAGCTGGTCACAACACCAACCTGCCTTAAAAATTGTCAGGGGCTACCACTCCCCACAGAATAAAACTCAACTTCATTATGATACACAAGGCCTTCAGAGCAAGCTACTTATTTCCCCCAACGAGTACACTTATATGCTGCTGTCTTTGCCCCAGCTGTTCCTTCATCCTGCAACATCACCCGTGGACCCAAACTGTAGGCACTCGCACATCCGTTAGAGCCCAGGTCAGCAAATCCTTCCACAGCAACCCAGCCAGAGCCAGGCCTTCCCACAGCTACCCTCACACCACTCTCTCTCCCCTCCTCCTGTTTCTCCCCTCCACACTGTAACAGAATCTGTGGCTGTCCCTATGTGGTTCTCACCTTACTCCTTAGGGAAAAAGCTCTATGACCTTTTAACCCTATTACAGTGCTTGACACACATATGAAGTTTAAATGGCTAGCTGGTGGACTGCTTGCATTATTAGCTAAATCAGGGAGAAAAAAGACCAAACCAGCAGCATGAGAGTGAAGGATTACATTTTCCAAAGATGATCACCACATGTCCCATCCCACATGCTCTTCTTACAAGGACGTAATGCCATTCCTCCCACTAGAGGTGGGGGAATGTGAGGTCTATGTTCCCTCTTTGATCTGTGGCCACAGAGGAACTGACCATGCATGAACTGCAAAACCAGTCCATGAAAGGCAATGCAGTTTCCACTTGTTGCTCCGCAGATGCACGCTCTTTGAATGTGGCCACAGAGGTTGGAAGAAGAACAAGCCACGTGGACAGAACACCTACAGGTATTCCAGCTCACAAGCTAAGGTTCTAGCCAACAGCAAGCACCAACCATTAGACATGGGAGGAGGCCTCTCAGATGAGCCCAGCCCTGGCCACATCAGACTGCAACCGCAGGAACGACCACGAGCGAGAACCACAGAGCTAAGATAGGAATAAAATGCTTCTGCTGTTTCAAGCCATTAAGTTTTGAGGTGACGGGTGATACAGCAATAAGTACTTGAAATAATGAGTAGAATAGAATCTAAGTACCCTTGATAAGCACAGTAAGTGCTCCTCCTTTCTTCTGGGCTCAAAGCCCCAAGTCCAAAATCTGAGGGCCTGCCTCTGCTCATATTCCCTTCCTCATCAATGGCTATTATTGAACAATAAAAACATTTAATGTTCAAGAGCAATCATTCACTCTCTCTCACAGTTTCGACAGGTCAACAGCAATCATTTATTCAATAGCAATCATTTACTCTCAGTTTCGACAGGTCAGGAATCTGGACTGTGGGGCAGAGGAGACTGATGTCCATGATGTCTGGGACCGCAGCCGAAAGACTCAAGACCGATGGCTGGGCCGAAGGGGAACTCTCCCTCAAAGGCTTATTCGGTCCCATGTCTGCAGGTTGATGTTAGCACAGTTAGATGAAGTTCTGGCTGCAACACCCTCCACGGAGCCTCTTCACATGACCTGGGTTTCCTCTGAACTTGACGGTTGGGTTCTAAAGATGAGTGTCCCAAGAAAGAGAGTAAACCAGGTGAAACTGTATCCTTTTCATGATCCAGCCTTGGATCCCTTCTGCCTTTTACTCACAGGTCAGAGGAATCATGAGTGCCTGCCCACACTCAAAGGGAGAAAACCATAGATCCCACCATTGGTGGGTGGAGAACAATGTCCAATTGTAACAACAAGTGGAATGGGATATTTATGGGGTGACCATTTTGAGAAAATATAATCTGCCACACCTTCTTTTTCTAAAATAGAACGATAGTCTTTAACCCTGACCTGAGCTCCTGATGTTCTGATATTAATGACATTTGCCTGCAAGGCACAGATTCAAAATTAGTTGTGTTTGCTAGTCTTCACACTCCTTTAGGGAAGTGACACAGTTGATCCACACCACCAAGTACAAAGACAGCTGCACTGTGGTGGAAGATGAGGAATGAGCATTTTTAGTGTGTAAAACCCTCAGCCAAAACCCAGGAAGCTCTGAGCAGGTCCCACCAACTCCTGTGGGTCTCAGTTTCTTCCTCTGAACGACTGCCTAGAAGGTGTGAGATCCCTTTCCACGACTCTGATTCCATGGTATTCTGCAGCCAGTCCCTCCTCCCCAGCAAAACTATTTCTTACACAGCAAGAGAACATCAGATAGTGAACTTCCCTTCATGAGCAACAATGGAGAAGTCATACTTCACTTCAAAAAAAGTATGGAAGTTAACAAGTAATATTGACAGGCTTCCCCTTCTTTGTCTTGTTTACTATGTTAAAAAAGTACTGCCTAAAAAATCCAAAGCACAGAATATACCCCAGATAATGGAGACCCAACTGAATTACTTTCTCGTTCATTATTAGACATCTGCTAGACTCCTGCATCACGTATCAGTCTCCATACTTTCACAAGGACGGAAGAAATGAAAAGAAGTCAGGGAAGATGCACTAAATAATTCAAGAGCTTAGAGAGTAAGACCTAGGAGGAAGGCATGCAGGTTATTCATCCTGAAAAAGAAAAGGCTAAAAGGAAGCATGATGTTAATGCAGCAAAAAGTATGAAGGCCTGGGAAACCAGGTAACCTTGGGCAAGTCACTTGACCCACTTGTGCCTTGGTTCCCTTATTTGAACACAAAAAGAACTGATTTGGATCTTCCCCAGGTTCCCTGGTTTCTGATGATGAAAAGGATAGCCACAATTTCCAAAACGTCCCAAACAGGAAGTGAGTTTAAGGTGTCACATATGCCACTGAGGTTAAACATAACTACACAGTGCTTTCTAACTCTGAGAAAAGGGCACGGAATCAGGAATCCAGAAGAGCTCAACGGTCTCCAGTAATGTGGTCAGACAGGGGTGATTCACCATGGGAGGCAGACTCAGGGAATGTAAGTATCTAAGAGAAAAGGCTCCATGGTCTGAAAACTGTTACAAGCAACAGAAAATGAAGCTAGATCTCTCAGTGATGACCTAAGGCAAAGAGTAATTAAACAGGCCACAGGGGCAAGGGTAACCAAGGTGGAGTCTCTCACCCTGGGGCTCACTGCTCAATCCAAAAGCAGATCAGCGGGCCACACAGCCCCTCTGCTCCAGTTTATAAGATGGGGGCCCTCTACGTCTCAGGAGCCCCCGACTCCACACACGTTAGCTAACAGGTAGTTAAGTTTTCTTTTCAATTTACATATTTTTCACATTGAGTCAATTCTTCCTCGCGGCTGAGGAGGAAGAACCCCAGTAACTAGTGGGAAGGACGCTAGGGTGGGGTCTGGGAAAGGCCACCTCCCCTTTCCGTTCCCCAAACCTTCGCCAGCAATCCCACCTCCTCTGGCCCGGCACCCACGAACGCCCTACCACCGAGTTTCACAACCGCCTCCCTCCCCGCGGAGCCCGCCCTCCCTCCAACAGCTGGAGGCCCGGGATTCCGAGAACCGAACGCGGAGTTCCACTTCCCGGCTCGGGAGTGCTGCGCGGCCGAAACCCGGGCCGGGCCCGGGCAAGTCCTTCTCGCCGGGGCTGTCGGGGGACACGAAGCGCTCGGAGAGGGGCCGCTTCTCGAGCAGGGACTCGAGCCCCTGGGGCGCCCTCTCCGCTCCCGCAGGGCCTCCTTCAGCCGGACCTTCCTCCCCTCCCCGGGACCAGCCTCCCAACTGACGGACGCCGGCGCTTCGGGCACTACTCACCAGGTCCTCCCGACTTCCCGGACCTGAACTTGGGCCGCCCGGGGCGCGGGGAGCCAGCCCGGTGCCCCGGCGCGTTCCAGGCGCTCGCGCGGATGCCGGCGCCTTCCTCCTGGCCGGCCCTTCCTACATGCGCCGGGCCGGCCCGCCAGCCGAGCAACGTGGCCCTTCCCCGACAAGGGCGGGGCCGGGAGGGCCGAGGGGCGGGACCGGCCGCCGGTCCTCGCCGGGGGCCCGTTTCCCCCGCCCGCCTCCTCCGCCCGACTCAGCAATTACCCGCCGGCCGGGCATCCCAAGTTTTCCGGGTTCTGAACTTCAGGAGGCGCTGTGTAGACAGCTATTACACTGGGCCTTTCCCTGCTCACGATCCCGACCCCACCCACACCCTCAACCGGGTCCCGCGAAGACTTCGGGAATCTTGCCCTCCCCAGCCCCACAGCCTGGAGCCTCACAGTTAATGGGGAGAGCCCAGCCTCAGGTAGGCCGGGCAGCCGGATGATGCGTCCACCAAATCCAAGGCCGAGGCTGTTGGGGACAGCGCTCGTCAACCTGCTAAACTCTAGCTTCCGGAAGGGAAGAGCTGGGGCAACAGAGGGGCCTTAGGGTGCAGAGATGTGAGAACGAGAACCAAGGTGCTAAAAAAGAAGCCAGAGAGGAAACACCTGCTGCCAAAAGCAGAAGGGGGCCAACTGTTGTTCTTTTTTAAAAGACTTTTTTTTTCTTTTCGAGGTGGGGAATGAGAGCTGTTCACTCTGAGTACAGGAGCAGAGGACAGACCTGTCCTCTGTAAGAACCTCATGTAAGAACCATGAGATCTAAGGAATAAAGGACTTAATCTCAAGGTCTTGTGGGAATCCGTAAAAGGGAGTGAGGGAGCGCCCTGGAAAAGCCCTGATGCCTGGGAAGTGAGGGTAGGAAACTGAGAACTCCTGGCTACTCCTGCACACCCAGTCTGGGGCCAGCCCTACCAAGTGGTGAGAACAAAGTCTATAGGCACCAGGCCCTGCCCCAATCCACTTCCCTCTTGTGCTCCACACAGCAGGCAGGAACTTAGCAGTGTGTGATTACTGACTGATTTCACTCACTAACTTCTTTCTACATGAAACCAGGAATTATGTAGGGTTCTAGGCAAAAAAAAAAAAAAAAAGGCAGGGCATGCCCTAAAGTTCCCCTGCCTCCCACCTGGGGTAAGGAAATAAACCAGTTGCACAGAGGCCTCCACATGCAGAACTCTCCCAACAGCTCTGCAGAGGGTGCATTATCATCCCATTCTACAGATCATGAGTGTGAATCTCAGAGTTAAGTGCCAACCCGCTGAAGGTCGCAAGACCTAGTGAGGGGCATGGCCAGGTTTTAAATCCCGGCATTCCTGCACTCATTCCTTCCTCTTACACACCCTTGAGTGAAAATGCTCTGAGATGGCTGTGTGTCCAGCATGACATGTGCACAGTGGGGCAGCAGTGGAAGCAGTTGGAGCCTAGCCCTGAAGGAGTGAGAGTGAGAAAAGAGCTGACACCTCACTGAGACTGGACTCGTGTGTGTGTGTGTGTGTGTGTGTGTGTGTGTGTGTGTGTGTCTCCAAGGTTTCTAGCTGAGCTGACTTTATGGACCATGGTAAGAAATGCAAGCCCACACTCACAGGCCAGCCAGTAGACACTGTCTCAGCACATCTGCCCTCTCTTTATGCTTTCCTTATGAAGGGAGTTGGGGGATATGGGAGGCCGACACACTCACATTCCACGTCAAAGAAGGAAAATGATAATTCCTAAAAGTGTAAAAAGTTGGGAAATACTGGTTTGTAGATCCAAGATAATCAGGAGCTAAAATCACCCTCCAGGACAAAGGACGCTGAAAAGTGGGGCAGACCAACCAGCCCATGAGATGTCACATTCCCACCTCTAATAATAATCCTTCTCTATCGAAGGCAATTCAGTGAGGACAAGAATGGGGAACTGCTTGTGCACCAGAACTCGCACCCAATGACTACAATCCTTTGTTGAAATTCCAATTACAGGAAAGTCTACCGGTAGAAATTCCCCAGCTACAAAAGGACTGTCCCAAGCAGACAGAGCCTGGTTAGAGAACTGGTTTGAGCTGGATTCTTGGATGGAAACAAGAGAAAACACTTGGTCTGAGAGGCAAGAAGCCAGGGTGATGGGTGCCACATTGACCTGGGAAAAGAGGCCGGGAGCTTTTGATGGAGATTTCATGAGGAGGTGTTACAGGGCTGGGGGAGGGGTAGAAGGGCAGAACAAAGAGCTAGGTGCCTGAATTCTGGGAATGAAACTGAAATTGGAGTATTTGAAAATGGAAGAAATAGGAAGATCTGATCACGAGAGAGAATTAGAAGTGAAAATAGTGTATCCTGCCCACCCCCACTACTCCTCTACCCCCCACTCTACCCCCCACTACCTGCAAAAGAGGACAGGAGAGATAAAAAGAAAGAAGTGAAAATTGTTCCAACTGCCTTCCCATAAACCATACCTGATACCCAATTCGGAAACCCTGAAATTTTTTACAATTTGGAAAGAATTCATGCTCTGAACTTAAGACAGATCTTGGCTAGAAACTCTCAGAAGAAGTAAATCAAAGTTTTAAATCAGTGTTGTGTCTAATTTTCCCTCTCCCATTCTCCCAACATCCCCACTTCCCTTGGAGACCCAGAAACACAGCTCATCAAGATCAAAGAAAAGAGAAAAGATTAATACAAGGACCAATGAGCAATGTCGGTGAAATGAGACTTTGGTTTGCCACATACAATTCCTTTTGTATGACAGAATGGTATAAATAAATTCAGTTAAAACACATGCACAACTTTTGGTTAAGTCTATCACTGCTCCTGGCTAAGTGGTCTGAGATCCTGGTACCTCCGTGAGAAGGCGCCCCTGTGAGAAGGCCGATGACTGTCTTGACAAGACTATCTTGTGACAGGGTCAGACAGAGCACAGGACTAGTACTTTCAGTGAAAATGACAGAGGAGAGGAATTCTGGTTCAGTCTAGGGAGGAAATGTCTTACCAGAGAGACTGTCTGACAGGGCACTGAATTTCCCTCCCTGAAGGTTTGTAGCAGGATCCAGATGGCCCTATTAGGTCAGATGCTACAGAAGCAGCCCAGCACTGGGCAGGCAATTACAGTATCTGCCTCTCCACACTGAGGCAAAACCTTTGTGCTCAGGGCTTCTGTAGCTTCCCCTTACATATCAAACTGGGGAAATAATCCCTGCTCCCTCTTCCTTACAACAGTGTAGTGACAGAAAAGTGACCCAACAGCCTGGACACTTCACATAACATAAGCACCATATAAATACAGCACAACTCTCTGCACTCGCAGGCCTTCCACGTAAGATGGGGGCTGCAGACGCATCCTGGGACCAGAGATCCCTTGCAAGGAGTAGCACCAGGAATGTGGTGGGCCAGGCTGGCGCAGGTGACATGCCATCCTAAATCTAGACCTTCTAAAGTAGAAGCCTGGCCTGAAGGGTACTGCCTACCCCAAGCCAGCCTCAGACCAGAGAAGGTAGCTGGGAAGGCAGGCAAGAAAGGAAGGAGGGGAAAAAAGAAGCTAAGTCATAAGTACATGATTTTCAGCTTGCAAATGACCTTAGTTATTGCTGCCAACCCCAAAGAATGTGAGTCCAAGTGTTACACAGCTAATGAGAGGCAAAGAGATGCTAGAAGCTAAGCTTCCTGACCCATACCTCCAGGCCACTATACCCTACCGTCTATCAGAATTCCCAACACATCTCCTTTGTTTGTTGTCACTGAGAAAACAGGTGTCTTGGCATGAGTAAACTGGGGTTCAAGGAAGGAGCAGGAAGGAGGTGAGAGGGTAACTATGAACAGGTCTGTGGGAAGAGAGCCTGCAAAAATATAAAGGGCTAAGAGATGGCAGTCCAAAACACCTGTCATCTTCAAGAGCAGGAGAGAATACCAGGATATGGCACAGGAAGAAAGGCCTAGAATTTACTCCAAGAAATGGAGCTAATCACACACTTGGCTCTCTTTAATCTGTTACCCCAAAGGCACACTCCACCAAGTGTGGAGAGCCCTGAGGACCAGAATTGCCAATCTAAGTTCTCTCAGGGCCCGTGCACCTTTTCCACCACTTGATGATCCCAGGTATTGTTTAACAGCAACAAGATAAGACAAATTCAGGGCAGACTTTTAATTGAGGACATACAAGGCTTTTGCCAATACACTAGTTCAGTAAAAGAACAGAACTCCTAATTCAGAGGTTTTTTTTGTATGTACCAATTATACAAGCATTATTAAGCAATGTCAATGGTACTGTTTTCCACATACATGGCCCTGGACACTTTTCAAAATCTATCATTTCATTTGCCCCCTGTAACAAACTGTTAGGGACCTGGAAAGTTACTTATCCCCATCTTAGAGGTGAACAGAACATGGCAGAGCTTAACTGACATATCTAGGATTGCACACTAAGAAAGTCAGAGCTGGAACAAAAATTCAACTGATCTCGAACAGTATTCTGTTCTTCTGCTGTCTGCATAAGGTTTCATGGCCTAAACCTGAAGAGAGACAATTTAGGAAGTTATCTAGACCATCTGCTACCCTCCCCCAAGGCAGGTATACTCATTTAGTTCCCCCAAAACACAGCAGCCTGCCTCTGCCTCTGCCTCTGCCTATGTAATCCATCCTAGAGTCTCTTTAGCCCAAAATGTGTTGACTTGGTGTTGGTCCGTATAGATAATCTAATCCAACCTCTCCTCAGAAGCCTAAATTCTTTTCATGTTCTCCTAGTCCTAACTTCTCAATGGCCACTGCACAGAACCTCTTACAATGTACTCCTCCTAACTGGGTAAAGAGAGGCTGGGAACAAGTCTGCACTCTAGGAGGGAGAAGCGGAGGTAAAGTTTCCTGTGTACCCAGCAGGGTAAGGGTTCTCATTAGGCACTTCCTAAATGGCAGCATCCCCAGATTTGCCCCACTCAACATTTTCTGCGACGAGCAGCAAGACACCCAGTGGCAAGTGAGACGGGAACCTTACCTTTCTTCTCTTCTCTCAGCTGCTCCCCTGGAGATCATCAAACCCCCTTCCAGCACTCCATTTCCAAAACTTAGAATCCCAAATCAGATACACCAAAGTGCAGCTTCTCTCCTCTTATCCAGGTCCAAAGTCCATGGCTGAGTGGACTCTGTGGGGGAGGAGTCTGGGGGGGGAAGGGGTATGTCCAGGCCCCTCCCCCCCCACTGCAGGTTCAGCGTCCCTCCCAGGGGTCTGTTACATTCCTTCATTCAGCTGGCTTATTATGCCCAGAGTCTGGTGTTGGGCAGATCCCAGGTTCTATCCCATCTCTTGCTCAGGGAAGGGAAGTCATCCACTGTGAGGACTGGCCAGTCTGTCTTCTGCTGGGGTTCATTAGAAGAAACAGGCCATAGAACCGGCATGGCCAGAAGGCTGATTTCAGTGTTAACCTGCGGAATATTTAAACATTACGACACTTTCTATCCTATTATATATCCCAATGGATTCCTAAGATCCCCTACCTAAAATAGATTCCTTTACCCTGCTCTATCATCAATGGAAACTGGTCTTCTAAGAAACATAGAAAAGAACATCCTTCTTCCTTCTCCCTCTTGTCTTGTGATTGCCACACACTAATCTCCTACATCTCCCAAGCTTCTTAGAGTGTTCAGTGTTTTAATCGCCTGGTCAGCTCTCCCAGAATGAACTAAATCCATTCCAGACCTAGATGCTGGCACCTTCCACATACATTCTTTGCTCCTTTCCCTTCACCCTCACTTCCCCCTCTGCTTCCAAAACTGTGCCAGGCATGGAATTCCTAATCTCAAACTCCTTCCCCAGGGCCACTGAGAGGACTCTCCTGGAATAGAGGCCTGAGTCCTGCCAGCAATAGCTGCACAGTGTTCCAATTTCTCAGTTCGGAAGCCCACCCCGATCGCCCCCTCTTTTCTAAGTTTATTCTCACTCTCTCTCTCTCTCTCTCTCTCTCTCACACACCCCGTCGCCCCCTCCCTTCTAAATTTATTCCTACACACACACACACACACACACACACACAAAACCTTCCTTCCTGTAGGGGCGTGGCATTCACATGACCCCCCCCCCCCCAAGAGTTTAACTCCTCCCACCCTTCTCCTCTGAACCCAGTGCTCAGTGTTCACGGGGGGTAGGGAGTGACACTGCGACCCTCCCTAGACTCTGACCCCCACTCCCACCCCCTACCGCCCGGACAACACTCGCCCCAGCAGCTCTGGGTCATTACCTGGATCCCGCCCGCCTGGTCTCAGCTGGAAGCCGTGGCCCTCCCAGGTCGGAGTCCAGGCCCCAGGCTGGGTCCCGACAGGCGGCCCAGGCCCCACCCCCTCGACCCCCGGCGGCCGGGCCCTCCCCTCGCGCTCCTTTCCCCCCTCCCACCATCCCCCGCAGCCACTTCCGCCCGTGCTCCGGAAGTGAGTCCGCGGCAACTGCCACCTCCCTTCATCCCGCCTCATTCTTCCTCTACACCCTGCTCC
>CM053607.1:125016191-125133492 GCA_028646535.1 Procyon lotor | reverse complement strand
GCAGACAGAACGGCAGCGAGCGGGAGCGCGCGTCACTGGGCCCCCGCGCGGTAGGAAGAGCGCATGCGCCGCGGTGCCTCGGCCAGTCACGGGTGTTGACGCTCGGCCGGCCGGGCGGGGTGGGACTTGGGCAGGGAGGGGGTGGAGTCGCTACGGCCCCTGGCCCTGCTCAGGTCGCCTAGCAACGGCCGGCGGCTGGCGCTGCGGAAGGCCCGGGCCGCTCCACTCTGGCTGTGTGGCCTCCCTGCCGGACACAATTGGAGAAGCGACGAGGCTTGTGTTAACCGCTCCTGTGCCGACAACTCTGGAGGAGTACCCAAGGAAAGTGTTATTCTGTTCATCGCTTACTTTTTCTCGCTGCTTCTCTCGCCCAGGCAGGACGTTTCCTTGGGTCAGAAAAGAGAAAGAAAAGGGTAAGAGTGCTCTAAAATGAATGCACCCCCCGCCCCCCGCCTTCAGTACACGTTGTACACGCTGTGCGAAGCACTTTGGAAGTATTAACCCTCAGTATTAATACATGGTAACAGCAGGGAGTCAGCCTGCAGATACAGGACTGGAGAGCGGTGGAGACGGCCTCCACCTCCCAGTCCATGACACTATCCAGTCCTGCCGCGACCACATTCCACCTGACACCTCTCTCGGAAGAAACCTTTCCACTCCTGCAGTGGGCTTGCAAGTCCCAAAATGGCCCTGGTTCCTTTTTATTCTAAATATATTGGCCTGACTTGCTCTTGAGTTCAACTTGAGGAGCTACTACTAATTTTTGGAATTCATATGTCATCCACTTAATGACATGTCCTAGAATCTTATCAAGATTCTAGGCAGCCTCTGTTTTTACCTCCTCTCTGAAAACGCCAACCTGGGCTACAGTCTTCTGGCCTACCTTGTGAGATGTTATGATTTATAAGAAGGAATATGTATATTTGCTCTTCATTTCATCCCTGGATCAGAGTTCCTAAGTTTTCCTAATCAAAGTTCCTTGAAATTTCCTAAGTGATAAGATCACTAGGAGCATCTTATGTTCCAATGTTTGGTCGTTGAAGGTGGTTCCATAGGTTCCAAGCTCTTGTATCTCTTCATCTGGCTGTTCATCTGTATTCTTTTTTACATCCTTTAATAAATTGGTGAGTGTAACTAAATGTTTTCCTGAGTTCTGTGAGCTGCTCTAGCAAATAATCAAATCCAAAGGGAGGAGGTCCTGGGAACTGCCAATTTGTAGCCAGGTCAGGCAGAAGTTGTGAATAACTTGGGGACCTGCTACATGTGATTGGTGTCTGAAGTGTGGTCATTCTCATGAGACTGTGGGATCTGATGTTAGCTGTCTCCAGGTAGATAGTGTAAGGATTGAGTTAAATTGGAGGACAACCAGCTGGTGTCACAGAAAATTCCTAGGTAGGGGGAAGAAAACCCTACATATTTGGTGTCAAGTTATCAGAAGTGAAGAGTTCTATAGAATAGGAAAGAAGACATGGAAGGAAAGTTTGGGTTTTTTTAGTACATATATTGGTCTGACTTGCTAGTCTTGAAGCTGAATCCAAGAGAAGCTATAACTAATTTTTGGAGTTCATATGTTCTAGAATATTGCCAGGACTGTGGATGGATTTGCAACCCTCGGTTTTTTTCCCCATTTCTGAAAACTGGAACCTAGGCTCCAGTCTTCTGGCATATCTTCTGTTCTTGTGATTTCTCCAGATTGCTAGCAGTGACTAACACATATTTCCCATACTGGGAGTGTAATAATTGCTGAGTCAGGAGTCTTGAAATGATTTATTTGGAAAGATGTCATAATAGTAGAAGCATTCTTAAAACAGAGTTTATATTGCTGTTACACTCAAACATAACAGGTCCACAAATAAGTTCTTTCCCAACTCAAACCTACTCCATCCAGCTGTCCTTCTCGTCTGAATTAATGGCAACTCCACTTCATTTATTCAGGCCCAGACCTTAAGACCCATCCTCATACACCCCTCTCACATCCCTCTACCCAGGGAAATTTTGTTGACTGTGCATTTAAACTATATTCAATATCCAACACCTCAGCATCCCCACAGCAACCTGCATCCCTCCTCACCCAACCAGATCTCTGCTGTACTACCCCTCCCCCAAAAGCCTAATCTACATACAATAGCTAAAGGGATCCTGACATTGGTTTCCCAGTTCACTTGGGAGTAAAAAGCCAAACTCCTTACAGAGCCCAACAGCAATGAACTCCCTGCTTCTCTCTGCCCTGCTCTCCCTCTGCTTACTCTGACTCAGCCACACTGCCTTTATTGGTTTTCCTTGAACCCATTTCAGGGCCTTGGCACTGGCTGTTCCCTCTGTTTATAAAGCTCTTCTAGATATCTGCCTAACTCACTTCCTCATCTCTTTCATACCTTTTCTCAAATGTCACCTCAGTGAGGCCTTCCCTGACCAACCCATGTAACCCTCCTCCTCACAGTGGTGCCAATCTATTTTCATCAGCTCCAGTTTCTCCGTAGCACTCACTTATCAACTAACATACTTATTTGCTTACTACTTATTGTCTGTCTGCCCCTGCTAGAATATAAATTCCATGATGGGGCGGGGGGGGGGGGGGGGGGGGGACATATTTGGATATTTGATTCCTTGCTGTCTCCCAAGTGCCTAGCCCTAAGTTGGTGCTCACCAAAATTTGTGGAATAAATGGATTGGAACAACTCTTTTCATGATAGAGTATTCCCACCCAAGCTTTCCCACATGTAGGTACATGATATAGTATATTTTGCGATATGACTTTTTTTTCTCATCATACCATAGATACTGTTCACATTTCTAAATATTCATAATATGCTTGTTAAATATACTTAGATTTTTGCATGCTTGTTCTAATTAGTCAAATGATACAGAGGAGCGTCAAGAAAAAATTAATTTTCTTCCTCTAATCCCACCTTGCTGAACAGGACCACTTTTACATTTAGTAGATATCCTTCCAGATATTTCCTAGACACATATATAAACACATAGCAAGTACAGATTTCATAGTTCAGAGACAGGTAATGCCTTGTAACTTTATTTTCTGTAACTCAAGTCACTTTTTATTCTAGGCCTTATTACCTCTGATGGCAGAAAAACTAAATCTAGTTAATTCAAGGCAAATGCTAGCACTTTATAATTTGTTTATTTGTTAAGGATCCACTACAGTTTAATTCCAGTGAATTCAGAATTTATTAATGCCTTTTCTTCTATCCTTTTATTTTCACATAATTACCCGGTTTTTAAAATTCTTATAAAAGAAATGGGCATTCATTACAGAAAAACAGTAAACCACAAATAAGCAAAATGAAAAAATTAAAACATCTAGAAATAATCAAATCTTAAAAAACAAAACAACTGAGTGGCATAGTCAAATCTTAAAATCTTAATATAATCAAATCTTTAAAGAAAAAAGGATTTTATTTACTTATTTCTCAGAGAGAGAGGGAGGGAGAGAGCATAAGCAGGGGGAAGCTGCAGGCAGAGAGAGAAGCAGGCTCTCTTGCTGAGCAAGGAGCCCAATGCCGGGCTCCATCCCAGGACCCTGGAATCATGATCTGAGCCAAAGGCAGATGCTTAACCAACTGAGCCACCCAGGTATCCCAAGTGGAACCTGTTTTTACGTCACTTCTGTGAATTGCCTACTTTAATCTTTTTATAGTCACGTCACTCTATTTTAAAGTGATTTTAGAGCTAGAGCTGTTTAGAGCTAGCGCTATTTTAGAGCTAGAACTCTATTTTATAGACTATAAACTAAAATACTGTTACTTATGTTGCAATTATTTTCCCAGATTGTTATTTGTCTTTTAAGTCTGTCTCTGTGCTCATTTGACATTGCAGGTGTCAACAGCTGTTAGGCCAGAATTCTGGTCTTACTGCCCATGCTCTGCCTTCAGAATAAATTAATGCTTAGGAGTAGACTAAAGACTTTTGTATCTGTTTTTGCCCATGTGATATAAGAAGTGAATAAGAAGACAGGACCATCGTCTCCACAGAAAAGGCCACAGAGTCCCCAGATGGAGAAGGAGGCGTTTGGGGACAATTTGTGTTTTCTGGAGAGCATTGATACCCAGTGCCATCCTAGATTTTTGGAAATCACAAATTTAAATGATCTGTTATCCCTATTAGTTATCCCTACCCATACACACATAATTATCACACCATGATTCTTCTGTGCCAGGTGAAGATAGTCCTGACCATGGGCATGTTCTGACTTTGTCTTCTCTCACTCTCTCTTTGGCCTGGTCGGTATTCTTTCCTAAAACACCCTCCTCCTAAATGTCTTTCTTAGTGTCTGATTCATTAGTCACCACACTGCTCTCTAAACTCTACTCCCTTCAGCAAATCCAGGAGGTGAGGGTGGACTTTTCTGGAACACTGAAGATAGCTATCCCCCACTCCCTTTTTCGTGTTCCCTGTGGCTTTAAAGAAAAAAAGGGTGGGGGGGGGGCAGAGTTTCACTGCGAATACGTGACTGAAGAGGATGTGACAAGCTCAGACATCACCATAGCTAAGTGTAAAGCTGGACTTCTTACAGACACGTAAGGAATCCTAGTAAAACCCAAGATATTAAGCAGAGACTTGAGGTGAAGGTTAGGTAGCTGGTGGAGGTCACTGGGGATTGCAATTAAGTCATGGGATGAAAGCTACTTAAGTATACTTAGAATCATAGCGCTTTCTTCATTTCATTTCACAGTGAAGTATGCACTGACCATATCTGCACTGTGTCTGGTCTTTCCTTACTAAGTTGCATTGCTATTTTAATTATTATAATTTTGAGCTTTTCTCCCCAAGTAGACAATGAGTTTCTTTACGGCAGAGACCTGTTTACCTTAAAACACTCCTATAGTTCTGTATTTGTTTAATTCAGTGAACATTTACCTGCCAGCTCAGATCCTGGCTCCTCTGATTTCTGTGGTGGAAGATTTGGTTTCCTTTTGCAAGGTGCAGATAAGGAAATGTATCCTTCACCCCTGGCAAGGTATTCATGAGGATCAAATGAAACTGAGGCTGTGGGAACTCTTTTAAAACTGCAAACAGCAATGTAAATATCTGTGGGGTTTAGAAGTTTGCAGATAGCAATCGGAAAGTGCTGGGTGGTGGTCACATTGAATTTTCCTGGGAGATCACTTAATGCCCTGTCCAGCTGAGAACAGAGAATGCCTGAGGCCCACCTTCCCCCTGGTCCCCTTAGGAAGCTACTCCTGTTTCTCACCTGGCCTGTCCCTTTTTCAGGGCTTTCAGAGTATGATTAGTGAAATGATTTGAGCCATAGTGAAACTATGATTTCAGAAAGATTGGTATGATTTCAGCCATAGTGAAAGCGGGTCTGCTTTTAAACACCTTTCTTTAAAAATTACAGGTCCTGACTATCACTGGGCTGTTTTGTTTTTAAATCTGTGAATTTGCATTTAAACCAAGAGCAGCTTGGGTCAGCATTTCTGTAGACCAGCTCCATTAGTGAGGTTTGTCCAGTTACCTAGTGAGTAAAAAACCTTGGGTCCTGATGCCGGCTGAGGTTTCCTTGTACTGCGCCTCTACAGCTGGTGGGGGTGGCTGGGAGAGAGGAGGAGACAGAGAAGGGAGAATTCAAAGGAGCACAGTCCAAAATAGAAGTGCCCTTTGCCTTCAAGACATAATCAGTCACAGGGAAAGAGGAAACTTATTCTCAAGAAGGAACAAGGAAGTTTACAAGTAAAAAACTGAAGACATTTCAGAAGTACTGAAGTATTTAGAGAGACAAATTAATCCAGAATATCTCCTGGGGTTAAGTGGGTCATGAGCAATGTCTTAAAGGGAAGGAGAGAGTAACTCCTGGTTTGGGGTCATGAATGCTTTACTTCTATCAGAACCAAGCTCAGACGGGAATATTCCTACCCCTTTTAGCTAAGCTGGTTTTGGTGTCAGGGTGCTTGGATTCTAAAGGTCCTGACTACAACGACCAGCTCTCTCACAACCAAATCCTTCAAAGCTTCTCCTCATACAGGAGAAGTTCTAAGGACTTGGGAGAAAACGATTACAACCATTACCCCCAACTGTCATTATAACCTAATCATAATCCCTTATCTTTTTTGAAATGGGTTTGAAACCAGAATAATCATTTCTAATTATTGGAAACATTTTAAATAGCTTTTATTAACAACCTTTATGAGTCATAAAAAGGAAATGACATACATAAATCTTTTGGAGGACCATCTCTGATCTTTTGCTAGGTGGGTGATTCACTGTTTTCCATCTTGTTCTGGGACAAAGGTGTCCGAGGGGCAGAGGGAGTGGGAAAAGGAATCTCAAGCAGCCTCCACGCTGAACATAGAGCCTTATGCAGGACTTGACACGGGGCTGAAACCAGCAGTCAGACATTTAAGCCACTGAGCCCTTCAGGTACCCCACATGCATGCATTTAACATGCTTTCTTGAGTGAGCAAAAAACAATTGGAATTTCAGCGGAGAATTGGGTGTGTATGTGTGTGTACATGAAATGGATCAGATATACTCAGCTACAACCTACGGTGAGGAGAATATTCCAAGAAAAAAATAATTTGCTTTTTTCTGGACCTTGACAGTACCTAGAACAGCACAGGCACTTCATTCCAGGGAAGAGAGCAGGGATCTTTGGTCTGAGGAACACAGGGACTCCGAATTCATCTCCCCTCCCACAGTCTGGGCTCTGCTTTGTCCTCCTCTTTCCCCAGAAAAATGTTCAGAAGTCTTTTATTACCAGCTTAAATGCCACTCCCTCCTTGAAACCACAGTAGTTGACAGCACCGATTCTTCTTTGCCTTGTATTGGAATTTGTCGTGGTGCAGCTGTCCCTGGTCTTATTCCTTTCCATATTCTTCAGCTCCATCCAACCCCCAGGAGTATCTTGAGAGACTGGAGTGGAGTGTGAACAGCTCTAAGATGTAGCTAGATGTGAGCAGCCGCAGAGGCAACCAAAGTTTCGGTGAAGCACTCTATGGAAATCCTGCTTGGGAAGGTGTGGAATCAAAACTAAGAAAGATGGGTAGGAGAGAGAAACAGAATGTTGAAGATTTAATCTGATCAGTTTTGAGAAAATGAGGAAAGAAACATGACCTAGTGAATAAGGCAGGACTTTGGGCTAAAATCTGAGTGAAATTTACAGATTCCAGTAAACCAAATCCCTAAAAGGAGATACAGCCATAGGTCTGTAGATACATAGTATCAGAAACTGGGCTGCAAATTGTCTAAGTTTGAACCCAGAGGACCAACTTTGTAGGGTAATGGAAAATAGCATAGGCCTTCCAAGAACAATATATTGCCTCCCCATTTATTTATTTATTTATTTATTTATTTATTTATTTATTTACTTATTTACTTACTTATTTACTTATTTATTTACTTATTTACTTATTTACTTATTTACTTATTTACTTATTTATTTATTTATTTATTTATTTATTTATTTACTTATTTACTTATTTATTTATTTACTTACTTACTTACTTACTTACTTACTTACTTACTTACTTACCTCCCCATTTAAAATGTAAGGAAGTGCAACCTGAAAAGTAAGTATGGGAAAGCCTGAGCGAAGGCCTGCAGAGACACACAATGGCACTCTGGGTCATGTGCACTTGAGAGCCTGTTGCCTCCGGTTTATATGCCAGCTCTACCATAGAGCTCTGTGCCATGGGCAAGTTCTTAACCTCAGTGCCTAAGTTTCCCCACCTGGCAAGTGGGAAATGAATGATCGCCACCTCATGGTGTTCCAGGAAAGACTGGAAGAGTTGCTAGTAACAGTGCCTGGCACATCATGATTACAGCATCCTGTTACTTTATTCTGTAAAATTTGAACAATCTAATTTTTTTTGGAACACGTAAAGAAACTTTAGGGAAAAATCTGATCAAATCCTCTGATTGCACAAATGATGAAACACTGTTGTTATATGACCTTTACAAGTCATGTTAAATGCATTTTATTATCTACTAGTCTTTTAGGGTCGTCCTGAAATGGCTTTTTAATGTATTCAAATCTTGACTTCCACTGTGATTTTTGAATCCAGGAACTTGTGTCTTAACCTTATGTGACCCTAACAGTGTTAGGCACAAATAGCAGAACTTAATATATATCTATGAGGGTTTTATTTTTTTTTTAAATACAGAATTTCAAACTTATCCCAGTAGCAGCCATTTAGACAGTTTTGTTCTGTTTTTTTTTTTTTAAATAGCACTTGGCACAACCCAGATGGCCCTGGCAGAAAGGACTTGGCGGAAAGGTGTCAAGAAGGGGAGAGAAGGCCCCGGAAGAAACTGTGGCCTGGGCAACAAGTCTTGATGGATCTCAGCAATCGGAGGGAGGAAGGCATGTTTCCTGAAAAGGTCTGAGGGAAGCAAAAGGAAGAGACAGCAAGGATTGTGGCCCATACTTTTCAACACCCCTTTCCATCCACTTGGAGCAGACTCTACTTCACATACTAATTGCATAAATGTGGAGCCCCTGTCCTTGTGCCACTCACTGCCTCCTGGAGAAACACAGTAACTACCTTACAACACAGACTCAAAGCCTTCACCAGGAGGTGAGATTTATTTTTGCCATTAACCAAACGTGAAGGGAACAGCCAGAACAGCACAGGGGCAGAGAGGATCCCAGCACTTCCCTAAACCATTCATTTGTGAGCAATTTCAGACAATGACCAATTGTCTTGAGGTGGCATGGGGGGTGGGTAATGAGAAGAAAAACCAACTCCAAAGATCCTAATTCTGAGGGGATGAAGAGGTTTGGCCCCTATTGACAGATAATGTGCTTCGATGGCAAGGCAAGGCTTTTCTTTGAGATATATAGACTTGGAAGCAGGAAGGAGGCTGGGGATGTCTGCCCAGGAGATGTGGAGCAGGATGCAATTCCCTGTCCACCCTCATGAGAGGGTCACTTAAAGGAGACTGCCGGAAGGAGAGACTGTGATTCCATGAAACAGCTAGATAGGGCTGGCAGCTGACCTTTGGCATCTCTGAGGTTTGGATGCCAAGGTTGCAAGAGGATCTGAAGGTCAAGTGGACACAGCAGGAGCAGGGTTTTTTCCATCTCACCTATCCAATGCCAAGTCTAAGAGGGTGACCACTGGATGGGAGAACCCTGAAGGGGCCTGTGGGCCGTGTAGCCAGCAATTAAAACTGAGGAAAGCAGAAGGAGGCTAAGCCAAAAATGTCCCCTGTCCCAAGAGCAGTGCCCACATCCTGTCCAGCCTAGAGCTATCCTTAAGATGGTCAAAGTAAGGGGCGCCTGGGTGGCTCAGTGGGTTAAAGCCTCTGCCTTGAACTCAGGTCATGATCTCAGGGTCCTGGGATTGAGCCCCGCATCAGGCTCTCTGCTCAGCAGGGAGCCTGCTTCCCCCCCCCGCCCCCCGCCTGCCTCTCTGCCTACTTGTGATCTCTCTCTCTCTCTCTGTCAAATAAATAAATAAAATCTAAAAAAAAAAAAAAAAAAAAAAAGATGGTCAAAGTAAAAGGAAACAGGGTGTGCAGCCAACTGGGTTGTCAGATACAATACAAAACACTCAGTTAAATTTGAACTTCAGATAAACAAGGAATTGATTGTTATTGCATAAAATATACACTAAAAAATTGTTTATCTGAAATTCAAATGTAACTGGACATCTTGGTTTTGTTGGCTTTGCTTTGCCTAATCTGGCAATCCAAGCAATGTGTCAACATGCTAAGCGAATCCGAACATTTTTGAAGATGGAATTAAAGGAGTAGTGGCAGCTTCTGCACTGAGTCCTCCAGGCTCCGGGGTTTAGTTACTGATTCTGAGATGACAGTACCTTCTCCAAGCACTGAGCCTCTCTTCCTTCTGGTAGTCGTGGAACAAAAGGAGAAAATAAAGATTCGACACAGGCTGGTTTGATTGGCCAGCCAAAGCAACACACAGTGATAGCTTAAGGATTTCACACAGTCGGTCCTAATAGGGTGTGAATGCAGGCATGCCAGCATTTGGGGGAAAAGGAGGGAATAGAGTAGAGTAGGTCGAGGGGAGAGGATCAGACTGTTTTGCCTGTACTATGTCTCATGAAATTTTGCATCTGTGTATACACGGCTAACAATATTTCTTACTGTAGTTAAGGTCCAGAGTACTTGGAAACCGCTGACAAGAGGTTAATGCTTACAGGGCATCATTGTGAAAACTGTGTTGGATCCACAGGCAGGATGAGTTTGCTCACACTGTCACAGAGGGTGAGCTTTGCCATGATCTAGAACAATCACCTTTTGGAAACACCTTCCCTCTTCATGGAATCTGCAGTGCCTTGCACATAAGGATGACCAATGCTTCATTTAAAGTGGAGTTCCTAGTTTTGTCGTTTTGTTCATTTTGCTGCAATTGCTTACTAGAAACATACACTAGGATCCAGTATTGTTGCTTCAAATCTTGGGTAATAAATAGAGTAACATAAGTATACTATATAAATATAACAAATAATGTGGGACTAAATGCACTGCCCAAATGGCCTTTAAATTTTATTTCTTCCTCTAAAAAGAAGGTTTTTCAACTTTAAAATCCTTGGAGCTTGCTTGGCTTAATTCCTCAGAACTATCCCAAATGGTTTTGAAAGAGTCATTATTTCTCTCATGCAGTGAACATATGATGCTTTTACTTAGGAAGAGGCAGAAAGAATGTTTACAGTCTCACTTTGTACTTGAAGAGATGTTATAACATTAGTTCTTGATTCAGAAATTATAAATAAAGCTGTTTTATCATCCAGTGTTACTGAAACGCTGTGTCCTGTGATGTTTTCGTCTTTATTGTTCCAGGGATTTCATTTTTATTTTGCACTGTTTTGGGCAAGAAATAGCTTATTAATCCTAAGCCTAAATATTTATTGTCCTACACCAGTTGCTCTGATCTCCGTTTCTGTGAATTTTGCTTTTATGCATGGATTAAATGGATTTGCTGGGTTTTGTTATTTTGTTTTTGTTTTTGGGGGGCACTGGACAATACCAGATACACCTGGATCTGACACCCAACCATAATTTTGAAAGGCATATAGAAGCTTGAAGCCTCAATGTCCTTTGCTATAAAATGGGCATAGTAAAAGTACCTACCTTGTAGAGCTGTGGTGGAACTTCTATGAGAGAATGAATGTGAAGTCTGGTGTGGTAGAGATGATGCTCTATGATTCACCAAATTCCATTTCTGTTTCCCCTTCATGAAGAATGAGATTTATTTTCAACTCCCTTGTATTGGTTTGGGGCCATGTGACTGGGCTCTGGCGTGACTACTCGGCCTGGCTACCATGGAGGACATCTGTTCCAAGTTATGTGGCTATAAGACATGGAAGGGTGTCCTACCCCACAAAGGACTTTATGTGAGCAAGAAACCAAACTTTATTTGTAAAGATGTGGGGGTTTGTTACTATAACATTGCCTGGCCTACCCTAACATATGTATGTAGTAAACAGTTAATGAATTTTAGCATTTAAGTTAAATCTATGAAGAGTATGGAAAAATTCCTTGTGTATATGTTATCAAAAGAAAAAAATCTAGACAAAGAACGGAATGTGGAGTGTTCTGCATTTTGTGTAAGAAAGAAGGGGAAATTAAACTGTATATTTGACCCTTGAACAACATAGTTTGAACTGTGTGGGTCTACTTATACAATAGGTACTGTACTGTCTTAGTTAAGTCAGCTAGAGGAAAGGTTATTAAGAAAATAGATTTAGGGTGCCTGGGTGGCTCAGTGGGTTAAAGCCTCTGCCTTTGGCTCAGGTCATGATCTCAGGGTCCTGGGATCGAGCCCCGCATCGGGCTCTATGCTCAGCAGGGAGCCTGCTTCCTCCTCTCTCTCTGCCTGCCTCTCTGCCTACTTGTGATCTTTCTCTCTATCAAATAAATAAATAAAATTTTAAAAAATTTTTTAAATACTATATATTTATACTAATTTATTTACTAATATATTTATATAGTAATATATTTACTAATATATACTAATTTATATACTATATATTTATATAGTTCCTATATATATAACTATATATAAAAATATATATATTTATATATAGTATATAAATTAGTATATATACTAATTTATGCTAATACTATATAGTTTATACTATATATTATATTAACTATATTAGAGTTAATACTATATGGTATATAAGTATATATACCATAAACTATATATAAACTATATAGTTTATATATATAAACCTATATACTATAATATATATGTATATAGGTATATGAACTTATAAACTATAGTTAAAAATATATAAAATTTTATAATATATAAATTTTATTTTTATATATAAAAATTTTATATATAAAATTTTATATTTTATATATTTATATATAAATATATATAAAAGTATATACTTTATATATAGGTATATATATACACATATATAAGTATATATAATATATATAAAAGTATAAAAGTATATAAGTATAAAAGTATATAAAATATTTATGAATATATAAATACTATATTATTAGTATTATACAGTATTATATACCATATAATATTACTATAAATTATAATTAATATTTTATATTAAATATTACTATATATTATATTGATTAATTACATATATTAATATTAACTACATATAATTATATAATTATATAATTTTATATTCAATATATATTAATATATAATAATATATTATATCTTATTAAAATATATTTATATATTAAATATATTAAATATATTTATATTATATATATTTATTTTTATATATTTTATTTTATATTATTATAAAATGTATATTATATTTTATTAAAATATATTATATTATATTATATATATATTATACACCCTAGTGTAGTAGCAATGGATACCACTAGCTCCCTTATCTTGCAACTCCTAATATAATGAGAGGTTCAGGCAAGAATAATCAATGGTTACTAAAACCACTACATAAAAAGTGGTTGGGCAATAGGATATTCCTATGAGGGCAAATTATCAATCCACAGATCATTACTAGTTTCAGAGAGAAAGGTGTCCTTTTGGTATTGGATCCAACGTATGCCCATCTCCCACAGATACGTTTGGCCCTGCCTGCCTGCCTGCCTCTCAGGTCCCACTTGCCCTGATGAGGTCCCAGTGATGGCTGTAAAGCTCCAGCCTCCATCTTGTCATCTCACCTCCTACAATAACAGACATCTCTGCCTTTGGCAAGGCTGTCATTACACCAGAAAGCTCTACAGAAGCTCCCATACCCAAGTCAAACACAGTGGGACCCACAGAACCCTGGCTTTCCCAGGGGCTGCCCAGAGGCACTGGTAACACAATCCAGAAAGTACAGGGGGCATTTCCATGCTGTGGGCTTTGTGCCAGAGAACAGCTATGCCCATCTGAAATGGTGCCTAGAGCACTTCCAAAGATGTCCCACATGACCAAGTGGGGCTGCATGTGAAACCATAGCTTGGCAACAAACCATGTTGTAGTCATTTTCCCTCTTTTTCTGCTTCAATTCTTTTCTTCAGTCCTTTTTCTGCTTCAATCCTTTTTTGCAGTCATAGGATTGCATCTGTCATAAAACATCAGCCTGTGAACTTTGTCTCCATCTCCGTTTCCAGACAGACACTTCTCCATGGAGGTTTTGCAGTCACTTTGCCGTACAAGTCATCACCCTCAGCATCACTACTAGTGGAAAAACCTGATGAACAGTCTTCTGAGATGCCTCTGCAGTATTCCTGGGGGGGAAAAAAAGTTTAAACCTGATTGAGAGTCTCCAGAACTGACTTCCATTTTAAGGACAATACAGGCTTAAAAGCAAATGTTAAAGAACACTATCCAGATACAATCGGACAAATGAAAAACGTGTGACTTTCTGTGAGTTATTTGGCCTGGATTCTTGAAAAATCAGCCTCAAAGGTCAAAACCAAACAGAAGTTAAGCTGGGGGGTTGTTTCCAGATTAACCTCCTGATGAAATCCTCAAACCTTGATTAGATCATGGGGGAATTGCATAGAAATCTTTATGAAACAATAGGGAAAATTGAAGCATGGCTTGGATATGAGTTGTGATTATAGAATGATTTTTAATTTTCCTAGGCGAGATAGTGGCAGTGCGGTTATTTAGGGGATTGCGCTTGTTTTTAGGAGATTCATGCTGAAGTATTTAGAGATCATGAGGTTATATTAATAACTTATTTTCAAAACTGGTGTATTTGGGTATGTTGGGAGGGGATAGAGAAGGAGAAAAAGAAATATGGTAAAACATTAACAACCATTGAATCTAGATGGAAGACATTTGTGGTTCTAGTCTTTTAACATTTTTTTTTTCATTTTATTTATTTACTTGACAGAGGAGAGAGATCGCAAGTAGGCAGAGAGGCAGGCAGAGGGAGAGGGGGAAGCAGGCTCCCTGCTGAGCAGACAGCCTGATGTGGGGCTCCATCCTAGGACCCCGAGATCATGACCTGAGCCAAAGGCAGAGGCTTTAACCCACTGAGCCATCCAGGCACCTCGTTTTTTAACATTTTTTTTTTAAAAGATTTTATTTATTTGACAGAAACACAGCGAGAGAGGGAACACAAGCAGAGGGAATGGCAGTGGGAGAAGCAGGCTTCCCGCCAAGTAGGGAGCCGGAGGTGGGGCTCGATCCCAGGACCCCACGATCATGACCTGAGCCCAAGGTAGACGCTTAACGACTGAGCCACCCAGGCGCCCCTTTTTAACATTTTTAAGTGTTTTTAAAATTTCACACCAAAAAGTAGGAAGTTAAATACCAAAAACCAAAAACAACAAACAAAGAAAACCCAGGTAAAATTCAGGATATATCTATAATTGAAGAAACGCTTTAAGCTATGTTTTATTTTCCTAGTTTCAAATAAGCAGCTAATACTTTATCAGGGACGAATTCATCTACCTCAGAATGGATGTTCACCTCTAAATTGCTGTGCTTTCAAAAGCTTTTCACCTCCCGCATATTTCTAGCCGTTTTCCAGGTAGAAAAAAATCTGATGCCGATTCTGTATACCCTAATTCTTGGCAGAATAGTCAACAAGTAATACAGAGAGAAGCTTCCTTTAAAAGGCTGCATTTATCACGCAAATTTTGAGTGCCGAGGTGAGTGCCGAGGTGCTGAGGCACCGTGGGGAAATGTTCCTTTAGAGGTAGAGGTAAAGTTTGATCCCATAGAAGCAGCAATTGTCTTCCCACGCATTGCTAAACCCGTATGGGATGCAGACGGGAGTGGCCGCTTTCTCCCCAGCTCTACTGGCAACAGATGGACACTGATAAACTGTTTAATACCCTGAAACACATTTATTTCAGGCTTTCATTATTAGCACCAGCTCTTGACTCACAGAGAAAACTCTTCCTAAACATTTTTTTAGTTAGTGGGACCACTTTATTTGTTAAGGCACAAATTATCCGTTATCATCGTTCTCCCACACAGAACCTGCCCTTCATTTCCAAGATGCCTCCGGACAGAGGGGCTCCTGGTCTGCTCTCCCCATTCCACTTGGCCCAGGTCAGCCCTTCAGTGCGTCCATCCACAATACAGCCCCAGGAAAGCGCTCCCCCTCACATTATATTCATGCAAACTACGTTGGCTCAGCCATGCTCTGGTGCCTAAAGGAGCCCTCCATGGGTTGGGTGATCTCTGCTCTGCCCAGGAAGGATCCCTGTCATACCCACGGAATTCTCATGCTCCACTAGTGTTAAGACTTTATTTGAGAGAGACAGAACCCAGAGGGAGAGGGCAAGGGAGAAGCAGACTCCCTATTAAGCAGGGATCCCAAAACCTTGGGATCATGACCTGAGCTGAAGGCAGATGTTTAACTGACTGAACCCTCCAGGTGCCTGTGTTCTTTCTGTCTTTAACAGTAGAACTCCTCAGTGAAACCTGAACTTGTGGCCACTGCATGAAGTTTCTGTTGCATAGCAAGCAACCCCAAATCTCAGTGGCTTCTCTCCCTGACACACTGTCACTTCTGCCCACTTTCCCCTGGCCAGAGTTGAACCTCAGTGGGGTAGGGAAGTACTCCCCGCCTTGGGCAATCTTACCAGGGCAGGGAGGGGAGAAACAAGGGCAGGCCCGTGACACCGTCAACCTCAGCCTCCCTTGTAGCTTGATGTGTGCTTGCAACTCAGTTCTGGCCCAAGGGAAGCAAAGTGTACAACGTCTAGGCCTTGCACTTGGAAGCACTGGGCGTACCCTGACTTTCCCCTGCCCATCAGCCGAGGACATGGTGGGCTACAGCCATCCCCTGGCCCAGAAGCAGATGGCAGGGCTATCCCCACCAGTCCTACCTCTGGACCATTGTATGTCATTTACTTTGGTGGATTTGTGCATCTCCTTTATGGCTACTGAGAACCCTAGCTGGCACAGCACTCATTCATTCATTCATTCACTTAATGAGCATTCACTGAGTGTCTTCCTTGCAGCAGGCATTGCTGTAGTCCCAGGAGGAAAGGAATATGAACAGAAACAAAGCTGTATCTTGGCCGTGGAGCTGGTCACACAAATTTACACATGTGATAAAACTGCACAGAACTAATTACACACACACACACACACACACACACACACACACGTACAAGTAAAACTGAGGACCTCTGTACAAGATCGTGGCCTTGTACCAATATCGACATCGTAGTGGTGATATTACATTAGAGTTTTGCAAGATGCCATTGTTATGGAGAAACTAGGTAAAGCATCTTTGTGTTCTTGCAACTGCTTGTGCATCTAATGATCGCAAATAAGAATTTAGAAATAAAAAGACTTGGACTCTGGTCTCTGCGCTTACAGACTCGAATGGTGTCAAGAGAAAATCCGGAGAGACTAACTTGATATGAATATTTTACTGAGCCAGAAAACAAACTACTCGTGAACAGGAAGACTTCAGACTGAAAGTGGTTATAGCTGGCTCTCAGCAACTTACAGAGCATGAAGAAATACATTGTTTTCTCTTGCGATTGATTACTAGAAACTGATATTCCTTTAGGGTAGAGGAGCAGCAAAAGCTTAAGTGTGTTTAGGTGCATAGGATGCTATAGGTTATGCTGACATAAAGAAAGCTTAATTTTGGTTAAGGTCAGAATCATCATTATCAAAACATCAGGACAGTTTTAGGTTTCAATTATATAACTAAGAGTGCTTGGGCTAGGCGTATATTCAAACTGTGGCCTCTACTTTGGTCTTTCTTTAACCACGAGAATGAGAAGATTAAAAAATCAAAAAGTCGTGAAGCCTGGGTGGCCCCATTGGTTCGGCATCCGACTCTTAATTTTGATTTAGGTCATGATCCCAGGGTGATGAGATCAAGCCCCACAGCAGGCTCCGCACGGGGCGTGAAGTTGGCTTGAGATTCCCTCCCTCCCACTCTTCCCCTCCCCCACTTGAGCACACCCACTCTTTCTTACTCTTTCAAACAGTAAAAAAAAATGAAAAAGCCCCCGATGACCACCTGTGCGTGTCAGCAGCCCACCTCCAACCATCCAGATGACAGCAGCGCCCTGAATTCTGCAGAGCCATTTCATGAAAGGAACTCAGGACAGAGCTGCCAGGCGGGAATGCTCACTTTGGACCGGGAAGTGAGAGAGATTTAAAGTTATTTGTTCCTTAAGTAGGGCGTCCCTACAACTTATCACCCAAACTGAGACACCTGCGAAAATAATCACACTGGAGCAGCCTGTGTAAGCAGATCTGTCAGTTGCTCTGTTTTCAAAGCATTGTGTTATTGACTCTGTGTTCAGCAGCCTAGCTTCCTCTAACCAATAGAGACTAATGGATGCTGCCTTTGTCAGTCCAGACTAACCTAGGGAGAGGGAACCAGTAAACCCCAAATCTCAGTTGAGTTAATGTGCCTAAAGGTTTATTTCTTGCTCAAAGTGTAATATGGTGCTGGTGGCCCTGCTCCTCATACTCAAAGTGAGTATGAACTTCCCAGGTGGCGGGAATGGTGGAGAGAGAGAGCTGGAGGATTACAGAACTTTTGGGGGGGGCCAAGCCAGGAAGTAGTTTACTTCATACCCATCCTTCCTTGACCAGAACCCAGTCATATCATCACCCCTAACTGCAAAGGAGACTGGGAAAAACCGTCCTCCTACAAGCCCAGGAAGAGGAACTCCTACACGGAGGCACAATTACAAGCTGGGGGAGGACACCAGTCTGGCCTCAGCCTCTTTACACAGCTCACTACCCCTTGTGCTGTTCACAGAGAAGCCCCACTGAAGACTCCAGAGCGCCATTAAGTACAGCCTAGAGCCGCAAACCCACTTAACCTTCTCTCTGGCTTTTCCGTTTGTAATCTACTGGCAATCGTCTCCAAGAACACTGTGTCCTCCAAAATCTGCAGGCTGTTGCTGCGGTTGAAGTCTGAAAGAATTCCTCTTAGCTCGGAGGATGTCAGTCTGTCTGGTCTACGCATGCCTTCAATTAACTGGAGGAGGGCCACCCCCATCATGGAGGGCAATCTGCTTTAGTCCCTCAAATTAAATGTTAATCTCTCATCCAGAAACACCTTCACAGAAACATCCAGAAGGATGCTTGACCACATATCTGGGCACCATGGCCTGTGACAATGACACATAAACTTAATCATATCCTCCAAAGCCAGTTTTTAATACTTTACATTTCTTATCTAAAGCGGAGGAAGGGGGAGAAAGGGTTCAAATCCCTAATCTTACTCTGAACTCCAGTCTCATTTTAAAAAATATTTTATTTATTTTTAAATCAGAGAGAGAGAGAGCACAAGCAGGGGGAGCAGTAGGCAGAGGGAGGAGTAGGCTCCCCGCTGAGCACAGAGCCCAAAGCGGACTTGATCCCGGGATCATGACCTGAGCTGAAGACAAATGCTTAACCGGCTGAGCCACCCAGGCGTCCCCTTCAGTTTCATTTATAGAATGTGAATGTTTACCTTGAGTAATTCTGTAAAGATTAGATGCTGTGTTTGTGAGACCCCTAGACCTGTGACTGACTCATAAAGGATGGCAATCATTAAGATTTCAATTTGAAAAGAAAATCCCCTAAACATTTACGTTTCTTTTGACAGCTGCTTCTTACTTGTAGGTAACTCTTGACCTTTTCCATTTTCCCTCTGAGGTTTAGCTGCGTCTCAGCAGGAAGCTCCCTGCTCTCGTGGGGTCCCCAACGCCTGGTGCTCCGGTTGCCATCACTCAGCTGTGGCCTCCTTTTCCATGAGCCATCACTGAGGACCCATGTAATGTCACATGTTTGAACAACTTACGCAGGCACGCCAGAAAGATCCAAAGGAGGAAGAGGAGTGAGGAAGCATTGCCTTGTAAATTAATTAAAAATGTGGGAGCTGACAGGAAATGATGCAAGAAGAAAAGGAAAGAGAAATCAGCTGTTCTACTAATTCCTTTGCGTTCTTAGACCATTTCAGAAATTAGCATCTACATTGATGGCTGATTGGATGAATCAACTCTTCTGATCCTCTCATTCAACAAACCTGCAGACTTCTTTATTGGGGTGGAGTTGAGGAAGTTTTAAAACTGGGCCAAAGCCACATGGCGAGCATAATAAGTGAAATGGTCTTCCATACGTTGAGCGTGTAGAACTTACCAAATTCCTCCTTTGAGCCTTGGTCTTCTGGTTACGCAACTGGCTGAGCCACTTTCCCAAAAGACCCAAACAAAGGAGCTTTAACACGCCTGTTTCTCTTTCAGGTGGTAGTATAATGGGGAGCGATAGTTGCTCCTCTCTACAAGGTCATGGGCAATGATGCTGACATGTTGGCCTTCACATCGTCCATACGTGATATCTATCTGTGGGTTCAAGATGCCCCTCCAGCTGTTCCCTTTCCCAGCCAGGTGGAAGAAGGCAGAGGAAGCAGAGTGCTAAGAGTTTTCTTTTGGGAGAATCACCTCAGAGCAGCCCTTTCACTTCTGTTCACATCCCATTGCCGAGAAGCCTGAGGGAAGCTGGACCAGTGCCCAGCCAAAACTGTGCTGGGTGGGGTCTGATTGCTCAGTGGAAGAAGCTGAGCCTGGGTGCCTTGGAGTAGCCAGTAGTTTCTGTCATACCTGGTTCTTTGGAGATGATTCGGCTCCCCCTGGAGAGTCTGTTAGACCCTCTGGGTGACCCCCCAGTTCCCTACTCTACAAAAGAGGTTCTACTTTCATCTTTCATCTGTTTGGGAGCACTATCTAAATTTCTCTCTGAAAAAAAAAATGCATTTCTACACATAAAGAAGTTTGAAGACCATTTTAGGGATTAGTGTGCTGAGGTGGAAAGAGAGGCTCAAGTCAATGAGAGGCTGAGTTACTCCTCGAGCTGGCCTGACCACCGTCTGAGGAGCAGAACCCCCGAGGTAAGGGGGGTAGGTAACCACCCAGAGCAAGCCACACCTCCTCACACATGAAGCTCATTTGCTTTGTCATTTGGTCCCTCTCTCACACTCATAGCAACCATTTCCCAATCTCAGGAGAAGCTAAGAATCCCAATGTTAAAAAATCCCATCCTGCTCTGAGTGCAGTTACTAGGGGTGGTGAGCAGAATCAGGGAAATGGAAAGATACCCATGCAGGCTTAGGCCATCTGGATTTGCTAACTGGTGCTCATGGAAGCTAGGCTCCTACCCTCCTACAGAGGCTGGGAGACTGGGACCTTATCCTCACGTGTTGGCTGGAATACACTAAATTCTTCTGGCAGCTTGAAGCTTCCCCTGCAGGAACTTCCGGGGGCTGGAGTAGACGTCCTGGGGAAATGGCCTTGACCTCTTAGAAACTATACTAGTGTTTGTTCCAGTCTCTTAATGCAGGGTTTGGACCAAGTGGTTATGTGCCAAGAGTCCTTCTGCTAGGCTTATAGCCCAGCCCACTTCCATATCTGGGATCTTTGTGAGTCGGCCCCAGAGCAGCACATCCCTTAGCACAGAGCGACTGAATCAGTCCTGGGGCTTCTCTGCTCGCAGCCCCACACGTCCCTGCCTGCTCCTAAGCACTTCTGGTGGAATTGGAAAGCTTTCCGGGCACAAGCTGGGAGAAGAGGAGCCTTGGGGACCATCACCCATCTTCTTGGTCATCCTCATATTTTTACAAATTAGAATGGGTCTATAGTCACAACCCGGGTGCCCAAGCT
This sequence comes from Procyon lotor, assembly GCA_028646535.1. Classification (NCBI taxonomy): domain Eukaryota; kingdom Metazoa; phylum Chordata; class Mammalia; order Carnivora; family Procyonidae; genus Procyon; species Procyon lotor. The sequence continues at coordinate 125,112,489 of CM053607.1, read as the reverse complement.
CCCGAGCACCCCGAGCAGAGCACAAGACTCCAGGTCATACTTCTGGACGCACCTGACAGTTTTGGCTGGGTTGTGGGTTGGAGCTCTGACTGCAGAGCGCCCTGGGGAGAGGGGTGGGGGCTGACAGGCCCCAGAACTTTGCAGAGGTGACAATCCAGGCTGTCTCTGGAGCTCCAGCCCCCACCAAGTTTACCTTGCTCCCCAACTCTTCTTCATACCCCACTTCTAATCCCTGCCCTATCCCCAGAGCACTTTCCTTCTCTCTCTCTTTTTAATGATTTTATTTATTTATTTATTTATTTGACAGAGAGAAAGAGATTACAAGTAGGCAAAGAGGCAGTCAGAGGGAGAGGGGGCTTCCCATCGTCTAAGATCCCGAGAAAGGAGAAGGAACAGGAGGAACATGCAAAGGAGGTTCTCGCAGGCCTGCTATGGAAAGAACACACACTTCCACTCACATTCCTTTTGAGAGACCTCACCCATTTGCAAGAAAGACTGGAAAATGTAGTCTAGCTATGTGCCCCTAGAAGGGAAGAACAGAGTTTGGTAGATGGCCAGTGGTCTTCACTATGGTAGGCAGAGTAATGGACCCCAAAGGTGTGCTACTCTTCAGAATCTGTGAATGTATTGCCTCACACGGCAAAAAGGACTTTGAAGGTGTTTGGGATCTTGAAATGAGGGTGTTCTGGATAATCCCAGTGGCACAATGTAATCACAAGGGTTCCTGTAAATGAAAGAGGGAGTCAGAATTGATGCAGCATCAATGGTCTTGTCTAGCCATTGTTGACTTTGAAGATGGAAGGGGGCCTTTTGAAGATGGAAGGGTATAAGCAGGAACCAGAGAGCCTGTAGAAGCTGGAAAAGACAAGGAATGGATTCTCCTCTGCAACTTCCAAAAGAATGCAGCTTCTGCTGACATCCTGATCTAATTTTGGACTTCTGGTCTGCAGAACTCTAAGATAATTTATGTTGTTTTAAGCCACTGAATTGCGGCAATGGGAAACTAATACAACCACATTTAGTACTTCCTTTTTCAAAACACTACCTATTGGTAGTGGGAGCATTATTTTAAATGCTAAAAACTTCTACCTTGTGCACAAGCCTACTGACGGCCTCAGGAGCAATCTGGGACCAGTCAGGCTGGTGGACTTTCGTGTGGAGAGGTCCCTGGACCAACAGAATCCGCATCACCTGAGAATTTTCTGCAAAATTTCTTAGCCACTCCCTAAATCAGGAGCTCTGGGGTCCAGTAAGTTTAGCAATCCCACCACATGATTCTGACCCTTGTATAAGCCTGAGGGTGGGAGCACTATTTGAAGGAGACCAAACAGATGCAGAAACTCAGTCAGCACTGCATGATTCTGAACTGAATATTTTTTTCCCAAAGGACATTACTGGGACAATTAAAGAAACTTGGATGGGGTCAGGACATTGGGTGGCCGTCCTGAGTCCATATTAACATCGACTAACATTGATTTTTGATTTTGATGATTTTAGGGTGGTGATGGAGAAGATCCTCGCTTGTAGGAAATATACACTAAAAGTTTCAAAGGTGATGGGCTGCCTTGTCAGCCACTTAGTTTTCAAATGGTCCAGGAAGAGAAAAAGTTTTATATTGTACTTTCCATTTTTCTTTGAGACAGTTTCAAGATAAAAAAACCCCAGTAGATACCATTTTTCAAATATCAGCTTGTCAAAGATGAAAAATGTTGATAATAACTAGTGTGGGTGAGTGCGTTCTACACACCACTGTCGGAAGTAAAAGTTTTGCAATACTTTTTGATAGCAAGTTGACGCTATCAAAAATTTAAGGCAAATTTTGACTCAACAGTTCTGTCTTTAGAAATGTAACCTTCAAACATAGCCAATGATATTGTAATAGTGTTTTGTGGTGACACTTGCGGTAAACATAGCATAAGGTATAAACTTGTCAAATAATTATGTTGTACTCCTCAAACTAATGTAACATTGTGTGTCAACTATACTCAGGTTAAGAAAAAATTTTAAACTGAAAAAAGAGACTAATTTTTATGATTAGTCTAATTTTAGTATATGTACTGCCGAAGCGAGCACTTTTATGATTAGTCTAAAGGATAAATGTAGTCTAAGGATAAATGTATCCTTCAGATACATTTCTGTAAGGATGAGAAAATATATTTTATTGCAAAGCTGCTTACACTAGCAAAAAAAAAACAAAACTGGAAACAAACCCAAATATTTATCACTAAGGACTGGTTAAGTTATAGTATAAATATACATTAAGTCACGAGGAAGTCCTTAGAGAGAGTGCAAAAGATGTCTATGTCCTTTCGCAGAAGGGAGAACAATGACTTTAATGCATGTGTGGTAAGGTTCCTTTCTGTGAAAAATCAGAAGTGAATGTTTGGAAGCAAGTGCCCCCTTTGAACGGCGCAAAGTGCTATTTCGAGTACACTTCCCTTCATGTGCTCCCTGGTGCTGCTGGGTCCGGTTTGACCAGTGAGAGCCTCCTGTCTGTACAAATTCTTGAAAGTATAAGTGCACAGATTATTGGTTTGGATTCCAAAACGGTTATGTTATCCTTGAGTTTAAAATGGTTGTGTTCTGACAAGAAGAAAATGCTCCAGGTCTGGTCAGATTTTTGGTCAGATCCTCGCCAGTTAGGGACCCTGGGCACCAAGGTGAACATTCTTGTGAGGTGCTGAATCCTGCCCAGATGCCATCTTGCTTCTGACAAGATTTTGAAGTTGGTTAACTAAACGAGGAGCTTATTCTAACCCTACAATGGGTATATGTTTGTGGTACCTTTACACCAGTTTGCAGCCCACCTGAAATACTGCAGTTTGGGACTGGCTAAAGAGGTGAGTGGGGATCCCCAGATGGGGGCCCCATTTAGTCATCAAGACTGTGTTCCGGGCAGTTCTAGGATGGTGTTTATCGGCTGTCCCCTCCCCCTGACTGATTAGCCACTGAGGCACTGCTAAGTGTTAGAGATTGGTCTAGGCCAAGGGCTGGTGTGCCCAAGGGCAGATCTCCACACAGGCCATGGTCAGTCAACCTCAGAGAGGGCTAAGAGGCTGGGGGACGTGGAAGGCCCTGAGGGTGTTCCTCCAAGCCCCCCTAGTCAGCACATCCCCAAAGTAAATTAGCTAACCACCAAGATTCTAGGTGTGTGTGTGTGGTGGCGGGGAGTGGGAGCAGAACTGGGAAATGATGTAACTTTTCCCATTAAAGTGACTGAAAACACTTCTCTTGATGGGGGAGGAGGGAGGTAAGATTACAGGAAGAAATGTTAATCAGAGTATTGCTGTTAGTATTTCTATTGTAACATGTTTTTATCTTTATTTTTAGATGGAAAAAACAAAACAAAACAACGCTCCTGATAAAGAAGCTGGGACCGGGGAGCTCTGAGGTTTGTGTTCACTCAAGTGTCTTGTTTTGTTTTAATGGTATCTTCGAGGGCAGGCTCTAAGAAATAGCTCTTTTTGGGGGTGGGGGGGAGAAGTGACTTCTGATTGAAAAATTTTAAATATGTAATTAAAATAGCTTCAGGATGACTTAGCTATTAGTAAATAAGCAGCATATGTATCTGAGATACTGTTTTGTGGATGGAGGAGATGAACTTGCTTGATAACAGGCCAACTGGAACAAAATTGGGGGACGGCCGTGTGCTCCCCGAATCGTTACCCCAAAACCATTCACTAAGGCTGGGAGTCTTTGGGAAGGGATTCTGTTTTCCAGTTTGTGCTCCCTTTAGACCCCTGGCTTTAGACCACAAATTCTGTAGCTCCTGAATCGAGTTTCCTTTTGCTGAAAGTTAACAAAATATAAAGGGGCGCTGTAGGCAGTGAAACAAAAATTGTAGAAAGTTGTAAGGTGCAGGGCTGAGAGCTTGTCAGATAGCAGTGTATCCGTCAGATCCCAAGCAGGAAAACAGAAAGCACTGTCAGTATTTGGGCAGAGGGAACCTACTGCAGGGAATTTGTGACACACACAGAGATCAGCAGCAGAGGAAGCCCCTGCCCGATGTCATCAGATACAGCTTTTAAAATAATGATTAAGCAAAATAAAGACATATTTGGCTCACTATAAAAAAGGAAACAAATGGAAAGTCTCCAACTGAAAACAGAATATTGATTTAATGGCAGATTACACAGCCAATGAGGGACTTATTGAACTGAAATGTAAGTTATATCCAGAATGAAGCCTGGGCAGGGACGGGGGACAAAGGGATGAAAACGAGAGGTTAAGGTTATTACTTAACCACAGGGGTTATGGTGATAAGGTCTAATATGCCTCTCCTGGAGCCACAGAAGGAAAGAGAAAGGGAATGAGGGCACCCAAACGGCCGAAAATTCACACAAACTGAAGATAAGAATCCACAAATTTAAAAGCCCAAAGAATCTGAAGCAGCATTACTATAAAAAAACAAACCACACCTAAACATATCATGGTAAAACTGGAATAAACTGAAGACACAGAGAAAAAACCTAAAAGAAGGTGTTAAACAGGAAGATGGGCTGCTCATCAACCAGTACGCAAGTCAGAAATTGGTGGCTTGAAGGCTCCACTGGGACAAAAGATGTTCAACATAGAATTCTATTCCTAGGAAAAAATATCTTTTAAGAATGAGGTGGACTAAAGCTATTTTTAGGCAAACAAAAATTGGAAGGTGTTACCTCTAACAGTCAGATTGTCCTATAGGATGTTTTCAGACAAAAGGAAGGAAAATGACCCTGTATGGAAAGTTGAGGAGACAGAGAACTAAGTAGTAAAAAGGAAGATAAATCTCAATAAACATTTGGTATAGGAAACAATAATACTGTATTTCAGTACATAGCCATATACCTTTATATGTACATAATTAAAGTTCGCAAAAATGACAGCATATAAAACGACAGGCAAATGAAGCTAAAGTGTTCTAAGATCCTTTCATTGTCTAGTATGAAGATTAAAGTGCCAGTTAACATTAGGCTTTGATAAATCAAGAATGGATCTTTTAAGTCCTTGGCCAGTAAAGGAAGAGAAAAAGTATATAACTTCCAAACCAGCAGAGGGAAAAGTAGAATAATAGACTAAGTGTAATAGAATCCTAACAGAATTCTCTCTCTTTTTTTTTTAAGATTTTATTTATTTATTTGACAGAGAGAGAGATCACAAGTAGGCAGAGAGGCAGGCAGAGAGAGAGGGGGAAGCAGGCTCCCTGCTGAGCAGAGAGCCCGATGTGGGGCTCGATCCAGTACCCTGAGATCATGACCTGAGCCGAAGGCAGAGGCTTAACCACTGAGCCACCCAGAATCCTAACAGAATTCTAAGCCAATCTGAAAGAAGTCAAGAAAAGAGGTAACAGGGATGCTTGGGTGTCTCAGTCAGTTAAGCAGCCACCTTCGGCTCAGGTCGTGATCCCAGGGTCCTGGGACTGAGCCCCATGTTGGGCTCCCTGCTCGGCAAGAAGCCCGCTTCTCCCGCTCATCTGCTCCTCCCTCTCTGCTGGTCCCCTGTCTCTTGTTTGTCTCTCTTTCAAATAAATGAATAAAATCTTAAAAAAAGAGAGAAAGAGATGACATAACTTAGGTCAGGAAAGCAGTGAATAAGATTTAAGTCCAATCATACTGGAAATTATACATGGAAGGCCTAATGTTCCTATTAAAAGAAGTTACCAGACTGGATTAAAAGCACAACATGCTATTTCCAAAAGACATATCTCCAAGAGACACATCTAAGCACATCTTTGGGCTTTTATTTATTTATTTTTTAAAATTTGACAGAGAGAAACACAGTTAGAGAGGGAACACAAGCAGGAGGAGTGAGAGAGGGAGAAGCAGGCTTCCCGCCGAGCAGAGAGCCCAGTGCGGGGTTCCATGCAAGGCTCGAATCCGGGACTGAATGCAGGGCTTGATACCGGGCTAGATCCCAGAACCGTGGGACCATGACCCAAGTCGAAGGCAGACACATAATGACTGAGCCATCCAGGCGCCCCCGTCTTTGGGGTTTTAAATCTAGTGAAAGAATGGAAAGAACATGCCACGTAACAGTAATTAAAGAGAAGCTGATGTTATTAATATCAGAAAAAAAATAGACTTTAAATAAGCAAAAGGCATCACTACAGAGAAGAGGCTTTTTTCTTACAATTGCAATTCACCAGGAAGATATAATAATTCTATGTTTACATGCATCTAATAATAGAGCCTCCATTATACAAACTGCACAGATCTATAAATGGAAAAAGGGAGCTCCACAATTACCTCATTAACTGACAGAACAAGCAGCTAAAAATCCATTAAGAGCAGAGAGGATCTGAACAACGCATAACAAACATGATCTCATGTGTTATCTAGAGGAGTGCACCCAGCAGTTGGCAGGACACACATTCTTCTCCAGTGCCCATGGAAACTTCACTGAGATCAAACACGGGCTGGAACATAAGCAGATTCACAGCAGTTGTCAAAGGGTAGCAATTACGCGGGGTGTATTTTCTGACCACAATGCAATAAAACAATAGAACTAGGAAGTCCTTGTACATTTTAAAAGCATCCTTCTAAATAATCTAAGGGATCTGTTGTGATTATTTGTGATTTTTGTTCTTTCTTTATTAAACCAGAGGTTTGCCAATTTTAATACTATTTCCAAAATACCAACCTTGACTTTTGATCCTTTCTTTTGTGTCGTTTTGTTTCATTAATCTTTGCTCTTATTTTTATCTCCTTTTAACTTTAAAAAACAAGACAGATCACTAGTCAATTTAACAATGATGTTCATATAGAGACTTTCAAAATACAAAATGTTTTTTCATGAATCCTTAAAGCAACCTTTTGAGTTGGGTCATTTCCCTCTTTTTACAGATGGGGAAATTAAAAACAGGAAAAGAAATTCATAGTTGTTGCATTCCCTGGTATGCTGGCCCCAGGTGTACATCCAAGACCAGAGGAACTTTGCTCTCCTCCAGGGCTTTGCCCTGCCAACCGTGGATCTTCTCTTATCCTTTGAGATCTTAAGGGACACTCCCCTCTAAGCCATGGTTTAGATGGTGGAGGCTTGGCTCGCATCAACCCTTTCTGTATTAAGAAATTAAGAAACAGACCATCTATTGCCAGGAAAACAGCGGGCGAGGGGGATGAGCCAAATCCATGCAGTGTGAGTGGGCAGGCTGCCTAAGCTGGAGAATCAAGTGTAAGGAGCCTTGGTCCCACCCAACACTCCCGGTCAGTGTAGCAGAGATGGAGGCTTCTTCTGCCGCCTCTTTTCCAGCCTGAAAAAGCAAAGCATCTTTGCTTAGAAACAGTGGATTTCTTGCTTAGAAGCAAGATACTGCTGAGTAATTAGATCCAAACAATTATTTTTCTGGAATCTCATCTTAGGTTATATCTGTGTGTGAGGTGGTCCTTGGGATATTTTCTTGGCTTTCAGATGGGGCTGCCTTCTACCACCTGACTCTCGGGTCAGATGGTAGAAAGCAGCCCCATCTGAAAGCCCCATTCTTATGTTAGTAACATAACTAACATAAGAAGTATCTTATGTTACTTCTACCACCTGACTGTCGGGTCGCTAGAGTCCTGGGACACGGAGCACCACGTGGCTTCTCATTCTAGGCACACTTCTAAGGGCTCTAATAACACAAACTCCTCCGACTTGCTACTATTATGATTCCAATAAGAGACTGCTGAGGACACACAGCTTAAACCGGAAGACTTAATTCCTTGTCTGAAGTCATCTGGGGTAAGTGAAAGAGCCCTTACTTGCATCTGGGCTTTGTGGTAGAAAGACCATGTTTCAGCCACTATACTTTGTAGTCTCTACATGGGATTCACACAAACTGAGCACACCCAACACTCTCCATAGCCCGAGAAGAACTGCCACGTCTAAGTGGGAACACCCTGCAGAAAGAATTGAATTAAAATTTGTGACTTTTTTGTCCAGGTCTCCAGGCTGAGGCACTCAGATGAGGCTGGCGAAACCTCCCAGCCCATGTAATTCTCGAAGCGGTTATTCCCAGTCTTTCAATGTCCTGATGCAGAGAGACGGCAGGTCCCAACTGTCTGTCCTCAGCTAACTGGTCCTCAGTTGGCTCTCTCTCATTTTTGAATCCCATGAGGGAAAATTTCCCTTGCATTGCATGACTGGTACTCAGTACCTCTTCACCCCTAGAGTGTTCATACATTATTTTTGAGGTTTTCATTTTCAAATTCATTAGTAAAGAGTGCCTATGGAAGGCTTTTCCATACTTAGTGCAGATTAAGGTTTTCCCTTTCTGCCTTTTTCCCCCTCCCCCTCTCTCCTCTGTCCCCTTGCTTCTCCACCAAGTTCCCTAAGGACTGTACTCACTCCATTGTCTTTCCCATACACTCCACATCTGTAAGATGGGAGACCCTTAGTAAATTTTGGTAAATTATATTTTTCTAGGATTTTTTTATTTCATATAACATTTCTAACTTATTGTAATAAAATTGTAATATAATATCTTATTGTTTTAATATCTGTAGCATTTGTAACATCAAACTTGAGAAACTCTGAGACTAACTCCAAGGAAATGGGTGCTTTATTCAAATAGTTGCAACAAGGAAAGTTCTCAAAGGAACTGTCTCTCCAAATATGAGGAATGAGATGGGGTGTAGAGGGGAAATAAACTAAAGCCACCGTGTTCACTGCAGTTTTGGCGGGCTTTAGTCATGTAGGTATCATAATCTTTCAGAAATGGATTGTGTTTCTTTGTGATTTGGCTCACTTTATGTTACATCCTTTTCTCAGAATTGTTGCTCAAAGAATTTAGAGGGAGTGGGTTATTCTCTCAATAGCAGGGAGTGAGGAAGTCAGGGCATGTTCAGAGAGTAGAAAATTTCACTGTTCTCCTCATTCCCCCTTTGTATTCCTGACTTTCGTTTTCTTTTTTCTCTGATCAATCTCACTAGAGGTTTGTCAGTTTTATTTGTCTTTTCCAAAATACACACATGCATTTGGTTTTGTTGATTCTTTATACTGTGTTTGTTTTCCTATTTCATAAAAGTCTACCTTTTATTACTTTCTTATTTTAACTTTTTTGGGGTTTGATTGTTCTAACTTTTTGAGATAGTACTTAGGTGATTAATTACTAGGTTTTCTGATTTTCTAAAATATCTTTTTAGGCTATAAATGTCTCTCTAAGCACTGCTTAAGCAATATCCCACTGGTCTTGATTACAGTATTCAGCTCAAAATATTTTCTTTCTTGAACCATGATTAAGAAAAGTATTTGTAAATTTCTGAATATAATGGGGATGGCCCAAGTATCTTTTTATTATTCATGTCTAATTTAATTGCATAGTCAAGATAACACACGCTATGATTTTAATTCTTTAAAATTTGTTACGGTTTACTTTATGATCCAGCATATGGTCAATTTCTTCCCCAGCTTCATTGAGATGTAATTGACATCTAACATTGTGTAGGTCAATTTTTGAAAATGTTTCATGTGTGCTTGGAAAAAAAAAATTGTATCCTTAATGCAATGGTGCAGGGTTCAATGTATTAGATTGTTTACTAAATTATAATGTTCAAATTTGTAACTTTACTAATATTTAATATTCTTGTCCTATTAATTACTGAGAGGTATCAAAAATCTCCCATGATGATTGTGGATTTTATATTTCTCCTTTGAGTTCTGCATATATTTGCCAACTCTTGAGCTATGTTATTAGGTAGATTAACTTAAAACTTTTATATCTTTCTAGTATGTTCTCTTCCCTGGACCTTTTGTTTTAATGTAGTCAACGATTCCTTTTATCTGTAGGAATAGTTTATGACTTAAAGTATCGATTTCATCTAATATTAGAAGAGCTACACCAGTTTCTAATGGTTATTATTTGCTCCAAATAACTTTTTTTCCATTCCTTTACTTTCAAATCTTGAGTGTCCTCATATTTAGGGTGAGTCTCTTGAACACAGTGTACAGCAGAGTCTTCTGTTTTCGTCCTGCCCTGCTGTAGTGTGAATGTTCACATTCCCCCCAAAGTCACATGTTGGAATCTTAATGCCCAGTGTGACAGTGTTAGGAAGTTGGGATTTGGGGAGTGATTAAGTCATGAGAGTGGAGGCCTGATGAATGGGATCAGTGCTATTATATGAGACCCCAAAGAACTTCCCGGCCCTTTCCACCACATGACGGTACAATTAGAAATCTGCAACATGGAAGAGAGCCCTCACCCAACCATGCTGATCTCTTAATCACTCTGGTCTTGAACTTTAAGGCTCCAAAACTGTGAGAAATACAGTTCTGTTGTTGATAAGCCACCCAGTCTATGGTATTTTGTTATAGTGGCCCGAACTAAGATATCGTCTGACTATCTTTGTCATTTAAAAAGAAATTCTGGTATTTTTGACTTAAGATATACCACTGTTTTTCCTTCTCCCTCTCCTGTTTGTCTTTTTATTTTTTAAAATTCATTTTTCCTCTACTGGTATTAAAAATATACATTCTATTTTATGATTCCCCTAGACTTTACAATGTGTATGAGATTAACCAAAGCCTTACCTCATGTAATACTTAAATTCTTTTCTATTCTCTCTTGACAGATATTATTGTTGTCTGGTATTTTTTGGTCTATCTGAACAACTCTAAATCTTTATTGTTTTGTATGAAGATGTTCATTTACACTTGCCTACATCTCTTACTCTTTGCTCTTCCGTTTTGCATCTCAGAACATCATCTGGGATCATTCTCTATATTAAAATGAATTCTTTAGAATTGCCTTTAGTGAGGCATGGCAGGGGAAAACGAAAGAAGTTTCATCCTAGAATATATTTATTTTGTCCTCATTCCTGAAAGATTTTCACTGGGTATAAAGGTTCAGGCTGACCGTTATTTTCTAGCTTTATACTCATGTTTTCATTCCACTCATTCATCTTCTGTTGTTGTTGAGAAGTCTGTTGTCCTTTGAAGGTAATTTGTCCTTAGCTGTTAATTTTTTTTCCCCCTGCAGTTACACTATGATGTGTGTAGATGTGACTTTTGTAATTGCATTCTTTGGGCTTTTAAATCTGTAGACTTGTGTATTTCATCAGCTCTGGAAAATCCTCAGTCCTAGTCCCTTTGGCCCTTTTTTTCTGTCCTTGCCTTCTGGGACAGTAACTTTACATATATTTGTATGTAAAACTTCCCAATGAAACTTTCCCTTCTCTATTTCCCCATATTTTTCTAACCTCATGATGCATTCTGGATAATTTCTTCATCTTTATCTTTCATTCACCAATTCTGTTTTTAATTTTGTCACAATCTGTAGCCAAATACATCTTTAAATATTTGTGTTATTGTAGTCACCATAAAATACATCATTAATTTTTGATGCAGTGTTCCTAGATTCATTGTTTATGTACAATACCCAGTGCTCCATGCAGTACATGCCCTCTTTAATACCCACCACCAGGCACATTGTTAAATATTTTAAGCAGGTTTTGTTTTTTTTTTTTAACAAACAAAAAAATCCAAAAAACAAAACAAACAAACAACATAACTGATAATATGTGAAGTCTATGTTAATCTGTTCTTTCTGGTTTTATCATGGTGCCTTTCCCCTTGTACCTGATTATCTTTACTTACTTATTAACTGTTCCTAAAAAATTACCTTTAAAAGGTTCCCTGAGGTCTAGATTGAAGAAGTCCTCTTCCAAAGATGCCTTGTGTTGCTTTGGCCTGGGCTCAGGTCGTGTTTACCTGGGTCATAAGGGTTGGTCAGTGACCACAAGGTGTTAGGGTTATTTTCTTTTCCCTTTCTTTTCTACTGCTCTGCTCAGTTAGAAGGCCACTGTCTCTACAGCCCCCTGGGAATGAGGGATGGTTTCTCTTGAGGATGTGGCACTTTGGAAACCCAGCTTAACTTCAGAAAGTTCTCATATAAGACTCTCCATCTCGGGTGTTCCTGGCCTTGACCTTGTCTCTCTCACTCCCTGTAGCTGGTTAAAGGGGACCCAGCTCTGCAAGCATCAGCTAACAGTTTAGGACAGAAGTTGCTTTGGTGTTCCCTTCTCTGGTGGTTGGATCTCATTTTTAAGTTGTCCTGTCTGTTTAAACTATAGTCTTTTTATCCTCAATGCTCTCTTGAGAGGAAGGGTGGCATGCCATCTACATTTCTTAAAATGCAGTCTTTCATTGTTGTTGGTGTGAAACTGACCCAAGCAACCTACCCTACCTTTACCAGAAGGTACTGTCCTGCCTTTTCAGTGTTTTTTTTCTCTTTTCTAGACTTTGAGGTTTTCCAGTCCAGATCTTTACTTTATATACTTGACTTCTGTCCTTCTGGTTTGCCTATGACAATTTACCATACATAGTTAACGTAACAAAATGCAGAGCTAAGAGCATTTTGACCTCGTCAGAAATAATACAAGCACTTTAGGCCACTTTCATGCAGATCTTCCAGCTTCCAATTTAACCTACTATGGTCCGACATTTCAATTCTATCTTTAGTCCTTTGCATTAGACTCTGCCTTTTTAAGAAATGTTTTGATTTACCCATGTGTTGTCAGATTTAATTCTCCTCTTGTGCATCAGGCATTTTCTCTGGAAAGAGGTGGGGGATGGTGCCAAACACGCTCAAACACGGACCGGACCCAAACACGCTCCCGTCCCGAGGTGAGCCTCGACAGCTCGTTGAATTTGTATCACAAAGTCCACCTGGCACAAGTGGAAATCATCTGAGATCAGCATGAGCAGCATGCTGTTGGCCCTAGGTGGACTGGAGGCCCAGGCCAAGAGGCCCTGAGGCTCATTTCCTGTGGGTCAGAGTCAGTGGAGGCCTCAGTAGGCGTGTGTCCTACTGCTCAGCAGGCTGGAGCACTCAGAATTCCCATTTGAGTGGTAGCCATCCTCTTCCTAGTTATTTCATGTTTCCCTCCCAATTGTGGGTGGTACATTGGGTCCAGGTAGAGCTCAAGTACATGGGTGTGTGTGTGCATGGAGGAGGGATGTTCAGGCCTCAAGTAAATGAAAGATGGATACCTGGCAACTCCTTGGAGCCGATATTCTATGGCCTTCCTTTTTGCCTGCTACGCACCAAACCTGAATGACCAGCCTCTTCTGAGGATGCGTGAGCTTTTCTGATGAGGCCTTTATAATCAGACGATCCTATTTTCCACTTCAGAAAGTGGAACTTGTTATTAAATCAATTTTCTTTAAATACACACCTTTGTCCCACCCTCACCTACTCCAGGTGGGGGAGAGAAAAGCCCACCCCTTCCATTCAGGGATTCCATGTATAAAGCCTGAGACGGTGAGGAGGAAATATAAAAATACTGTTTACAAAGGGGAAGAAGGTATCTGCTGCTACCTTAACCTTCAGACACCCCCAGCCCCAGGCCCCTTTTGCTCCTTTAGAAAAAGCCCCTGGGAATTCATCTGAGTGTAGAACAAGCCCTTCCTCTCGAGGGGCGCTCAAACCCCAACATGGAATGAGAAGCTCTGAGGATTACCCGAGGAAGAGTGAATAGATAGCGCCATAGATCCTAGCAGGGGGAAGGCGTCTGCCCTCCATCACCCTGTAGTCAGAGCCCAGCCGGCTGCCTTGATCTCCACAGGCCCCATGTGAACACTGACTTTCCATTTCCTACGTCCCTGCTCTTCCTGACTTCCTGCAGAGCCTCCCACACTCCCCCTTTTTAAAAACCCAACTATCCCACCCAGGTATCACCACTGCCTCCCTCTTCCCTGCTCGTAGTGGTCAATCTCCTCTCAAAACTTCAGAGTTCAGTTCAGTATCCATTAGTGTGGCTTTCTTGTGGACTTTCTCTGTTACCTATCCTTTATTTACTCCTGCTGCCTAGCTCCGAGGAGAGGGGAGTGTGCCTGGCAGATCCTCATTGAGTATTTGCTGAATCCATTAATCCAAGTCTGTGGAGAGGGTCAGTGTTCTGAGAAGGACAGAACAAGTGTGGCTGTGCTGTGGCCTAAGTGGAGCTGAGTGGCAGAAATGCTCTTTCCCTCTCCCTTTCCTAGCTCCGTCCCTCCTCTTCCATCAAAACTTAAAAGATGGAGGCTTGGAGATAAAGTGAAAGAATTATACACCTAGAGAGAGGCATGGAAACTATGGGAGACTAGAATGCAGCCAGAGACAATTCCTAGAAAGCCAGGAAACTATCTAGCTAGAGACAGCTCTCTATAAGAATGGATTTTGGAGCCAGAGATAGGCCTAGGATTCGGCTTCTACAGACAGGCACCATCTGAAGTATCCCTGGACAGCTTACTTAACTCTCAGAAGACTCTTTACCTTTTGAGTCACCTAGTTAACAGCTTTAACACATAAACCATTTTGTTAAATTCTGTTCCCAAAAGAAGTATTTGTGTGAGGTGACAGATCAGCCCCATAGCCTGCCCACTCCCAGGAGCTATGATCACGGCCCAGAACGAGGATCAGTCCATTCTGCACTTCTCCTAGTGGAGACACCACCTAATTTCTTGTGAAACCTGAGCTACTGGCCCTGTGGGATAAGTCTCCTGCTGCCCTCCCTTTTTCACATCCGGTCTCATTTACCTCACAAAGATGTGACACACAAACTGCTTTCTCTGTGTGCTGTTCCATCAAAAGTCAGTCAGAGCCTGTTTACTTTTGAGGAGTTTCTTTATTGGAGTTCCACCTTACCTCACGGCAACTATCTGGCTTTTCATGGCCAAGACAGAGTGAGCCCTGAACAAAGTATTCATAACATTTTACAACAAACAATACATACATGTAGTGCATGAAACCTTTACATTAACACATTCCAAAACAATCAAACATTTAACAGGATTATTAAGAAGCAAGAATTTCCTCCAATCCCTCAATTATCAGTGGGTACTTAGCTTTCTACCTCTTCCAATAAAATCACTTTCTCAGCATTCCTATTCACAGGAATCCCTGAATCAATTATTTTAGTGTAGGGGCAAATTCATGTTGAAGACGTGTTCCATTAGTTATTTAATGTGCTGAATTTCTGGTTATGGTAGAACCTTGTATTTGTAGCACAATGTGTGCTTCACTCATTACACGTCATCATTCATTGAGGGGGTTCATTTGAAATTTTTAAAAAAGTTTTGCCCCTGCAACCAGGGTTTTACAACCGTATAGTCCAATCGACTTACATTTTTTAAATGACTATTTCCTGCTAGATTCATGTCTACACTTTTTACTCTTCCTACAACAAATTCAATTTTGTTTCAAAATTTATCATCACCCCTCACAAATTATTTAATTATATCAAATTTATACTTCATGATCACTATTAAATAAATTTATATTCCCTGAAGCCTCTCTCCTGAATTTGCCTGTTGGGAGGCCCTCCTTGTATTTTTCCCCACTGACTCATGTATAAGTAGGATTCAAAGCTGAATTTCCCCCATTTCTATTCATAAAATTTACCCAAATAAGAGCTTTCCGATGGTAACTATATGACCTCTAAGTCCTTTCCTCATCCATTTGTTTTATGTCCAGAAATATCTGCTTATTTTGAAGGTTTTTAAATCACTCTGTCACTTTGATAGGTTTTATCCCCAGTATAAAGCATGTTGTGCTCCATAAAGGCTCAACTACCTTGACATTGGAGGCTTCCTTGCTGGCTATGATGAAGATCACACCAAAGAGTACTGGCAGTTTCATTTTTACTATGTAAATTACAAATGAACAAAGAGCTCAGATATTCATACATTCATAAAGTTTTTCTTCCATTTGAGTTGAGACTTGGTAAGCTCTACCACCTACAGATATGCTCATTTTGGTCATATCCAGAGCATTCCCTCCCTCATGAGTTCTTTTCTGTGATGTGTCACTGTGACTTCCTACAGTTGTCACATTTAAAGATTCCTCTCCAGTATGGGTTCTTCTATGCTTGGTGAGATTTGATCTGATATTAAAAGCCTTCCCACACTCATTACATCGGTATGGCTTCTTTCCAGTGTGGATCCTTTTGTGTTGGTCAAGAACTGATCTGTAATTGAAGGATTTCCCACACTCGCAATTATACGGCTGCTGCCCACGGTGGACGCTTTTATGATTAATAAGACTTGAGTGTGAGATGTATGCCTTCCCACACTCATCACATTCATAGGGTTTCTCGCCTGTGTGAATCCTTTTATGCACTGTGAGGCCTGAGCTGTTCCTGAATGCCTTTCCACACCTATCACATATATAAGGTTTTTCCCCTGTGTGGATCCTCTTGTGTTGAGAGAGGAGTGAACTGTAATTGAAAGATTTCCCACACTCAATACATTTGAAGGGTTTCTCCCCAAGATGGACTCTTTTATGGCTTATAAGAGTTCTGCTTGAGAAAAAAGCTTTTCCACATTCATCACATGTGAAAGGTGTCTTGCCAGGGTGGGTACTTTTATGGTTAATAAGGCTTGAGTGTGAGATGTAGGCTTTTCCACACACATCACACTCATAGGGCTTCTCCCCCGTATGGATTCTTTTATGCACTTTAAGGCTTGAGTTGTTTCTGAAGACCTTCTCACACCTGTCACATTCATAAGGTTTCTCTCTAGTGTGGACCCTTTTGTGTTGAGAAAGGAGTGAAGTGTAATTAAAAGATTTCTCACATACATCACATTTGTAGGGCTTCTCCCCAAGATGAATTTTTTTGTGGTTTATAAGGGTTCGGTATGTGATGAAGGCTTTTTCACACTCGTCACACTTATAGGGCTTTTCCCCAGGGTGTACACTTTTATGATTTATAAGGCTTGAGAGTGAGATGTAGGCTTTCCCACATTCTTCACATTTGTAAGGTCTCTCCCCAGTGTGGATCCGTTTATGTACTTTAAGGCCTGAATTATTTCTGAAGGCTTTTCCACACTCATCACACCCAAAAGGTTTCTCCCTTGTATGAATCCTTTTATGTTGTTCAAGGGCAGAGCTGTAATTGAAAGATTTCTCACAATAGGTACACTTAAAGGGCTTTTCCCCAAGATGGATTCCTTTGTGGTTTTTAAGGCTAGAGCGTGAGATATAGGCTTTCCCACACACGTCACACTTATACGGTTTTTCCCCAGTATGGAGCCTCCTGTGGACCTTTAGGCCTGAATTGTTCCTGAAAGTTTTCCCACACAAATCACATACATAAGGTCTCTCTCCAGTATGAATGGTTTTATGCTGAAGCAGAAGTGAGTTATAGCTGAAGGATTTTCCACACTCCTTACATTCGTGAGCTTTCTTCCCAGGGTGAATGCTTTTATGAACTGCGAGGCCTGAGCTATAGCTGAATGCTTTGCCACAGACATCACACTTGTAAGGTTTCTCTCCCGTGTGGATCCTTTTGTGCACTATAAGGCCTGAGCTGTTTCTGAAGGCCTTCCCACATTCATCACATTCATAAGGTTTCTCTCCAGTGTGGATCACTTTATGCTGAATGAGGAGAGAGCTATAATTAAATGATTTCTCACACTCATCACATTTATAAGGTTTATCTCCAAAGTGGATGCTTTTATGGTTTAGAAGCGTCCTGCAAGTAATGAAGGCCTTCCCACACTCATCGCATTCATAAGGTTTCTCGCCTGTGTGGATCCTCTTATGGACCCTAAGGCCCGAGCTATTACTGAAAGTTTTCCCACAGATGTCACATTCGTAGGGCTTCTCCCCTGTGTGAATCCTTTTGTGGACTCTGAGACCAGAGCTGTTCCTGAAAGCCTTCCCACACTCACCACATTCATAGGGCTTTTCTCCTGTGTGGATCCTCTTATGTTGGTCCAAAACAGAGCTATAATTGAAGGATTTCCCACACTCATCGCACTTACAGTTCTTTTCCCCAGAATGGGTGCTTTTGTGGTTTATAAGGCTGGAGTAGGACATGTAGGCTTTCCCACATTCCTCACACTTGTACGGCTTCTCCCCAGTATGGATCCGTTTGTGGACTCGAAGGCTGGAGCTGCTCCGGAAAGTCCCTCCACAGTCCTCACACTCGTAGCGTTTTTCCCCAGTGTGCATAATTTTATGTTGAACAAGGCGGGAATTATATTTGAATGATTTCCCACACTCATCACATTTGTGTGATTTCTTAACAGCACTGGTTTTCTGCTGCAGACCAGGGTGAGAGGTCCCATTGAAGTTCTCCACACATCTGTCTTGTTCACTGCTTATCTGTTCTACAGAGACAGTCTGGTATATAACATGTTTTGAACTTGGATGTAAGCTTTTCTCAGATGCCTCGTCTTCCTGTTCCGTCTTTATATTTGCTGTGCTCTTGGCTTTGCCAATCTTTTCCCTGATGCCACTTTTGTCTTCCTTCATTCTTTTTCCCTCAGGATTTTGCAGTTGATTCTCTACCTTGCTATTCCAATCACAAGTTTCACCAACCTTATATTCCTGTATATGATCCTTGTGAAGACCTTCCACTTTTGGCCACATAGATTCTGCATTTCCAACATTTTTATACTTTTCAGTTGATTTCTCATCCTCAGTGCCCCTTGTCTTCAAATGTGACACTAAACCAAGAGAATGAAAATGATACCTGTTCACTTTGTTTAGAGAAAACTGGAAGAATTACATCCAAATTTACTCATTAACTTGATACATGTTTACTGACTGCATGCTGTGTGATTAAGTGCCATTTTTAACTGAAGGGGATACAAGAGGGGACACGCCAAAATTTCTGCCCGTGTGGAGCTAATGTTAAAATGTTAGAGCCCTGGATTTTCAACGGAACAAAGAGTTTTTCTATTCTTGCATAACAGTTTAGCATGAGAGCAAGTTGAAATGGGTTGAAATGATACATAGAACCAAGGACGACATCAATCAGTTTTTGGGAATGATCACCTAGTCGTGAAAAAACAAAGAGTAGAAGAAATCTCTGAATAAGAGGAAACAGAAAAATTAATAAATGAGACAAATGAGACATAATCAGCAGAACTAAAGAGGCGAAGCTAAAAGGAAGAAATTCAGTACCTAAGTGGTGGTATTGGGGCAAAGGGAATGAAAGCATGAAGAGAGTCATGATAGACTTGAGAAAGAAAGCAAACTGCAGCTTCTTGGAGTTGGTCTGATCTCCTGGACTTCCCCTCTAAGGAAAACCTGATCCTGGGGAGTGGGCAGTCAGGGAGGAAATCTATAATGAAAAGCAGGCTCCAGCGTGCCAGGCAGAGGCTTCCATTCCCACTTTATGAACAAGCTAACTGCAATCAAAGCATATCAAAGATTAGAAGCTAAAATACAAACCACCAAGCAAACACTACTACCTGGGTTCAAATACCCAGCGGCATGACCTTGAGAAACTTATTTAAAGTGTTGTGAACAGTGCCTACTACTTGATGAGTGCTAGATATATAATTATTCCTATTTATTATTTGAGGTTGGGTTGTTTGATCAGGGTTGGAACCTGGGCATAAAGCACAGGGGTCAGGAAAGGTAAACGTCTTCCTAATACAGATATTAGGGCTCAGGCAGGAATTCTTTGTTCCCCTTGAAAGCACTCTACTGTCTCTACTACTCTGGGCAGAACAGTCCATGTGCTTAAATGTGAGGGCTACTGGGCAGCCAGTGGAATTCCATAACCATAAACAGCAACATGCCTTTTTATCTGTGCTCTGAATCCTGCTCCCACACACATCAGGGCCCATGCTCCATTCATTCCCTTTGGCCTTGGCCCCTCCACCTCTATTTATCCTCAGCTCTCAGGAGAGAAAGATATTCAAGTTCCTACAGCCATAAAACCAAATCCTCTAAGATAAATATATGAGGAGTGCCTGGCGGGCTTAGTCAGTAGAGCATGGGACTCTCAGTCTCAGGATCTTTCAGTTCAAGCTCCATGTTGGGCCTGAAGTCTACTTAAAATTAAAAAAATAAAACACACAAAAAAATGTTAGAGAGAAGCATAAAAGGGCTGTGAGGACTAGCCACATTAGGTATTAAAATATACCACAAAGCCTCTACAACTAAAGCAGCACAGTACCACTGTATAGACAAGAGGAATAGAACAGAAAGTCCAGAAATAATCCTAATCACACACAGAAATCAAGCATATATGATAAAGATAATATATCAAATTATAGGAGCAAAGATGGTTTTTAGTGTTGGAATAACTATAAAGCCACTTGGAAAAAGATAAAATCAGATCATTCTTTACACCACACTCAAGAATCTAACTCCAAATGGAGCAGAGCTCTAAATATAAAAATGTGCTGCCACACAAATACTAGAAAAAACATGAGAGAATGCCTTTATAACCTGTGTACAGAAACAGTTTTCCAACTATGACTCACGTGCAGTAAGAGAGGATGGATAAATTTGACCGTATGAATATAAATTACATGGCAAAAATGCTATAAGACTGAGAAATGACAAATGAAAGAAAATATTGGCAACCTCCATCATATATAAGCACTAATATCTCTTATATGAAAACTTTTCAGGGGCGCCTGGGTGGCTCAGTGGGTTAAAGTCTCTGCCTACAGCTCAGGTCATGATCTCAGGGTCCTGCATCGAGCCCCACATCGGGATCTCCGCTCAGCAGGGAGCCCGCTTCCCCCCTCTCTCTCTGGCTGCCTCTCTGCCTACTTGTGATCTCTCTGTCAAATAAATAAATAAATCTTAAAAAAAAAAAAAAAGAACTACACTAAGATACCACTTCTCATCTGTCATATTAAAAGCATGACAACACACTCTGTTGGGGAGGCTGAGGCAGAAACAGGCACGGTCATGTATTAATGGCACTGCAAAGCGGCATAACCCCTGTTGAGGGGCATCTGCCAATAGCTAAGTGAACTGTATGCATTTACACTTCAATCCAGAAATCCCATCTAGGAATTTATACTGAAGATCTACTTCCAACAATACAAAAAGTATATGTGCACAAAGCTATTCATGGTAGCATTATCTGTAACTAGAGAATCTAGATAACTACCTGAGTGTCCGAGCATAGGAGACCAGTTAATTAAACTACGGCACATATATGCAATGGAGTACTAAGCAAGAAAGAGGAACATCTCTATCAATTGACTGAGAGGGACCAAATTCCAGGATACCATGTAAAGAGAAAAAGAGCATATATGCTATGCTTTCTCATAGAAAGAAAAATACGAAAACAAACATATAACTGCCTATCTTACAGTAATGAGAGAAACCAGAAATCAAGGAAGCCCCATCCCTTATAAGTGGTGAAGTGGGGGAGAACAGAGCTGAGGGACAGCGAAGAGAGACACTCTAAGTACAACTTATTGCATAGTTTTTCCTATGGAAGCATGATAATATTCTGCATATTCAAAGAATAAAGTTAAATCAATGAGAATTGGAAAAAGGAAAAGCAGCTAAACCACAAAGCAAATGGCAACAAAAGAACTCATTCCTGTCTCACATGGATACTGTAACCATAGGAAGGGAACAAAAAGAAACAAAGAACTAACCCATAATTTAGGCATATAATATCACAGAATATGTAACCATATACATATTCCTTCAGTCACCGGAAGGATGGAGGGGGTGGTGGAGAAGCTCTGAAAACAACTGAATTTTTAAGCACCTTTTTTTCTGCAGAGGTATGGACAAAGTAATTTGAGACAATTTTAGATGAGTTGGGGGGCTGTGTAAATGTGTTGATTAGTTCAAGCCAGGGCTCTCCTGGAGGAAGAAACATAAATATGGAATAGGGAAAGGCAAGAAAGAACCCTGTGGGGATGAATCAGAGGTACTGGTGTGAATTCATGTTTCTAAATTGCATGCGTGTGCGCACACATCTATGCATTCACGTGTATGTATATTTGTATGTGTATATATGTACAAATATTCCCTAGCTCTCTGCTGAAAAGCTAAGAAGCAAAAAACATCTTAGTGGTAATAAGATATCCAGCACCCTGCTCTTGGTCTCTACTCCCACTGCCTACTAAAAGGAACCAGAGCTCCTCAGAGAAATGGCAGATTCTAGGCTGCGGCAGGACACACACAAGATGAATGGCGTCTTGTTACTCCAACAAGTAAGAAGATACTTAAAAAAAGAAAGGGGCATGTCACAAGACCACAAGCCAGCTTGACCACCCAATTTAGGCTCCATAATAATTATGTACAGTAAGAATTATAAACCATTGAAAACAGGATCTTGCGAATCCACACATATACAAACAGGGGAGAAAGAGAGGCTACTTAGTTACAACAGAATGCCAGGGCCAGTTGGTAAATGTGGGGAGAGTAGCAGAGTTGAAAGAAGAAAAAAACAAAAGCAGCATTCTGTAACTACCTGAGCAGACTGGATCAGGGGAGAATTATCACTGGATTCTAAATGTGGGGGGAAATTTTGAGAAGGGGAAGGATATACACATGAGCTTAAAATATTCCCCCCCCCAGAATGAAAGGGAAAAAACTAATTACACAGTGGAGAAATTAGACAATGCCTTGGCAAAGTGTTCTAAATTAAGATTACCAATGGTGGCAGAGGGACATCCGGTGCTCCAGAAGTGACATCCTGAGGACATGTCACCTATGAGAATGCATCATGAGCTTCAGAATCACAAGCAAAGATCAGGTAAATCCAAAATGTAGACTATTCTACTTCAAGTAGTATTTGTAGTATTCTTCAAAAGTATCCCTTTCATAAAAGACGAGAGAGGCTATAGAAACGTTCCAGATTAAGAAGGCTAAAGAGACTAGACCACTATCCTTAATACCTGACCTGTAGTAGCTCTGTACTGGAAGGAAAATTTATAAAAAGAATAATTGTGCCAACTGACAAAACTGGAATACTGATCACATAGTATCAACTTTAAATGTGCTCAAGTTCACAGCTGTGTTGTACTCAGGCAAGAGAGTAACCCTTTTCTTAGTAAATACATACTGAAATATTTAGGGGCAGAAGGCCATGACGTATGCATTATCTTCAAATGGTTTAGAAAAAACATTGTATGTATGAAAGAGAAAAAGAGAGAAGACAAAACGAGCTATAGGTCAATATGAGTAAAGACTATCTTTTTACCATTCTTATTCTTGACATTTTTCTATATATTTAAAACAATTTTCAAATAAAAAGTTTAAAAAAAGTAAAAAGTAAATTTAAAATTCCTTCAACTATACCTTCCCCTCCAGATACTGCTTTCACCATCTGCCTCCTGTTCAGTTGTCTCTTGAAAAAGTGGTCTTCATGTCCCGTCTCCCCTTATGCCTCATCTACTCAATCTGATTTCTCTCACTCAGATCATGCACTTACTCCCCTGCTCTTAGATGCTCCTCACCTCCCTGTTCCATCTTAAACCTTTTCTCTTCTGACTCTACACATTCTCCCTGGGCAGTTGGATCTAAACAGGTGGCTCCTACCATTCCTACAAGCCACCTCTCAGATCAACTCTGGCCCGGACTGCTCTCTTCAATTACAGACCCTCATGTCCACCCCGGTCCTCCCCTTTGCCAAATCAGAAATGGGCTCTTCTCTTTGCTTCACCCTTCCACATCCAAAAGAGCCACGAACACCAGCTGATTCTATTATCTCAACAGTTCTCCAGTCCCTACCCCTAATTCTATTCCCATTGCTAAAGACCTTAGTTTAGGCCTTCCTAAATTATCCTTCTGAACTTGTGCTATAGTCTCCCTACCTTAAGTTTTGAAAAATGCACACCTGGTCACTCCCCAATATCAAGTCTTCCCAGGCTACTTAGTGTGGCACTTGAAGCTTTCTGCATCTGGCCACCTCAAGTGACTTGCTGGACACCAAATGGGCCATGCTAATCCACCTATCACTACTACTGCATTCACTGATCCTTGGCCTGGTGGACCCTTCCTCTGACCTTCTCTGATAGGCTAATTCTTCATCCACTTCACACTGTCTGGGATTCCTTGTGTGCTGCTGACTGATCTGGTTTGCATGAAATCATAAATAGTTCACGGCTTACTGTTCTGACCTAGGCAGACACCAGGAGTCTCCCTGTTGGAGGTATGCTTAAATTAACCCCCTATCTGTATGGAGGCACAAGTGTACTATATCATCCGATGTAGTTCACCCAACCTCTTAATGACTGAAATCAAAGCAAATAAATATTAATGTGCCTCTTCACTGAAAACTGATGATTTGCAATGAGATTCATATTAATCAATGATGAGTC
Source organism: Procyon lotor (assembly GCA_028646535.1). Classification (NCBI taxonomy): domain Eukaryota; kingdom Metazoa; phylum Chordata; class Mammalia; order Carnivora; family Procyonidae; genus Procyon; species Procyon lotor. The sequence goes on along the minus strand of CM053607.1, from coordinate 125,088,513 downwards.
TAAGAAAAGGTCAGTCAAAACAAAGGCAGAGAAGTGCTAAGACATAAAAAGCCAGAAATAGGATAAATGCTGCTGCTATGGTCTGAATGTTTGTGTCCCCTCCTCCCAAATCCATGTTATAATTGTAACCCCCAAAGATTATATGGTTTGAGGGCAAGGGCTACGAGAGGAGCTTAGGTCGTGAGAGCAGAGTCTTCACAAATGGGATTAGTTTTTTTTTTTTTTTTTTTAAACATTTTATTTATTTATCTGACAGAGAGAGAGAGAGATCACAAGCAGGCAGAGAGGCAAACAGAGATACAGGGGGAAGCAGGCTCCCCGCTGAGCAGAGAGCCCGATGCGGGGCTCGATCCCAGGACCCTGAGATCATGACCTGAGCCGAAGGCAGAGGCTTTAACCCACTGAGCCACCCAGGCGCCCCAGGATCAGTATTCTTATAAAAAAGTTATCGCAGAGATTCTTTGGTGCCTTGATCTTGAACTTCCCAGCCTCCAGAACTATAAGAAATAAATTTCTGCTGTTTATATACCACCATCCAGTGTGTATTCTGTTACAGTAGCCTAGATGGACTAAGACATCAGCTAAAATATAAAGACAATCAAGAGTTTCTAACAAAATATTGTTATCTTTACAAACAATAAAATGTATTCTAGTATCTGTTATCTTTGAGGCTTAATGTTGCCCAAGAATTTAGATTATGATCCATATTCTGCTTTTTCCCCCAGGTACTGGGCTGGTCCTAGGGATGTAGAGATAGGTAGAATCTTTTTATCAAGGAACTGGAAGACTAGCAAATCTGCAGGAAATAAAAATCTGGCAAAAAGGATATCTAACACAAGATAAAAATGGCAAAGGACACACATGAGAGGAGAGGGAAGGGGCTGACTCTACCTTAAAGGACTAGGTAAGCTTCAGAAACAGTAGTTCCAGCAGAGGGAAGAACAGGTGCAAAGGAACTAGTGTTCACTGCTCTGGAGCAGAGGGTGGTGGGCACAGCTGGACAGGTGGGCAAAAGTAAGGGCGGCACCAGCATCTGCCCTTCACACTAAGGAATCCAGTCTTGATCCTGAGCAGTTTTAGGCAAAGGAATAGCAAACTCAGATATGCATTCTGGAAGATCACATATTCTTTTGAATCAGGAGTTGATAACCTTTTCTGCAAAAGAAGAAAATATTTTTGGCTTTGTGGGCCATATATGACTGTGTCACTAATTTTTGTTTGCTTTTAAACATCCTTTTACTTTTTTTTTAGAGACAGCAAGTGTGAGGGGCAGGGTGACAGGCAGAGGGAGAGGGAGAAAGAAAATTTTAAGCAGGCTCCATGCCCAGCATGAGCCCAATATGGGGCTTGATCTCATGACCCTGAGATCATTACCTGAGCGGGAATTAATAGTTGGTCACTCAACCAACTGAGCCACCCAGGCACCCTTAAACATCCTTTTAAAAATGTAAAAACAATTCTTAGCTTGCAGGTCATACAAAAATAGCTGTAGGACCAGTAATTTGCCAATCTTTGATAGATAATATCAAACAATCAGAATTAATTTAAGATGGTGTGACAATGGCACTGTGGCTATGTTATAAGTGTCTATTTTTTAATTTTTTGGTAGACTGAAGCATGCCAGAATGAAATGGCATGATGTCTGAAATTTTCTCTACAATACTTTAATAAAGGAGCACTTGGGTAGCCTAGTTAGTTAAGCATCTGCCTTCAGCTCAGGTCATGATCACAGGTTACTGGATGGCCCCACATTGGGCTCCCTGCTCAGCAGGGAGTCTGCTTCTCCCACTCCCTCTGCCTCTTCCCCTGGCCCATGTTCACTCATGCGCCCGTGCTCTCTTTCTCTGTCAAATAAATGAATAAATAAAATCTTTAAAAAATTTTAAAAATACTTTAATAAAGAAAAAATAAAAAGGGAAAGGTGAGACAGGCGTAGCAGAATAATGATACTTATTGAACTTGAGCTATGGGTGTATGGGGTTCATTGTACTATTTTACTTTCCTGTGTGTTTAAATTTTTTCATAATAAAAAATAAAAATAAAATAAAGAGCACTCATACTAGTTGCAGTGGAAGAATGAATTGGAGAGAGAACTGAGTCCTGGAGTCTGGAGGAGGTTATTATAAGCCAATCAAGACTGATGTGCCCTATCAAAATACCAGCAGCATTTTTCACAGAGCTAGAACAAATAATCCCAAAATTTGTATGGAACCAGAAAAGACCCTGAATAAACAAAGCAACCTTGAAAAAGAAAAGCAAAGCTGGAAGCATCACAATTCCGGACTTCAAGGTATATTAAAAAGCTCCAATGAATAAAACAGTGTGGTACTGGCACAAAAACAGACACATAGACCAATGGACCAGAATACAAAACTCAGAAATGAACCCAAAATTATATGGTCAATTAATCTTTGACAAAGCAGGAAAGAATATCCAATGGGAAAAGACAGTCTCTTCAACAAATGGTACTGGGAAAACTAGCCAGCAACATGCAAAAGAATGAAACTGGACCACTTTCTTAAACCATAATAAAATCAAAATGGATGGGGCCTTTGGGTGGCTCAGGTAGTTAAGCATCTTGATTCTTGATTTTGGCTCAGGGTCATCTCAGGGTTATGAGATGGAGCCCTGTGTCAGGGTCCCCACTCAGCTCCCCGCTCAGGGAGTCTGCTTGAGATTCTCTCTTCCTCTGCCCCTCCCTACTCTTGTGTGTGTGCTCTCTCTCTAAAAGAAATAAATCTTTTTAAAAAATGGATAAAAGACTCAAGTATGAGACCTGAAACCATAAAAATCCTAGATAAGAACACACGTAACTTCTTTGACATCAGCCAGAGCAACTTCTTTCTCCATATGTCTTCTGAGGCAAGGGAAACAAAAGCAAAAAGAAACAACGGAGACTTCATCAAAATAAAAAGCTCTGCACAGGGACGGAAATAATCAACAAAACTAAAAGGCAACCTACAGAATGAAAGAAGATATTTGCAAATGATCTGATAAAGGGTTAGTATCCAAAATACATAAAGAACTTATAAAACTCAACACCCAAAAAACAAATGATCCAATTAAAAAATGGATGAGCAGATGAACAGACATTTTTCCAAAGGAGACATACAGATGTCCAACAGACACATGAAAAAAATGCTCAACATCACTCATCATCAGGGAAACACAAATCAACAGTACGATGAGATACCACCTTACACCTGTCAGAATGGCTAAAATTAACAATACAAGAAACAACAGGTGTTGGTAAGGATGCAGAGAAAGGGGAACCCTCCTGCACTGTTGGTGGGAATGCAAGCTGGTGCAGCCACTCTGGAAAACAGGATGGAGGTTCCTCAAAAAGTTAAAACTAGACCTACCCTACAACCCAGCAATTGCAATACGAGGTATTTACCCCAAAGATACAAACATAGTGATTTGAAGGGGCACATGCACTCCAATGTTTACAGTAGCATCATTTACCACAACTAAAATACAGAAACAGTTCAAGTGTCTGTCGACTGATGAACAGATAAAGAAATGGTGTGTATATATGTGTGTACACACACACATACACACACACCATGGAATATTACTTAGCCATAAAAAAGAATGGAATCTTGCCATTTGCAAGGACATAGATGGAGCTAGAGTATCATGCTAAGCGAAATTAAGTCAGTCAGAGAAAGACAAATACCATATGATTTCACTCATTAAGTAGAATTTAAGAAACAGAACAAACAAGTGAAGGGAAAAAGAGAGAGAGGAGCAAACTAAAAAAGACTCTTAACTCCAGAGAACAAACTGATGTTTCCAGAGGGAAAGTGGCTAGGGGACAGGGGAAATAGGTGATGGGGATTAAGGAAGGCACTGGTTGTGATGAGCACTGGGTGTTATATCAAAGTGCTGAATCACTATATTTGTGCACCAGAAACTAGTATTACACTATATGTTAACTAACTGGAAATTATTTATTATTTATTTTTTATTATGTTATGTTAGTCACCACACAGTACAGCATTAGTTTTTGCTGTAGTGGTCCATGATTCATTGTTTGTGTATAACTGACTAGAATTCAAAAACAACTTAAAAAAAAGGGAGGGGGCGTCTGGGTGGCTCAGTCACTTAACCTAAACCTTCAGCTTAGGTTATGATCCTGGGGTCTTGGGTTTGAGCCCCACATCAGGCTCCCTGCTCAGCGGGAAGCCTGCTTCTCCCTCTCTCACTGTCTCTATCAAATAAGTAAATAAAATCTTTAAAAAAAAAAAATACTGATGTGTTGGCTAAGTCATACATCCCCTATGACACAAGAAAACCAACACTCTGAAAGCACAGTTCCCTGCAAAGCACAGGCTGGAAAGATTTTATTTCTTAAAAGTTCTACAAGCTGGATGGGAAACTACTAACTCCTCTCTAGTTGTCAGCAGGAAGCACAACCCAACAGCCAGCTTTATAATGCCATCCACTCCTTCCAAATTACACATCCCACCACCTCTGGACACCTCTGTGCTTCTTGTTCCTGTTCTACTATCAATGCCCCAAAGAGCCTGTGTACAGAGTAAGAACCTGCTCCTAATTCTTGCTGTCCCCTGCCCCATGAGTCGGGAGCCAATTCCAAGAGCCTGGAAAACCCCGAAAAGAACTGTGGGTTACCCTGGCCAAAAAGTCCTGCCTATTCACAGGCCTCAACAAGCAACACATCAGCAGCTACTCTGGATTTCCAGATTACCAAACACATTCCAAAAGTCAGTGTCATCAAGTGTGATACCTGGATTCTGGACCTTAAGTTCTTGGATATTACATTTGAATTGGAAATGACCAGAGAAAGAAAAAGAAGCATACGAGCACAAAATGCTTACCAATTCAGAAGAATACCTAGGAAGCTGGAGAATGAGACAGATGAAAGACGAAACCAAGAAGTAAGAGATATACAGATGAAAAGAGAGAGAATATGTTGTTTGCTTTAGGTATTAAGTGCATTTAGTTCATGAATAAACGATAAATGGTTAATGAGTTGGTTCTATTGCTTAAAAGTAGAGATAAGGATTAAAGGTGATTTTTCCCTTAAAGTAAAAAATGAAACAGAACATTCTCATACCTGGTAGCGGTGAAGAGATTTCTAGTCATCCTGAGGGGAAAGGTAAGCAAAGGACACTCTGAAAGGGAGGCTGAGAGATTTTCTGAAGCTAAAGGGGCAGAGAACGGCTGGAAGGCAGTCAGTAACAGAATTAGTTTATTAGGCTAGCATACAGCTCAGCATTATAAACAAGATCCCGGAAAGAAAACCTACTTGGTTTTATTTGTTCTTAAACACTCTACAGGAGCTGTTACAATAATGATTGGGCATTATTTAACAATTTGGCAATAAATTTTAGCTAAATTTAACAATTTAGCGGTAACCGGCTGAATTAAGGTAAAACAAAAATTATTTTGATCCCTTCTTCAAAATCCTTGCTAAAAAAAATTAAAAATAATAAAAAAAAAAAACCCTTGCTAACATATGCTCTAGTAGAACGTCATTGAGTGAACCATTGTTGAAGTAACAAAAAACTGAAAACAACCCGAATGGCTCTGAATAGATCTAAAAAATTATGGAACATTCAAAACATCCAAACAATAGCCAATCCGAAACCAGAGTGCTGGGTTTTTTTTTGTTTGTTTTGAAAGCTCCTTGTGTTCTGATGATCCCTAAAATACAGGAAGAGAAAGAAGCCGGGGCTGAACTCTGGAGAGTACCCTGCCAACTGTGTGAAGAAAGGGGAACTAACTACACTCACATTTGTCAGTATTTGCATAAAGAAATTGGCTGGCTACACTCTAACAAAAGTGATTATCTAGGGGTTTGGGCATGGGAAGATGAGCGGGAGCAAACCTTTTCACTGGTGTCTGCTTATATATTTTAAACATCTGAACCATATGACCATAAAACGATTAGTAAACAGACTTAAAAATTTATTAACAAAACAAAACCCTGGAGCTTTCAAAAAGAAAGCAGCCCGGTGGCCATCTAGTCCCGATGCCTCCGCGCAGTCAGCACACGGAGCCCTGGCACTTCCCTTTCATCTTTCGCTTCCCCACCGTCCCTGCGTCCGGGGGCCTCTCAGACGCTCTCCCTCCGAGCCAGCTGAGCTTTGGCTCCTCCGCTCCTACTCCGGTCAGTACGCGGGCGAGCTCCCCCGGGGCAAGGCCCCGGCTGCGGCTCCCCGGGGCCCCGTCCGCACCAGCCCCGCAACTGTGGGGAAAAAGGGAGGGGGGCGGGGGTTGCTCGAATCAGGTCACCCCTAGGGGTCCCTCTAACGCTCCTCGTCACTCTCCAGTCCTAGGGCCAAACTTCACTGCAAGGGGGCACACCGAGGAGGGGATTTTAAAGCGCTCCTGTCCCGGGCTCGCCTCCGGCCCGAGAAAACAGCGAATAGTAGAGACAAGACAAGAACCAGGCCCCAGCCTCTCTCGGGACACCGGGCAGCCCCAGCCCGGCCCCGGCCGCTCCCGGACCGCCCGAGTTGGGTCCACGGAGAGACTGGTCCGTTCCCGGGGCACGGCCCACACCCCTCGGCCGGCCCGAGGTCCTCCCTCCGCTCCACTCCCCCGGAATGTGCCTCCTGAGGTGCGTGGGGGGCCGCTTCCCCCCAGATCCCGCCCGAGACCCGAGGGGCAGCCAAGACCGGGACTGAGGGAAGGGCGTGGCAGGCCGGGGCCGAGGGCGGGAGCGCGGGCAGCCGCGGACTCACGTACTGGCTGTGGTGGCGCCGCGGGAGCCCGGCCGCCGGAGGGACTAAAGCGCGGACGGCCCGGCCGGAAGGGCCCGCGCCGGCTCCAGGGCACTTCCGCGTCCTCTCTGGGAGGCCGGAGGACGGACTCGATGATAGTTCTCCGTTAAGGCACGTGACCCGTGGTGCGCGAGGAGGGCGTGGGCGCGGATGGAGGGCTTCAAGCGTGCAGCTCTTCGGGTCGTTCTTGGTGTCGCGCTCGGGGCAGCTGCCTGGAAGTGCAGGCGAAGCTTCCAGGTTTCGGGGACTCAGTGGTCCGGGGTGGGGCAGAGAGCAAGGCACGTGAGCGGCCAAGTGGAGTAAACACCGAACCACCCAACACTCTGCAGGGAGAGGCTGCGGGAGCGCCCCGGGACCAGACTGCAACCCCCGGGGTCGGCGCCCGTACCCCCGGACTGGAAGGACGTTAAAAGTGATCCTTTTTTTCCTTAAATGAAGTAACATCTAGGGTTTTTTTCCCTCTTAAGTTTAAGTAATTGCAAAGAACCTATTTTGGCACGCTGTGAATGCTGACATTTGAAAAACAAAACCGCTTATTTCAGACGTATACAACGGACTCTAAATCCACAATTTAATACTATCATTCACTTTTAACAGGTTTTACATCATTTCGGATTTTCCTTGAACTTGTCTTTTTCTTTTATGTCCCTACAGAGTTTGTATCTTAATTTAAAATATTTTCATTCTCACTGAATGTTAACCTAATGTAAAATAGTTTAATGCCTTAAGTTTTATTGGTTAGCATACGTCTCTGTGATGAAATTAGAAGTTTACATTTTTTCGAAACAGGAAGGGATGGGGAGGGAGACAAACCATTAAGAGACTCCTAGACTCAAGAAACGAACTAAGGGTGGGCGGGGGGTGGGGGGGGAGCGGTAGGGATCGGTTGGCTGGGGTGTGGACATTGGGGAGGGTATGTGCTAGGGTAAGTGCTGTGAAATATGTAAGCCTGACGATTCACAGACATGTACCCTGGGGCAAATAATACATTATATGTTAATAAAAATTAAAAAAAAAAAAGTTTACATTTTTTCTTACTTAAATGTTAATTGTTTTCTGGATTATCAGCAAAATTATATACAATTGCTGAATTCTAATGTAAGTTCTTAGAAAGGTGAAAAATTTAGAAGCAAACTTTTAATAAGATGGATTTTTAAGAACAGTTCAAGTTATGCAAAGTATTTGGGTGGATTTCACTTCTCGCTGGAGTGAGCCCATGTTCAGCATCAATTGTATGTCTAATTTTCATGTTTTATACATGTAGGTGCAGGGTAAATAGAGGGAGTAGAAGGGGTGTCCTTGGAGCAGTGGGTTCTTGATCACATTTGGCTCCATGCCAGAACTTCAGGCATCTCAGAGTGAGTCTGAGCCAGTGTGAGGGGGTGTCCTGTGTTAGAGGAGACCAAGACAGCTGGGAGACCCTAGGAAGGGGCAGAGACCCAGGCCCTTCTCAAGCCTTGCAGTGTGAGGCAAAAGCACATGCAGGGATTGAAATTTGGGAGTGGGTTCCCCTAGAGCTACCCCTAGTTACTCTGGCCAACGTGTACCTATACAGAGTTCTTGAAATGTGACTAGTGCAGCTGAGGATCTGTTTTTAATTAATTACCTTTTATTCAGATATGCACATGGAGCGGTGCCTGGGTAGTGGCTCAGTCCCTTAAGCGTGGGACTCTTGGTTTCACCCCGGGATCATGATCTCAAGGTTGTGAGATCAAGCCCTGCATGGGGCTCGAGGCTCGGCCCATCAGGGAGTCTGCTTCCTTTCTCAGTCTTCCTTTGCCTCTCCCAGCCCTCCTCCAACTGGTGCATTCTCCTCTCTGTGTCTCTCAAAAATAAATAAATCTTTAAATAAATAAATAGGCACAGGTAGCTAATGCCCTCCGTATAGGGCTTCTAGCACAGCCCTAGAAGTTGCTTCAGGCAGTCCTCATGACATGCTGCCAGAAGAATTCACATGATGAAAGGTTGTGGTGTTAGTTGCCACTTACAGCAGAGAAGACTAGATTTTTCTTTTTAAGCAGCAAGGTGCCTAATATTTATGTCCAGGTTGGGAGGCTTTGCTCACTGAAACTTGTATGTGTGGGGGAGGGATCATGGGAAGCCACATAAATCATCTTAATTAAAGTGATTTTTATTTTAGGTGATAATTTTTCCTCCATGAGCTTTGTCATACTTCAGGCACCTTTTGTTTGGTCTTGTGTCTACACACACAGGCTAGCCTTCTCCAATACCTGTCTCTTCTGGATATCTACAGATCAGACCAAGGTGTCTAGCCCTGCACTGATCAGTATGCAAGCCATTTTTTACAAATGGCTACTAAGCACATAAATGAGAAAAAAAAAAGCACATGAAATGTGCCTAGTCTAAATTGAGATGTACTATATAAAATCCACATCTGGTATCTAAGACTTAGTAGAAAAAGAAATTGTAAAATAATATTTTAAAATGTTGATTACATGCTGAAATAATATTTTGGTTTTATAGGGTTAAATAAAATATGTCATTATTTTACAGGTTTTAATTTTAGGTGTGTTTACCGAAAAATTGGAAATCATTTATAAGGCTCACATTACATTCTATTACATGGTGCAGCTCTAAGAGCCCAACAGGTACAGCAATGACTTTGTCCTGAGTTTGCTTAAGCCCCAAAGGGGCTTGATACCAACTCCACTTTTAGTCACTGAATTTGGTCAGGAATTATTAAAAGTTCCCCTCCCACTCTAACATATATATCAAGCTCATTTTGTAAAATTTGGAAAAGAAAGAAAAATTAGAAACACTAACCACTTTTAATCCTGTTACCTAGTGACAGCTACTGTTAACATCTTAATAAACTTCCTTGTCTACTGCCAATTTGCAGATGTTTTTCAGATGGTTGTTATAGCACAACATCTGTAATTTTTATGGACTCTTTTTACAGTATCATTTTTACGTAACAACTCTTGGTGATACTGCATTGAACTATGATCTCCTTAACTCTTCTGTGGTTGATCTTTGAGGTTCTTTCCAACTGGGTTGCAATCAATCAATCAATCATTGTGGTAATAAATAGTATACAAAAGCTTTTTCCATGTTTCCTTGGAACAGTTGACAAGAAGAATGGAGAATCAGATAAGGATGTAGCCCATCACTACCATTATTTTCTACTGCAGCTGGATAAGGGGGGGAAAAAAGCAGAATACAAATAATGGAAAGCAGGAGTATAATTATTCTATTTATAGACCAAAGGATTTTATTTACGGAAAACCCATGAGACTTATCAAAAAAAAAAAACCCCCCCCCAAACCCTAGAATAAACAATAAAAGAATTATGTAAAGGGGTATGGTTTCAAAATTATCATGAGAAATCAATATTTTCCTTATGTACAAGCTACAATTAAAGTAATGGAAAGATTACATTTAAGATTACAGAAGTGAACAAGCAAAAGACCAAATACCCAGGAATTAAGAAGACACATCCAAGACCTATATGAAGAAAAGTTGCAGTGTTTTAGGACTCACAAAAGATGAACTAAACTTATGGAAATATTCTTGGATGCACAAATTGCATGAATGGAAAGACTTGTTATCAGAATGATGCCATGTCTTTCTAAGTTAATCTAACTGTAATGATCCCAATAAATAATAGCAACGAAATCTTCAGCAACACAAAATTGATTCTAAAGTTCATGGAGAAAAATGAAGACCATTTGTTTCTAGCTAGAAAATGCCTAAAAAAAAAAAAATACAAGTGTTGGGGTTGGGACACTATTTAGCATATTAGCAAGGTGGGGTAATTCTGAGACACAAAGTCTAAAAACAAACCTAGTCAGTTATTTAGTATTTGATAGTTAACATTTCAAATCAGTGGGGGAATAGATGGTGTAAGGACAATTATCAAGCATTAAGGAAATATAAGGTTGGATTTAAACCTCAGTTTTTATATCAGGATAAACTCCAGATGTATCAAAGACATAAACTGTCTACATTATGGGGTACCTGGGTAGCTCAGGTCATGATCCAGGGTCCTGGGATCAAGCCGCACATTGGGCTCCCTGCTTCTCCTCCCTCTTCTCTTCTGCTGCTCACATGCTCATGTGATCTCTCATGAGTAAATAAGCAAAATTTTTTAAAAAAATGTGCCCACATTAATGATCCATAAAAATAAAAACATACTGCTGCTTCTATCACCTCCATAAAAGTATTAGGGGAAAAAAAACCCCAGAAACACACATTCGCAGGAGATTTCTGTGATCATTTTGGAGTGGGGAAGGTTTTGTTTTCTTCTCTGCTATAAACACAAAATCCAGAAACCATAAAAGTAAAAATTAATTCATATGCATAAAAAGAAAATATTTTTGTACAGCAAAATCACCATAAGTAAAAAATTAATAACTGGGAAAAATATTTGGGTCTTATATCGAAAAGGGTAAATTGAAGGAGCTTGGGAAGATGTCAGACTAGAAGACCCTGAGCTCACCCCCTCCCACATTTACAACTAGAAAACATCCAAATCCAAGTCAATAAACCAGAAGAAAGCAATCTGAAGACTAGCAGAACAAACTCCATAACTAAATATGAAGACACTGCAGCTGGAAGGTTAGGAAGGTCAGTAAAATAGAGGGAGGCTGCCTGCAGGGGGGAGGGAGCTGCGTGCGTGGAGAGGGCAGAGAAATGGGCCCCGGCACCAGGCAGCTCACGTGGGTTAGGCTAATCCCCATAATGTTTGGCTGTAAAAACCAGAGGGGCTGAATTCCTTGAGTTTGTAAAGACAGTTGGACTTGGAACATGGAACTGTAAAAGTCAGCTCACTCAGCACTGGGCAGGCGGAGAGGGTGGGTGACAGCTGGTCACCGCTCTTGAAGAGACAGCAGGCTGTGTGGAGAGGCCTTTGCGCGAGGCCAGGGGCAAACAGGAGACAGATCAGAGTCCGGAGACTTCTCCAAAAACAAGGGAACTGGCAGGTGCCACTCTAATCTCTGTCTCCAGCATAAACACAGAGTCACCTGAGGGAGGCAGGGCTGCACAGACGCGTGCTCCCTGAGTTGCTAGCAGTGTACCAAGCCTACCCGTCCTCCTAAAGACTCACCCACTCCAAGCGTGCTAGCCTCAGCCCCGGGCTCTGGATAATTTTTTAAAGCCCTGCAAGCATGTGGACCAGTCACGTGGTGCACAGTTGCCACACCAGGATGCCCTGCTCAGCCTCCATGCCACACCCAGCTGGGCCTCCCCAGCCACCACCCTGCACCGTGCCCAGCCATGCATGCGCCCCACACCCCACCTCATGCACACAGCTGCCCTAGCACGCAGGCCCCACCCACTGTAGTGCCTTGGGGGATCTAGCATAGGGCTAGTGGCCCAACTCAAATTTTACTAACACTGCAGCTCCACTCCCAAATTCCTCTGCAACCGTGCCCCCTCAGAGCTGGCCTGCCTGGGTCCACCTAAGTCAGAGAGAGCAAGCACAGACCCCATCGGGAAAACAGCACAGACAAGGGCACTGAAAAGAAAAGTGACTCGGAGACACAATAACAGGGTGTAAGCAACACACAGGATGCTCTCCTGAAATGCCAGGTTCTGGGGAACAGGGGACACTGGACAGGGTAAGTCACTGCTTTCAAGAGTAGAAGACTTAGCTGACTTTTTTTTTTTTTTAAAGATTTTATTTACTTGTCAGAGGGAGAGAGAGAAAGCGAGCACAAGCAGGTGGGGTGGCAGGCAGAGGGAGAAGCAGGCTCCCCACTGAGCAAGATGCCCCACAGGGGACTCGCTCTCAGGACCCTGGGATCCTGACCTGAGCGGAAGGCAGATGCTTAAATTTACGGAGCCAGCCGGGCATACCATACAGCTGACTTTCTTGACCTACATAAACAGAGAGGCAGACAAAATGAGGAGACAGAAATTTATCCCAAATGAGAGAACAGGACAAGGCCACAGCCTTGTCTAAGTGAAACAATCTAATCAAAAATCTAAGTGAAACAAATATAAGTAATATGCCTGATGGAGAATTTAAAGCAATATCATAAGGAACTCCCTAGATGTGAGAAAAGACTGGAAGAAATGAGTGAGACCCTTAACACAGAGCTAAGGAAAAACATAGCAGAGATAAAGAGTACAATAAACGAAATGAAAACACACTTGATGGAATGAACGGCAGGCTAGGAGAAGCAGAGGAATGAACTACTGATCTAGAAGACGAGGAATGGAAAGAAACAAAGCTGAACAAAAGAGAGAAAAAAGAATTATGCAAAATGGGAATAGGCCTAGGGAACTCAATGAGTGCATCAAAAGTGATAACATTTGTATTATAGGAGTCCCAAAGAAGAAGAAAGAAGGGCACCTGGGTGGCTAACTTGGCTAAATATCCAGCTCCTGATTTCAACTCAGGTCATGATCTCAAGGTCATTAGATAGAGCCCCATGTTGGGCTCTATGCTCAGCAGGGAGTTTGCTTGAGGATTTTCTTTCTCCTTCCCTCTGCCCCTCCCACTAATATTTCTCTCTCTCAAGTAAATAAATCTTCTTTTAAAAATGGGCAGAAGGGGCACCTGGGTAGCTCAGTGGGATAGGGCCTCTGCCTTCGGCTCAGGTCATGATCTCAGGGTCCTGGGATCGAGCCTCACATCGGGCTCTCTGCTCAGCAGGAAGCCTGCTTCTCCCCCCTCTGCCTGCCTCTCTGCCTACTTGTGATCTCTCTCTCTCTCTGTCAAATAAATAAATAAATAAATAAAATCTTAAAAAAAAAAAATGGGCAGAAAACACGAATAGGCATTTTTCCAGAGAAGACATACAGATGGCCAACAGACATGTGAAAAGGTACTCAACATCACTCCTCATCAGAGAAATGCAAATCAAAACTACAATACCACCTAATACTTGTCAGAATGGCTAAAACTAACAACACAAGAAATAAGAGGTGTTGGTGAGGATGTGGAGACAGAGAAACCCTCTTACACTGTTGGGGGCAATGCAAACTGGTGCAGCCATTGTGGAAAACAGTATGGAGGTTCCTCAAAAAGTGAAAAATTGAACCACCTTGGGGGACCTGGGTGACTCAGTTGGTTGGGTGTCTTACCCTCAGCTCAGGTCATGGTCTCAGGGTCATGAGATCAAGCCCTGCATTGGGCTCCTTGCTCTGTGTGGAACCTACTTGGGATTCTCTCTCTCCCTCTTCCTTTGCTGCTCCCCCACTCACTCTTTCTAAGAAAGAAAGTTTCCTTATAAAGGGAAGGAGATAGAATTTTTTTTATAATTTATAAAATTATTTTTTATAATTTTTTATAGAAGAATTTATAATCTTCCTTATAAAAGAAAGAAAGAAAGAAAGAAAAGAAAGAAAGACCTTATGATCCAAAGAGTACAAGAACACTAATTCAAAGGGATACATTCACCCCTGAGTTCATAGCAGCATTATTTACAATAGCCAAGATGTGGAAGCAGCCCAAGTGTCCATCAATTAATGAATAGATAAAAAATATGTGGTGTATATATACATATGTATATATACACATATGGAATGCCATTTTATTCAGCCATAAAAACTGAAATCTTGCCATTCACAGTGACATGGATGAAGCTGGAGAGTATTGTACTAAGTGAAATATGTCAGAGAAAGTCAAATACCATATAATTTCACTCATATGTGGAATTTAAGGAACAAAGCAAACAAGCAAAGGGAAAAGAGGGAGAAAGAGAGAGAGAGAGAGAGAGAGAGAGAGAGATATTTAAAAAAAAGACTCTTAATTAAAGGTAACAAACTGGTGGTTACCAGAGGGGAGAGAGATGGGAGGATGGAGGAATGATGGGATCAAAGAGTGCATTTGTCATCATGAGCACCAGGTGTGTATGGAAGTGTTGAATGACTCCATTATACACCTGGAGCTAATAGAACACTGTATGTTAACTAACTGGAAGTAAAATAAAAACCTAATAAGGGTAAATGTCCCTGATGCACAGAGCTCCTCCAAAACTGATAAGCAAGACCAACAACCCAATAGAAAAATACATTCACAGAAAAATACTCAAATGACTCATAATTAAAAATGCAAACCCAAAAAGAGCACAGAGACACCATTTTTTTCTCTTATCAGAATGGCAAATATCCAAAAGTTTGATAACACACTGTGGTCTTAAGAAAAGAGGGAAAGCCCTCTCTTGCCCTGCTGGTGGGAGTGCAGACTTTCTGAACCTCCAAGTAGGTACTTGTCAGAAAGGATCACCACCCACACACACCCTTTGCTGCATCAATCTATTCTAGAAATTCACTATGTTGGTGTAGTTACACACCCGTGAAATGGTGTGTGGAAATATTTTTAACTGAAACATTTTTAAAAGTAAAGATTGAAAAAAACTCTGAATGTCCCAGGTAAGGAAATGATCAAAGAAATTATGATACTTCCGTGTGTATTGGTTTGCTCGGGCTGCCGTAACAAAGCACCACAGACCGAGTTGCTTAAACAACAGAAATGTATTGACTCAAAGTTTTGGAAGTTAGAAGACCAAGAGCAAGGGGTCAAGAGGGCTGGTTGGCCCGAGAGCTGTGAGAGAACGTCTGTTCTGTGCTTCTCATTTAGCTTCTGGTGATTTGCTGGCAATCTTTGGCATTCCTTGGGTTGGGGATGTAACAACCCATCTTTGCCTTCATCTCCATACAAGGTTCTCCCAGTATGCATCTTTGTGTCCAAATTTCTTCCCTTTATAAGGAAACCAATCATGTTGGATTAGGATCAATCTACTCCCAAATGACCTCATCTTAAATAATGATACCTGCAGTGACCCTATTTCCCAATAAGATCACATTCTGAGGTACTCAGAGTTAGAACTTCAAAATATGAAATTTTGAGGGGACATGCCAATGGCGTTATGCCATAAAAAGAAAGGAGAGGGTCTTTGTGAAATGGTATGGGAAAATCTCCAAGATGAAAAGAAATCAGTATGGTAAGTTATAATATACTATACTTTGTGTAAGAGAGGATGAAAAGGGCATGTACACATTTGTGTATATTCATAAAAGTATCCCTGAAAGTTTGCACCAGAAATCACCAACATGGATGTCTACAGGGAGGTCCCTGAGTTGCTGGAGAAGGGTGGGAAGGAGAATTTTTAGTGTATATCTTTTTTATACTCCTTGTATTTTGAACCACGAGAATGTACTATTTATTAAAAAATACATTTAAGCATAATAAAACAAATCGAATCAGATTGCTAAAGTACTTTCAAGAAGAATTACACCAATTTATGAAACCCCCAACCATAAGTACAGAGTGCCTTATTTGCTTGCCTCCACAGCATTGGGTTTTAGCAGGTTTATTTTTTCCTAAATTTGCAGGCACACACAAAAAATCATATATGATTGTTTAATTTGCTTGCCCTGACAGTGATATCCTCCAAGGGCCACCTTCCCTCCTTAGATCAAGTATAGTCTTAACCACTTTTGTGAAATTTCTGTCATAGGAACACATTCTGTAGCAAAGAACTTCACCTTCTGAATTTGCCATAAATGTTTTTTATGCTATGGTTTTTTTTAATGTCAGTGAGTTCCTTTCATATATGGAAGATTTAAAGGGGTAAGTAAAAACCATCAAGCTGCCAGAGAGACAGGAATGAGCCTGGAGTTACCTGAATTATCAGTGGTTCTTAGGAAGATCTAGAAGGAATAGCAGCCCAACCAACATTCTCATTTGTGGGCCCTGTGCAAAAGGGGATGTGTCTTTTCCAGAAGTCTTGACTGAAACTGCATCTACAATGATAATTAACAACATCTACAATTATAATTAACAGCTTATTTTGTGCCAGGTTCTGTTCTAAGTGATATATGTATGTGGATACACTACTTCTTAACACCCCTATGATGAAGGCATTGTCTCTATAGCCCTATTCTACAAGTGAGGAAACAGAGAAGGTAAGCAATTACCCAAAGACACACAGCTGGGCAGTTCTGAAGCTGAGATCTTTAACATCTTTCGGGGCGCCTGGGTGGCTCAGTTGGTAAAGCGTCGGACCCGGTTTCGATTCAGGTCATGATCTCAGGGTTGTGAGATCTGGCCCCACATTGGGCTCCATGCTCTGTGCGAAGTCTGCTTGAGAGTCTCTCCATCTCCCTGTGCCCCTCCCCCTTCTCTCATAAATCAATCAATCAATCAATCAATCAATCTTTAACATCTTGCCAATGCCCTGTCCTGAGAACGTCTTTGGCACCTGCTGGTCCAAGCCCAGCTGTCTGGTCTCCTCTTGGGGGCACCATTCTTCTCCAGTTGTCACTCACAGACCACAGGGCACCAAGACCAAAAGGCCACAGAGATTCCAACTTGGCAGGAGGAAGGAAATGTTTTTTAAAAAGAGACAGAATTGAACTTCCTGTTGTGTATATGGACCAAATCACAGTTATAGAAGGCTTTGGAGAAGTTGAAAATCAGAGGAATTATACTTCATTTCCCTAATTCGGAGGGTGACCTCCTGGAAAATGGCATCCTGCTCTAAGGTATTTCTCTTGAATCAGTGTTGGGCTCTAGGTTTCTTTTTAATTCTTTATTTAAATTCAATTTAGTTAACATATACTATATTATTAGTTCCAGAGGTAGAATTTAGTGATTTTTCAGTTACGTTTAACACCCAGTGCTCATTCCATCAAGTGCCCTCCTTAATGCCCATCCCCCAGTTACCCCATGCTCCAACAACCCTTAGTCTGTTTCCTAGAGTTCAACATCTTCTATGGTTTTCCTCCCTCTCTTTTTTCATCTTATTTTATTTTTCCTTCCCTTCCCCTATGAACCTTTGTTTTGTTTCTTAAATTCCACACGTGAATGTAATCATACAGTATTTGTCTTTCTCTGACTTATTTCACTTGGCATAATACCCTCCAGTTCCAACCATATTGTGGCAAGTGGCAATATCTCATTCTTTTTGATGGCCAAGGAATATTCCATTGAACACATGAACCACATCTTCTTTATCCATTCATCTGTCAATGGACATCTTGGCTCTATCCATATGGGTTCTGGGTTTCTTATGGGGTAGGTAGCTGTGTACACCTGCACTGGCACTTCACCTCCCTGGGTCTCAGCTTCCTTGTGAGGATAATAGGTAGGAACAGCACCTACTTTATAAGGTTATTGTGAAAATGAAATTAGTATACATAAAGCATTTCACCAAGGCCTGCCATACTGTAAGCATTATATCAGTATCAACTACCGTTGTTGTTGTAGTCACATTCCTACAGACACAGGGTCCAGAGGGGAGTGGATCATCCCCCTTTATCCATTGGGGAAGAGATAGGACCGAAGGACTTGGAAGAGATGCTTTATGCTGGGTCACAGGTTGACTCCTTCTTCTCTCTGGAACTGGTTCTTTCAGAAACACGCAGGGTAGCAGGCCAGGAGCTAGCAGGGGCTGCCCTGTAGGGATGCCTTAAGACTGCCCAGGGCCTGGGTGTCGACTCTTGTGAAACATGATAGCCTGGTCTTGGTCGGGCTACAGACAATCCTGGTCAAGGCTCAGGTCCATATTTGTACCTGCATGGTGGGCACCATGGTCCCTGCAACTCTGGTGATAATCTGTCTACACAAAGAACTGTGACTTAGCTGGAGGGGACACCAGTGTAGACACCACACAACCTGGACGGGCCCTGGGGAACATATGGAATACCCCAGTGACCCAGAGACAGGTTGTAGAAAGTACTCGTACTAGAGGTAGTGGAGGTACTACTCTAGGTACTAGAAAGAGGCAATGGTTTCCTCAGGATGGGCCAGACCAGGCGACAGTAACAAATAAACCCTCTATCTCAGTGGCTGAACACAAGGTTCATTTGTTCTGTACAGACCAGACTGTCCTTCTCCACCTTGCAGCCATAATATCCGGAATACGTGAACTTCAGTGTGTTCACTGTAGGCAGACAGAAAGCTGGAAGATCCTATGGGATATTTTTAAGGGGCAGGCCCAGAAGTGCCTTATATCCCTGAGCCCCATGTCTCTTGCTCCAGAACCAAGTACAAAGCTCCCCTCTAACTGCAAAGGTGGCTGGGAAATGGAGGACCTCGTGAACACTTGGTGAACACTAATAATCTTGCCACAGTCAGGGAATCACAAACAGGGGGAAGGGCCCCACTCAACTCTTGCACCCAAGCTGGCGCTATCCAACGAGATGATCGGGAGGCCTCCCCCATCACATGTACGACATGTGACATGTACACTCAGGTACTCAGGAGTCTTTCATTAAACTGCACAGGGCTCTGTCCCCTCCAACGCCCACTTATGATCTATTTTCATTTTTTTAAATCTTTTGCTGTTTATTCTTTGTATTGGTTGTGTGTCGCTGTGTGACATACTACTTCTCAAAACTTGGTAGGTTAAAACCACTCATATTTGTTATCTCACAGTTTCTTTGGGTCAGGATTTGAAAGCATCTTAACTGAATGCTTCTGACTCGAGTTCTCTCGTGGGACTGTGGGCAAGACGTTGGCAGGGGCTGCATCCCCTCGGAGGTGCGTCTGGGGCTGGAGGGTCTGCTTCCAGGGTGGCAGCTCACATGGCTGTTCTCAGGCAGCCTCAGCCCCTCGCCACAGTCTCTCCTGCTAGAGTGTCCCCCTGGCGTGGCAGCAAGTGGTCAGAGAGAGAGCAAGGCAGAAGTCATGGTGCTTTTTTATGCTCTGGTCTCTGCAGTTGCACTTTCACTGGCTCTTTGTTAGAAGCAAATCACTAAGTCCAGCCCACCCTCAAGGAGAGGGGACTGAAGCTCCATTGCTTGAAAGGAAGCCTATAAACGAATTTGTGAACATATTTCAAAACCACAACGGTACACAACAGTCTTCCTAGAATTCATTTTAGAATATTTAGATATGAATTTCTTTCCCTTTTCAAGAGCTGACTGACGCATTGTTTATATCTCCTATTGATTTGAAACACTTTATTTTATCATATAAATTATTCTTTAGAGGGGCGCCTGGGCAGCTCATTTGGTTAAGCATCAGACTCTTGGTTTCAGCTCAGGTTGTGATCTTAGGGTCATGAGATTAAGCCCCACTTCAGGCTCCAGAGTCAGTGTGAGAGTCTGCTGGAGATTCTCTCTCTCCCTCTGCCCCTCCCCTGCTGTATCTTACTCTCTCTCTCTCAAATAAATAAATAAATCTTTTAAAATTATTATTTAGAAAAGGGTCTGTTATGGGCATTGACCGGCCATTCTCTTGTTTAAGTAGCATTAATTATTGCAGCTGTCCTAAAACTAACCCAGACCGCAAATTCCTAGTATTCTATGCCTTAAACATATTAGTAATTGCAATATACCTTACCAAGTGCAATAATAAAGTGGTAGCATGGGGAATTGGGAGAGGTGGGTAGGAAAGGTTCCCCAAAAGAGAAAGTTAACACCAACTATCCTTGAGGGTTGACAATTAGAGCAGTCCAGCCAGTGATCACGCCCGGGGTGAGGTAAATCAGGTGTGTGCATGTGTGTGCATGTGTGTGTGTGCGTGTGTGTGTGTGTGTTTTGTGTCTGTGTTTTGAAGGAAGAGCTCCACAGACAGGACTTGATGATAGATCAGACAGGCTGTGGGGGGAGGTGGCAAGAAGAATTGCAGTTGAATTCCATCTTTTGTTAGAAATCCTAAACTTTAGGTCTTGGGACTTCATTCTTCAGGTGTGGGCACCATAAACGATCTGAATCACGAAAGCAGCAACATCTCATCTACATCCTGCAGAAATGGCCCCTGGTCCAGTCTAAGACAAGGCAGTGTGTGGGGCACTGGGTCAGAGGATGGGATGGGAGGGGGAGGGACGTATGCATGTCCAGGCCAGCGTGGGAAGGTAAGGTGGGAGTCTTCTGATTGCAACAGAGAGGGACTTGCTCTGGAAATGAGTGGTTTGACCCGGGATCTGGGCAGATCCACAGAGCCACTGAGACTGACAGTCAGTGCTAGGACCCCCATCTTCCACTTCAAGAAGTTTCAGTTCAACCATACAAAGGGTCCACAGCAAGACACCCTCCTCCAACCCCAGGAGACAAAGAAACAGAAGAAGGCTGCCATCTGGGAATGAAACTATTAAAGTTCAAACATAATAAAAAGAATCAAATTTTAGAAGTAAGCCAAGAAATTGTCTATACAAATGTGACTGAGTTTATAAAGATCCCAAACCCTAAAGATGCCAAGAATGCAGTCTCAGAGAGGCAGGGCTAGATTGGGATTTCTTTTTGTGAACGATGTCTGATATTGTTGTATGCCCCCTCCCTCCCTTAGGAGGTTTTGATCTTCCTTCTCAGCTGATGAAGCCCGCAGATTATAAGGGGGTAGCAATATGCCCAAACCAATCACTGGTGTAAGATTAGTGTAAGATGACACAATGATTCTTACTCCCCTTTTCCTGATATTCAATTCCCCCCCTCCACCCCCCCCCACTTCTTGCAACCAAAGGCTGGATGACCATTTGGGGCCATTGAGGTGTGTGGGGAAGTCTGTTTTGGACTTCAGGAATATTTCTTCTTAAAATAATAATAATAAAGGAAAACCAGCAGAGAAGAGAGCTGGCTGATATTGCCTGTTCCCTCTTCTTCCTGCTTCAAAGTCCTATGATGCCTAGGGCCCCTCCTGTCTTCCTCTAATCATAGAGCAGCCCCGAGAAAGATCTAAAGGCAACTTGCTGGTGATGGGGTGTGATGGTTAATTTTGTGTCGATCTGACTAGACCATAGAATGCCCAGATCTTTGGTCAAACATTACTCACATGTCTGTGAGGGGTTTTCTACATGAAATTCATAACTGAATTGGTAGACCGAGTAAAGCAGATTACTCTTGGTGATTTGGGTGGGACTCATCCAGTTAGTTGAAGTCCTAAATTGAACAAAAAGGCTGACCCCTCTGCAAGTCAGAGAGAATTCTTCCTGCCTGGTGGCCTTCAAACTAGGACCTCAAACTTGGCCTTTTCCCATACCTTTGGGTTGTAACTAAACGGTGGCTTTTTTTTGCGGCTTAAGTGTGCTGACTTGAGCTACAGATCTTGGGACTTCCTGGTCTCCATAATCACATGAGCCAATTTCTTACCTCTGTCTCTCTCCCATGTTGTTTCTGTCTCTCTGAAGAACTCTATCTAATACATGGGGCAAGCCTGATTCTCCACTGATGCAAAGATAAAAATGTACCAGGAAATGTGAAAGCTACAGAAATATAAAGTGTTGGGAGACTGAGGTTTTCCATGGAAACATAACACCAGACTTGGGAGATACTAGGGGCCTCTCTAAGCATCCTCAAGGATGAATTTGGCCTGTGAGCTTCAAAGAAATTTATGACTCACTTTGAACTGGTAACTATGCAGGTTAACTCACAAAAGACGACGAACAGGAGAAAAGGGCATAACATTTTATTCAAATTTTACAGACTGGGGAGTACACAGAAAAGAAGTGAAATTGCAGGAAGTTAGACCCAGGAACTTTCTCAAAAGGAAAAGGTTTCTGGTTTCAAGGGACATAACTAGGAACTACACGGAGGAACTGATGAGAGATAAGGGATATTTAGGTAAGCTTGCTTATGCAGACTTATCTGGGGTGCCTACTCTGTCTCCTATAGGAGTCGTTCTTCCTGGTATAGAAGCAGCCCATCCCGCAAGGAAATTTATGCTCTGATCTCAAGTGCATAAGGGGAGGGCGGAGAATTCTTTCTGCACCTGGTGATTCTCAGCTAACTTCAGCTCAAAATAATCCCCATGCCAGGGGCGGCACATGCTACCTCACTCCTCCATTTAAACAACTCTTCATCGAAAGCGGGTAAAATAAATAAAAAATGCCACCCTGCGACGTGAAAAGTTTTCTCCGAAAAGGACTGCGTGGGGCTCCCATGGCAGGTGGAGCTGCGTTAACCCGCAACCGTCTGGGCGTGGAGGCTCCGTGGGAGGGGCGTGCCCCCGCCTTTCCTCCGCAGCCCTGTGGCCCTTGCTTGCGGCCCAGAAGAGCCCGGGTCCCTGGACCCGGTTTTGCGCACCCGGAACCAAGGCAGAGGGGCTGCTGCGGAGCAGCGCCCGCGAGGCCCGCCGGCGCAGTTCTGGTTCCGCTCTAGGAGGGTGGGCGGACTGTATCTCACTGGTTCTGGCCTCCCTGCCGCCTGGCGGCTGGGCTGCCCTTTGACCCAGAGAGCTTAGGTTCCCGGTCAGAGCTCTAGATGCGGATATCTTAGAGTTAAACCTAAAACGGAGGGTTGCTGTAACACTGTTAGGACGGGTAAGGTAAACAGGGCTAGAGAAGTGAAAGGTTTGTAAATAAGAATGACTATATTTACCCCAAAGAAGCAGATGCAGTACAAAAAAGGGCCACATGGACCCCAATGTTCATAGCAGCAATGGCCACAATTGCCAAACTGTGGAAAGAACCAAGATGCCCTTCAACAGACAAATGGATAAAGAAGATGTGGTACATATACACAATGGAATGTTATGCCTCCATCAGAAAGGACGAATACCCAACTTTTGTATCAACATGGATGGGACTGGAAGAGATTATGCGGAGTGAAATAAGTCAAGCAGGGAGAGTCAATTATCATATGGTCTCACATGTGGAGCATAAGGAAAAACATGGAGGACACTGGGAGAAGGAAAGGAAGGGTGAATTGGGAGAAATCGGAGGGGGAGATGAACCAAGAGAGACTGTGGGTTCCTAGAAACAAAGGTTTCTAGGAGGGGTTTTGGAGGGGAGAAGGGTGGAGGGTTGGGTGAGCCTGGTGGTGGGTATTGAGGAGGGCATGTATTGCATGGAGCACTGGGTGTGGTGCATGAGCAATGAATCTTGGAACACTGAAAAAATGAAAGTATTTGGGGGGGAAATGACTATATAAATCCCATTTTGCACACAAAGGAACTAGGGGCCCCCAGGAGTAATGACTGATTGGGGAGGGAATGTGGCTGACACCCCGGTTCAGGCAAGAGGAATTAGGGTGAGCCTGAAGGAGCTCCCTTTGGGCAAGTTGATTTGAGCTTCAGAGAGCATTATAAGTGCCATGGACTGAAACACATCTAGTGTGTTTAAATCTACCAACTCATAACCACCCTAAAAAGAGCACCTCATTTGGTGCTAAGGAACCACATCATTATTTAGAAAACTGGTAAATAAGGAGTGGGAAAATCAAGCATTTATCCTGTACATGAGAATAACCAAATACTTAACAAGAAATTTCTTTTATAAACGCTTTCCTGATAATCAGTGGGGTAGGGATGAGGTTAAGATTGTCACTAAACAAAAAGTGCTGCTTGTGGGACATCAGCCAATGGACCAGCTCAAGTCTCTTGGTTTGAACAAAAACTTTTTTATTGCTTGCAACAAGTAAGGAGACAGGGAAATAATTCCGAAAGCACTGTTTTCCTTTGGGGTTAGTGCAGGAAGCTTTCATTCAGTGTGCTAGGGGTGCTTGATACGTTAGGGAATTTCTAAATATTTTGTTAGGTTCTTTGGTTCACTGGTGTAAACTTAGCATATCAACATGCTAATGCATATGTATGTTCAAAAAATACCAGAAAAACCTGCCCATAGGAGATCTTAGTCTTATGAGCTAAAGGGGCTCATGCAAAGGTGTATCCATTGGAACACTTGGCCATATGTCTCCTTGGTGGGAGCTACTTGTTCTGCAAAACAGAGACGTTATTTCTCTGTTTTTGCCCTTCTCCCTCCTCCCCTCTGCAGATAGCCTTCTGATCTTAATAACCCCCCATGGCCTCCTAGCTAACAGGATGTCCTTGCCACTGCTAATGAATGGATGGATGTAGGGCAAACAAAAACAAAAAACAAGACAAAACAAGAAAAAAAACAACCAAACAAACAAAAAACCCTGAATTATAAGGCTCTAGACCCAGTTACCAATTTTAAGGAGCTATGGGGAGAGAAAAACATGTTAAAAGCGATTCAGCCAATGACATACAGACTACCAGAAAAATTTCTTTTTCTTTCACAAAAAATTACAAGGAAAAATATAAGGAGAGATAACTAATAGATTACAACATACATAAGAAATTTATCAAGTAATTATAATTTATTGCAAATTTGTAATTTATTTGCATGCCAATTAAACACACAGACCAAATATAGCTATATGTTGTCTGTGGAAGACAGCTGGGGAAAGGAGAATAATAACTGGATATTTGATGATGAGTATTATTAGTTTTTTAAAGAGATTATTATAGTTATGCTTACTATCACATAGTATCTTTAAAAGATGCTAGTTTTAGTGATATACATTGAAATATCTGCAGGTGATATAATGTCTGAAATTTGCTTCAAAATTATGTGAAGGGTTGAGGAGATCGATGGGCATTTAGATGACAGGAGATGACAGGAATTGGTGATTTATTTAAAAAAAGATTTTATTTATTCATTTGAGAGGGAGAGTGCACAAGCAGGGGGAGCAGCAGACTCCCCAGTGAGCAGGGAGCTTGATGTGGGACTTGATTTCAGGACCCCAAGACCGTGACCTAAGCTGAAGCCATCTGAGCCACCCACGTGTCCCTGGAATTGGTGATTTTTGAAGCTAATGATGGATAGGAATATCGGGTTTCATTATATTTTCCTTTGTATATGTTCGAACATCTCCAAATTGAAAGTTGAGAAGCAGTTGAGCGAAGATGTGGTTTGGGAAGGAACAAACACACCCTTGGACCTTGTCACAGCAATCCCTGCTCGGTCAGCTAGGGAGGTTGCCCAGTTCAAGTCACTCGGGGCAGGGAACAATGAAGGTGAAGGCCTTTCCTGAGTCCAGGAGCTTCTGAGGGTATGTTAAATGAGGGAAGCCTCAATCACGTTTTGGAAAGAGGAAGACAGAAATGAAAGCATTTGGTGGATACACAAACACACTCTGCACCTTCACCCTCCAGGGCAGGCCTCTGGGCCTCTGGTCTCACAGCCCCTTTCAAATCCACAGCCAGGGGTGCTCTTGTCAACGCAAAAGAAACACACCTTTTAAAATTTCTAAAGAGAAAGGATAGAGTTTTATGTGATCACAAGCGCAAGTGAGGGCAGCTTTTACAAAGAAGACAGTGCTCTAGAGAAGGAATGTTTAATCCTGGGTTATATGGGTTTTTTGTTACATCAAGAGTTACAAATCATCATGATGAAGGACATTTCAGAAAAATACACACTTTATCTTTTGCTTTTAGCAGGTGCAAGTTGCAGGCTTTGAAGGTATGGGAACAGAACTGTCAGGAGATTTTTACTCTTTAGTTTGAAATGTTTCTTTTAGGTCATTGGCTAATGAAGCAGATGTACAGTGTGTGCTCAGGGCAGAAATAGAGCCCATACTTTAAAGTGCGGTGAAGACATTCTGACCTTGGTAAAAGTGTAGCTTCCTTGGGAGACCAGGAGCAGGGCCCACAAATATTAAAACTTGACAATTTCCTTTATCACGCTCAGGGTTCACAGAGAGGTGGTGAATGGCTTGAGGGGCCACAGGGCTTCCCAGAGCCTCGTCCCATCCCCCTGGTGTAGGGACCTTAGAACAACTGACATAAGACCCAGAAGGGAACACACAGGACCAGCAAAGAGGGTCTTTCGCTTTGCTCAGGATAGACATCAGACTCGAGCCAGGAGGAAGTAAAAGCAGAGTTTATTGATTATTATTATTAAATAACAATTATTTTAGTTAATTGTTAGGCTAGCGGGCCCAGGGACGCCGAGAGTGGACAGGATGGCCACCGAGTTTCACAAGATGGTGGCTCGGGACTTCCCGCCATGGAGCTTCCTGTCTCAGACTTTCCAGATCACCCACAACAATGACCACGAACAATCTGACTGGTCGACTTTGCATTCCTTTTTCTGTATAATGAGTTGACAATCGATTGGTGTATTTTATATCCCTCATACACATAAACCGCAGCCAATCAGATACCAGCAAACCCTCCACACCCTAAGGCCCCTAATTAAAAACCCCTCAGCCCTGCCCTCAGTGCGACTTCCTTGGTCCTGTCCTAACCCAGGACCAAGAAACCTCGCCCGAGAGCACATCCATTAAAGCTTGCCTCGATTAAAACGCGCCTGGCTCCTCTTTTCCACTGCCTATTCAAACCTGAACTTTACCGCTGATTCAAACCGGACATTAATTAGTTTAGTTCATAAAAGAGTTAATAGTAATTGTTATTAAATAGCGTAACTGATAGAGTAGGTGGATTGTTTGGGAGACTTGGAAAGGAAAGGAAAGTAAGTCTCTGTGTTGTTGGGACCAGGAGTTTATATTGGAAGAGGGTCCAGGGTACATGTTCATTCAGGAACCCAGAGTAGGTTCTGGCCAAGGGCAAATGAGAAGTAAACAGCTAGTGTTATTTTATAAATTGTCGAAAGTAGTGGATATTGATGCCATTGTCAGCTGAGGTCCTCGAACGTGTTTGGGATCCAGTTTTAGATGTTATCAGGTGCTTGGGGGCCTAGGATGAACTCAAAGAATGATTTAATTTTCCTGCTTTCACTTTGGAGTAAGAACATAGCTTACTAAGCAACAGATGCAAGGTGAAATAACAGAACATGAGTAAATGGGGTCTAGCATAGAAACAGCAGAGAGGAAGCCTTTCTAAAAGTGGAGTCCCTTCAGTCTCCTACCTCACAACAACAGCATTCTCCAATCTACACCAGCCTCCCTGCCCCCAGAAGGGACGTACAACCACAGGAGCACGGCCGTTCCTAGTCACAGGCCCCGTCTCGGATTCATGCTGCCATTAGACCCCCATGGCTTTGAGAATCCTGCAGTAATTGTAATTTTATTTAACTATTTTCCAATTTTTCCCCCCATGGGAACCTCTTTTGCACAGAGCACCTATTAGTACCTCTTCACCCCTATGGGCATCTTATCTAAACTCACCTCCCCAATCCCGCCCTGCAACAATCCAGCCTGGGACTCTGCTTTACTTTCTCTTTAGCACATATCAACACCTGACATCATGTTCGATATTTGCCTATTTGTTTTCCCCTAGTCTTCAGTATACAGCAGTACTGTTGAACCAGTTGCTCAGGCACCAAACATGAACTTCTTTCTTTCTCTCATACCCCACATCCAATCCATCAAAACATCCTATCAAAAGTGTGAGAACAAACTTGCAGCCAAAGTCAAGCCCCCTGTTCCACTTCTGATACCAGTGTCTGAAATGGCATGTTGCTACGATCCCCAGGCATTCTCAAGACCCTCCAGGTGATGGCAGAACTAAAGGTGGGAACATGAGTGTTTACACATGTAGGTATTTTTAAAATGTGTATTAAACACCCTTTTTGTTTGGAGGTGATTGGGGAGTCACATGTAGTTGTTAAATATAATACAACAATATCAACCCAATGGTAACATCTTGCAAAGTTATAGTACAATATCATAACTGGCTGGCTAACATTGATACAGACAAAGCACAGAAGAGGTCTCGAAGACTATAATTTTTATAGTCTTACATATGTGATCACAGGATTCCTTCTGTTGCCTGTTTATAGCTACAACCACCTCCCTCCCTGACCCTTATATCCCTAACAACTGGGAAACACCCAAATGTTCTCCATCATTCTAACAGTGATATTTCAAGAACACCAAAACAATTCAGTTATGTGCATTTTATATAGTAGATGTTGGAGAGATTGATAGCACAGTATTTCTCTTTCCTTGGGCAGTTGTAAGTGGTATTGTATTTTATATTTCAGTGCCCATGTGTTTATTGAGACATATCCTAAGGGATCTTGGGAAAGAAGAACAAAACTAGTGAGTATCACAAGATATACCACAAGGCTATAGTAATCAAAACATTGAAACTGGCCTAAAATAGACATAGAGCAATAGAACAGAATTGAGATCCCAAAAGTAAACCCATGCTTAAATGGCTAACTAATCTACAATAAAGGAGGCAAGAATATATAACAGTCTCTTCAATAAATGGTGTTGGGAAAACTGAACAGCTACATACAAAAGGATAAAACTGGGCCACTTTTTTTTTTTCTATTTTAAAAACTGAGTCACTTTCTTACATGATTCACAAAAATAAACTCAAAAATGGGTTAAAGAACTAAATATAAGACCTGACACCATAAAACTCCTAAAAGAAACCATAGGCAATAATTTCTTGGACATCACCCTTGGCAATACTTTTCTAAATATGTCTCTTCAAGCAACGGAAACATAACCAAAAACAGACTATTGGGACTACACCAAGATAAAAGGTTTTGCACAGTGAAGGAAACCATCAGCAAAACAAAAAAGTAACCCACTGAATGGGAGAAAATATTTTCAAAGAATATATATGACGAGGAGTAATACCCAAAACATATAAAGAACTTATACAACTCCACACCAAAAAACAGAGACAAATGACCTGATTAAAAAATGGGCAGAGGGCCTGAATAGACATTTTTCCAAAGAAGTACAGATGGCCTGTGTCTGTTGACACAAGAAAAGGTGCCCAACATCACATCATCAGAGAAATAGAAATCATAATCACAATGAAATATTACCTTACATGAGTCAGAATGGCTAATATCAAAAAGACAAGAAATAGTAAGTGTTGGCGAGGATGTGGAGAAAAGAGAACCCTCAAGCATTAGTGGGGATATAAGTTGGTGCAGCCACTACAGAAGTTCCCCTCCAAATTAAAAATAGAACTATGTATGATCCAATAATTCCACTGCTGGGTATTTACCCAAAGAAAGTGAAAACACTAACTCAAAAAGATATATGTGCCCCTTTGTTCATCACAGCATTATTTACAACAGCCAATGTAACTGTCCCTCAGAATAATATACTGCTGAAAATATAACTATGAGGAGTTGTGCTGGTCAGGCAAGCATGCTTAAAGATTATGCTTGAGAAAAACGTACTAGCAGCAGGCCTCAGGTGGAGGGGATGATATAAGTCCTTGCAGCTAAGCAGCTGGGAATCCCAGCTCGCTCAGGGCGGAACACTGCCTGCTTCCCTTTTTCATTATCACCCCTGCCTCCGAAAGAGCTTGCTGTTGGGGTAATCCATTTCAGTGCTCAGTGTGCTTACTCTACAATGGATTCCATGCTGACTGACCAGGCACACCCTTCTCCTCTTGTTTATCTATAAGACTCGTAATCAGTGATCCTATGATCACTATGACTTACACATTCTTCTTGTTTACCTACAAGTAAACAAGAAGACTCACCTACCTATGACTCACATTCTTCTTGTTTACCTACAAGACCTCTAACAATGTATAACCTTCTAATCCTTTTGTTGGTTGTTATCTTGTATCTAATAAATATGGGACTGAGGAGTTGTTCAGGGTTACATCCTTTTGGTTGTCATCCCCAGCTCCCTCTCTCTTGTAGCTCGCTTGTTTGTGCCTCATCCTTCTCCCATGCGCCGTCAGGAAGCGGCAAGCCAAGATATGGAAGCAACCTAAATGTCCATCAGTAGATAAATAAAGATGTTGCGTACACACACACACACACACACACACAGAGGAATATTACTCAGCCATAAAAAAGAAAGCAATCTTGCCATTGGTGACAACATGGATATACCTAGAAATTATTATGCTAAATACAGTGTATAGAATTGTGCAGTCACTATGTTGTACACCTGAAACTAATATAACATTGTATGTTAGTTATATTTCAATAGTAATAAAGAGAGATTTTAGAAACTTCATTTAAGTAGACATATTGTAAGACATTACTGTTGAAATAAAGTTTGTTAGACTTTGATTAAAATCAAATTTATAATTTTTATAGTCTTACATATCTAACAAATATAATGTTTGCTTATTTGCTTAGTAAATTTAAGTAGAATAAGAATATATGCCTGTATTTTATTTAATGCTAATAATTAGGAAGACATGGCTGCTTTTTAGTAAAATCTACAATATCAAAATAATCGTGTTTATCAAAGATTTACTCAAATCAAGTGAATTTGAAAAATATTTCCTTATTCCCAGGAATTTTAGGAACATTTAATTTATATAAGTACTTACTTTTTATCTAAACCAATTAGAAAATAGTTTCCTTAAGGTATTTTTTAAAATTTTTTTAAAAAGTTTTATTTATTTATTTGACAGAGAGAGAGATCACAAGTAGGCAGAGAGGCAGGCAGAGGAAGGGGGGGGAAGCAGGCTCCCCGCTGAGCAGAGAGCCCGATGTGGGGCTCAATCCCAGGACCCCAAGATCATGACCTGAGCTGAAGGCAGAGGCTTTAACCCAATGAGTCACCCAGGCGCCCCTCCTTAAGGTATTTTAAAAATTAATTTGGTAACACCATCTGGAAGGAAAATATCACATACACGTTATATACATACAGACAGACACAGTAGAGCTTTTATGGTTTTCATTCTAAAATTTTAACCATGAGTCAGGCATAAACAATGGAATACTATGCAGCTATCAAGAGAAATGAAATCTGGCCATTTGCAATGACGGGGATGGAACTGGAGGATATTATGCTAAGTGAAATAAGTCAGTCAGAGAAAGACAAGTATCACATGATCTCTCTGATATGAAGAATCTGAGAGGCAGGGCGGGGGTTGTGGGGTGGTGGGGGAGAGCAATGAAACAGGATGGGATGGGGAAGGAGACAAACCACAGGAGACTCCTGAACTCATGAAACGAACTAAGGGTAGCTGGGAGTTGGGGGGGTAGGGATGGGGTGGCTGGGCTGTGGACATTGGGGAGGGTATGTGCTATGGTGAGTGCTGTGAAATGTGTAAGCCTGACGATTCAGACATGTACCCTGGGGCAAATAATACATTATATGTTAATAAAAAAATTAAAAAGAAAATAAAAAAGAAAAAAAGAATACAAAACTCACTAGTGTATATAACCATTGGTCCTCACCACTGCCCTTCTTCACATTTTCATCAGAATTGTGTTTCTGCTAGATGGAAGAAGTTACGGTTACAGGCTCAATATAGGCCTTCTCTTCTCAATATGGGCTCAATACTCTTTACTGTAATGTGGGAGGTGACTTTTAAGATATTGTCTTTGCCCTAATATGTAATCTTATAGAAGCTGTGAACTAAATCTGGGTTGAGGGACTGAGGAGACATTGGACATTTGGGTATCTCTAAAGCCCATATGAGTGGGTAAAAAAAGCAAGTCTACATCCAATAGGTTTTTTTGCTTTTCAACCTCAAGTGGTTGCTTTTCGGGTCCCTGAGGCCTTAAGACCCCTGATGGGGGAGCGTGGATTTTGAGTGACTACAAGGAGTTGAGGGTCTAGAATGGGAAGGGAAGGTCTGACAGAGGTGAGCAGAAGGATTCAGGAGGTGGGAGTATGAAGGTTGACATATCAAAAGATCTAAGGGAGCTGAAAGGAGGAATTGGAGATGGTAAAAGGATGGAGTCATGAAGGGGATGGGAGAAGATACATCTTAGATAAGATGGCTTGGGGAGATATTAAGTTTCCCAAAGAAGCCTTTGAAATGGCAAATTACGCACAGTAACATAATGCCAAGAGGAAAGGAAACAGAATGAGCGCCGTAGTGAGGAAGTATATAGTTAGTGAGGGTTTGGGAAGGAGGAATTTCAGTTGACAGAAAAGCTGCCGTGGTCTCAGTGGTATCTAGCAAACAAAGAAGTTTGCCTTTAACACAGGCTTTCTGTCTTACGAACAGGGACATCTGGGACAGTACCCCAGCCTCTGTTTTTCTGGGATTCTAATTCAGCTTCTAGAATATACTCAGAATCTTAAGAGTCCAAAAATCTGCCCTTCCTGGCTTCAGCAGACCTATTTTTCCTAGCACTGGATCAGGAGTCAGACTCACCAGTAAATTCCCAATCAGTAAATCAGGAGTAAAGACAAAGCCTTCAAAGTTATGCAGCTGGGGCCACTAGCTAAGTCACTCACATATAAAGTCTGACTTCACATTCCAGATCTGGTTGGAACTAAGAAACTCCTTTGTATTTTTCTTTGTATTTAAGAAGACTTATTATAATGAAAGTAATGCAGGGACATGTTTGAAGAGTGAAACGGGACAAAAGCATTGTAATAAAAAGCAGCAGTCCCTTATAACCTCTTTTTCTCCTTTCCTCTACCCCTCCCAATTTTTTTGCACAGAGGGAGAGCTCTGTGGCTTTTGATTTTGATTTTTCTGTAGTTACTTCCTTATGTCAGTTGAATGAGAAAAAAGGAAGAGCTGAAATAAAACGAAAGCATTTATCTGAGGTCTCAAATTACAGCATGGGAAGCATAGTGTCGGGGACCAATACAAATTGTGTCCCCCTAGCAAACAAAAGTCAAGGGTTATCAAAAGACAAAATGAAATGTTTGTATGGGTTGTTTCCAAAGACTATTTTATTTTATTTTATTTTTTCCGTGTTCCAAGACTCATTGTTTATGCACCACACACAGTGATCCATGCAACATTGCCCTCCTCAATACCCACCACCAGGCTTGCCCATCCCCCCACCCCTTCCCTTCCAAAACCCTCAGTTTGCTTCTCAGAGTACACAGTCTCTCATGCCTTGTCTCCCACTCTGATTTACACCAATTCACTTTTCCTTTCCTTCTTCTAATGTCCTCCTTCTGCACAGCAAAGGAAACAGTCAACAAAACAAAGAAACAACCCACAGAAAGAAAATATTTGCAAATGACACAGCAAAGGGCTGATATCCAGGATCTATAAAGAACTCCTCAAACTCAACACTCAAAAACCAGATAATCAAGTAAAAAATGGGCAGAAGACATGAACAGACACTTCTCCAAAGAAGACATACAAATAAATGGCTAAGAGACACATGAAAAAATGTTTCCAAAGACTTTTGGTTGGTGTTGGCAGTGGAAAACTAAGCTTAGCTGAATAATTGGTTGCTAAGGCTATCACTAAGCAAAATCTCTTACTGTAGCAAGTTGCAGGTGTTTTGGTAGAGTCCTTGGAATATTTGCAGTTTAGACCAGTTCAAATTTTATGGTTTCATCTGTTGAAAATATGCATAAAGCCCAGCTCCTCAGTGACCTCTAGTGGTCTTTTGGCTCTCCTTAAAAACATAAGTGACTCTCACTTACCTCTCACATGTCTAAACTATGTGTTTTTGCATCACAACTGGGGCTGGTTGACTCTCTGCTCTGAAGAATCAGGACCATCTCTTTTATCCCACCCTGTACCTTTCCACTCCTCTTCCCACTTGAGTCTGTTATGATCCTCTTTCCTCCCATGGTCACACTCGCATTTTTAAACAATCATCTTCCAATTAAGAAAGTAAAAGAAAATCTTCAGAAAAGAAGAGAATCAGAGAAATTAAATTTCCAAGAGAAATTTATTGAAATAAAATACTGGAGGATTTTTCAAGCAAAATAAACCCAAGCAAAGATGGTCGAGACATTAACACAAGAAACAGAGATGAGCAACGAAATTTACCTAAGTGGTGATTGTTCTCATAACGGCTGCTAATGAACCTGTGATTTTTTGTTTTAATTATACCTCTTTATTTGTTTTCCAATTAATTTAATTTTATTTTTTTCGTGTTCCAAGATTAATTGTTCATGTACCACTTCCAGTGCTCCATGATATGTGCCCTCCTCAATACTCACCACCATGCTCGCCCAACCTGCCAACACCCTTCCCTCCAAACCCTCAGTTTGTTGTTCAGAGTCCACAGTCTCCCATGGTTCATCTCCTCCACTGATTTCTTCCAATTTACCCTTCCTGGCTAGCAGACTCATGAAAAAATGTTCATCATCATTAGCCATTAGGGAGACTCAAATCAAAACCACATTGAGATATCACATTATACCAGTTAGAATGGCCAAAATCAAGAAGACAGTAAACGACAAATGTTGGGGAAGGTGTGGAGAAAGGGGCACCCTCTTACACTGTTGGTAGGAATGAAAGTTGGTGCAGCCACTTTTGAAAACAGTGTGGAGATTCCTCAAGAAATTAAAAATAGAGCTACCCTATGACCCTTCAATTGCACTCCTGGCTATTTACTCCAAAGATGCAGATGCAGTATAAAGAAGGGCCACATGGACCCCAATGTTCATAGCAACAATGGCCACAATCGCCAAACTGTGGAAAGAACCAAAATGCCCTTCAACAGATGAATGGATAAAGAAGATATGGTCCATATGTACAATGCAACATTATGTCTCCATCAGAACAGAGGAATGGCCAACTTTTGCATCAACATGGAGAGGACTGGAAGAGATTATGCTGAGTGAAATAAATCAAGCAGAGAGTCAGTTATCATATGGTTTCACTTACATGTGGAGCATAAGGAAAAACATGGAGGACATTGGGATAAGGGAAGGAAGGGTAAATTGGAAGAAATCAGTGGAGGAGATGAACCATGGGAGACTGTGGACTCTGAACAACAAACTGAGGGTTTGGAGGGAAGGGTGTTGGCAGGTTGGGCGAGCATGGTGGTGGATATTGAGGAGGGCATGTATTGCATGGAGCACTGGGAGTGGTACATGAACAATTAATCTTGGAACACTGAAAAAATAACATATTTCGGAAAAAAAGAATGATATTTGCTGTGGGCTTTTTGTAGATAGATTTGTGATGTTGAGGAATGTTCCTTCTATCCCTATGCTTTGAAGAATTTTAATCAGGAACAGATGCTGTGTTTTGTCAAATGCTTTTTCTGCATCAATTGAGAGGACCTTGTGGTTCTTCTCTCTTCTCTTATTGATTTGTTCTATCACATTGATTGATTTGTGAATGTTGAACCACCCTTGCATTCCAGGGATAAATCCCACCTCATCATGGTGGATAATCTTTTTGCAACTGCAATTTTTAATATAACTCCTAGAAAATAGTTCCTAATTGGAAGGAAGATTGTATGTAAGAGCATCTGAAACAAAACTTTCAGGTGGTTTCAACCAAATCTGGGAGGAAGAGCAGAAAGGAAGGGAAGCTCAATATTTTGTCTCGTTCAGAAGTGACCAGCACTTCTAGACACTGAGAAAGATATATATAGATGTATAAATTGTTAAAGGTACTTATAGATAAAAAATGGGTTATAAAACTTTCAGACCTTGAGGGAGCAGGAAGAATGAATCCCATGACCCACATAGTCAGGAACGAAAATAAACAAGAAGGAAGCATGTTTCATAGGAACACAAAATAAGGGGAGAATAAGTCCAAGAAAATCAGTAACCATAATAAATGTGACAACTTAAGATCTCCTATTAAATGATGGAGACATTATCTTGTGGCAGAAAAAAATCTCATGTTTTTTTTTTTGTTAAGATTTTATTTATTTATTTGACAGAGAGAGAGATCACAAGTAGGCAGAGAGGCAGGCAGAGAGAGAGGGGGAAGCAGGCTCCCCATTGAGCAGAGAGCCGCATGTGGGGCTCGATCCCAGGACACTGAGATCATGACCTGAGCTGAAGGCAGAGGCTTTAACCCACTGAGCCACCCAGGTGCCCCAAAATCTTACGTTTCTTTAAATAGATCATAATAATGATGAAAACAGCATACACTTATTAATTCTACGCTTGACACTGTTCTACATACATTTTATATAGTAACTTATTTAGAGGAATATCTAAATATCTAAATATCTAATTAGATATCTAAATATCTAAAACAAGATCACAGAGAAAGTGTATAAACAAAGGGGTGAGCAATCAAAAAATATTCTTCTAAATAATTATTGCATTAAATAGGAAACCAGGGGCACCTGGTTGACTCAGTCAGTTAAGTTGGGGCTTAGTTTCAGCTCAGGTCATGATCTCAGGGTTCTGGGATCAAGCCCTGCTTTGGCTTCCCATTCAGCAGGGACTGTGCTTGTCCTTCTCCCTCCCCCTGCTCTCTCTCTTCCAAATAAATATAATCTTTAAAAGAAAAGAGGGAAACAAAACTAAAATTACAGACTACTCAATAATAAACAACAAATAAACTATATGTCAAATGTGGGTCAGGTGATACACAGAGAATAATGCCTTACATGTACCTATTAGAAAGCAAGAGTTACAAAATAAATGAGATCACAGGCAGATCAATCAAAATGCCAGAACAAGGATAATAAAACAACCTCACCCAAAAGCAAAAAAAGAAAAAAAATCTAAAAGATAAAAACAGCTATCAAAGAAATAGTTAAACAAGCTCAATGAAAACAATAGCTTTTTCTTTCAAAATGTCAATAAAATAAAATTTTTAGCAAGACTTCAAAAGGAAGAAAGAAGGGAGGAAAAAAAAGGAAGAACACATTAATATCAGAAACAACAGATATAGAGGTTTAAACATCATGAGATTATCCCATAGTTTAAACCAATAAATATGAAAACACAGGTGAAATGAATACTTTTCCAGGAAAATATAATGACCCAAACTGATTTGTTCATTCTGGTCTATTTAGGTACTAAACAGACACTATCAGTACGCATTTTTATAATAGTTATGCATCTATTGTCCCCAAAACCCTTGTCCAGACGGTTCTGAGTTAATTCTAGCAAAACAACAGTTCTGTGGCCCATAATAAAAAGTTCTTGGCAGAAACGATGGAAAGTTTCCTTACTTGTTTTAAGTTAGCTGCACAATCTTTTTTTTTTTTTTTAAAGATTGTTATCTTTTAAGTAGTTTCCACACCCAATGTATGGCTCAAACTCATGACCCCAAGGTGAAAGGTCTCACGCTCCAACAACTGATCCCACCAGGAATCCCAGCCACACAACCTTTATTCCAAACTGAATGAGATAACACTGAGGGTGGGGCTGGTGAGAGGGAAATTATATCCTAGCTCACTAATGAATATAGAAAAACTGACATTAAATATTAGTATACGTAGAAGAATATTGTAAAAATACTGAACCATGACTAAGTAGAATTTATTCTAGGAGTACAAGAATGGTCCAGCATTAATGCAGATGACACAGTGGGGCCCACTCAGAGCTGGGGTAGGAAGCACAGGTTTGGGGCCCATGGCTGGGAAGCACCATCTTTAAGAACAGCCTAATCTTTTTTTTATCTCCCCATTACAACCTCTTTATGTAATTCAGTCCCTGTCCAACTGCAAGTTTGAGCTGGCTGTGTGAAAAAGCATAATCCAGGTATACTAACCAGAGTTCATCCACTTCCCCCCTGCAAATGGAAAGGACTCATGTGGACACTATTCTCACAGGACCTACATTCAGCTGGTGGCTTCTTTACAACCAATTCTCATTCTACGCAGTTCTGTGTATTATGAGATGGTGTTGGCTAAGTCTTTACTGCAGATGAAGTCTTCTGAGGTGGGAGTGCCCAGTGCTGATGCCTTTGCACAGCACTCTCCAAGTCACCCCGGAAATGCCCATTGCCCTGGGAGACTTTGCTGGGTGGGCAGTTATGGGTAGTCCTTGCTGCTCCATACACCGCCCACCCCGCCGCCCCCCGCACCAACCCCCGGCCAGCTACAGATATGCACCTGCAGTTCGGAGAAGCACGAGAAGCACTGTACTTCTTCCACTCTCCCAATGTGCTTGAGTGCTTTATTGTTTGTGTGACAAAATTACAACAGTGAGTATGTGCTGGCTGACAGGCACAGGACTTTCAGTCTGAGCTTTTTGAAGAACAACAAAGAAAGTTATATAATGAGGAAGGCTGGGGGGCATGCTTTTGGCTGAGTGGGGAGTGGGGAGCGGATGATGAAACATGAGCAAATCTGTTCTTTCTTTTTTGGAACTTCAGAAAGGATTTTTTTTTTTTTTTTAATGTTCAGTTAGCCAACATATAGTACATCATACGTTTTTGTTGTAGTGTTCAGTGATTCATTAGTTGCATATAACACCCAGTGCTCATCACAACACATGCCCTCCTTAATACCCATCACAGGGCTAACCCACCCCCTTATCCTCTCCCCTCTGAAACCTTCAGTTTGTTTCCTGGAGTCCACAATCTCTCATGGTATGTCTCCCTATTACTTCCCGTTCAGTTTTCTCTCCCTTCCCCTGGTCCTCTGTTCTATCCCTTATGTTCCACATGAGTGAAATCATATGATAACTGTTTTTCTTTGCTTGACTTATTTCACTTAGCATAGGCAGAAGGCATGAACAGACACATCTCCAAAGAAGACATACAAATGGCTAACAGACACATGAAAAAATATTCAAATCTGTTCTTTCTGCCCCTGAGGAGCACAGAGCAAAATCCATCTCTGTTGATAACTGTCTCCTCTTTTGTAGGTCAGTCCATGCAATTGACTAGTCTCCTTTGTAAAGAGTAATTTGCTGGTGTCTAAGAATATGCTGAGGGCCATGGAGACTTGATCCCTAAATTCCAAAAGCCAGAATTGTAGATGAAAATACAGTCACATAAAGACATTTGCCAAGTGTGCTCCCATAAGACATTTACAGAAATTCAAGCTCTAGGTGCAACTTGAAGAGTGAGAAGGAAGAGGTTTGTACACCAAGAGAGGTGGACTTCACCCACGAAGATGCTGGAAGAGGGAATTTAGAGCCAGGTCTTGGGGAAAGAGTGACAGGAAGAGGAGATGGGTAGAGTGCCATATAAAAGAGACGGCGGCTGCAGTTGTTGACTGGTGAAGAGCAAGGAAGGGAATAATGAGAGAGAAGGCTGGGAGGAGAGGTGGAGATAGAGGTGACATACATTCCTGCACGGACCCTGAAGAGAAGGGAAAACAGGTTTTTCCAAACTCGGGAGAGGAGGTGGCTCCCCAACCTTCCCAAGCCTGCCTCTGCACTCACAAGTTCATCCTAAGCCCCTCTTACTGCCATTTCTTTTGCTCTTTCCTGGGCAGAGAAGGATTAACTCACCCACTTGTGAGTCAGCATGACTTTTTGCTTCATCTCCTCTGCTGCCCCACGCTGTGTTTGACGATGGCCCTTGTGCTGCAAAGGGGGTTCTTTCACTCCCCCACCCTAAGCCCCTCTGACAACCCCCTAGTGAGGGCTGGGGTACACCAAGGAGAATTGGTCTAAATGACTCAATGGAGAGTCTTGAACAGGGTAGGTTCTCCACTGTCCAAGGGCAGGTGGAAGTCCTCCCCTTCCCACTGACAGCCCTCCAGGAGCCCAGAGGTCATTCTCTTTTTGGATACAGACCTTTGTGTGTTTCCTGAGGACTTTGAATGGAGCTCTCCCTAATGAGCTGGTGGGATGGAGCACAGGGTCTTGTCCCTGCTGGAGATGCTGTGTAGGCAGTAGGAGGTGGGGTCTCCCTCCCACATCCCAGCAGGTCTGTATTCAGAACCACAGAAGAGGACTCTGGCTTTGGCATTTCTCATGGGACAGTCTCTCTTCTCCCCAGGCAACGTGGAGGACCCCAGGGGAAGGACAATGAAAAGGTCAAGATAAATGTCTCCAAATAGCCCATCAGTATGGTCATCATTTTTCTTCTCCAGCCTGAATCACTTCAGGTACTTTCAACTTCCAAATGGCTCTTAGATGTCCATAGAACAACTAACTGTGTTACATGGAAAGTCCTTTACAATTTGATCCCATCTATTTTTTTTCTACTTTAAGTTTTTATTTTGATTCTGGTTAGTTAATATACAGTGTAATATCAGTTTCAGGTGTAGAATATAGTGATTCAACAGTTCCATATATCACCTTGTGCTCATCACAAGTGCTGTCCTTAATCCTCATCACCAATATAACCCAACCCCCTCCCACCTCCTCTCTGGTAACCACTAGTTTATGCTCTATAGTTAAGAGTCTTTTTCTTGCTTTGACTCTCTCTCTCTCATTTTTTCCCCTTTTATTCTTTGCTTTGTTTCTTAAATTCCACACGAGTGAAATCATATAGCATTTGTCTTTCTCTGTCTTATTTCACTTAGCAAACTTCTGTCTGGCTTTCCCTTCCACTGGTGAGTTTCATAAACTATCAGGACAAGCCCACAGCCTTTCCCTACCCTACACATGCTAACCACCTCTTTCCACTCACCCTCATCACTTTCCTGCTCCTGCTTCTGATCTTATTCAGTGTTCATTTTATGCTTAATCTGTTCCTGAGCTCTTCTCTGTTTCTCCATCTCCAGGGACCTGCACCACCCACCATCTGAGCTCCCCACACAGCCCCTTTGCCATCCTAGGGTATCTCTACCCATACATAACCCTATGATGCAGGCACTAGCCCACCTAAACATGGAAGGTCACTCTTCTCGCTTCAGTTCACTCTTCTTCACTTTTAGCTCACTCTTCCCACCTCTGTCTACTCACTCAAAGCCCTAGCTCCCACACAGGCCCATCCCCAAACACTGGGCAGTCCTGGGAGTCCCTGAGGGTGTCCTGCATGTGCCCCAGATGTGATCTGTCCTCTAGGAAAGATGTCAGTGTGGGGTTCAGCCAGGTGGCTGCACCATGGCTTATGGCAATGGGGCAATGTGCAGTAGTGCCTGCTTCCTCCTTGTGGAGTTCCACTCCGTTAGAGAAATCCCAATACTGCCCCATCCTATTTCCAAGTTGTATGTGAATAGCTCTTGCAACCTTTACTTAGGGCAATGCTCCCAGGCTATCTTCTTTACTTCCCTTGCCATGCAGAGAAGGGCAGAGCTGGTGAACAGTTGAGCACCAGCCCTTTGTACATAATCCAGTTCAGTCTCTGTATCCTTCACTGTGACACTGAGGAGAGCGGGGCTAGCTGGGGATGGCCATCCTGTCCCCCTGGGCCCCACAAAGATCCCAGGCAGCCAACTGGAGCATTTTCTCCCTGCTCTGATTCTTTGCGATCCAAAGCTTGCAGCTACATTTAGCCTCCTTCCAATACTTTAGGGGGATATTGTCCATGGAAATGCAATTCATGATTTTTCTCACAGAGACAGGATGTGACAGAGACTTCCTTGTTTTGTTCTGTCCATTTTGGTTTTTATAGCAAAGGGCAGAGCATGCAGTGTGTGTCTTAAGGTAGAAGGTGGGTGGGTAATTCTGTCACAGTTGAGTTGGTCCCCTGAACTCAGCAGACAGCTCATATTCAGGGGATTTTAGTATCTGGGACCAAGACACGTTACTACAGTCATGCCTTTTGCAGGGAGTTGAGCTCACCAGGAATCATCTGCCATTTCAGACCCCTTGCTGTTGCCAGCCAGGTACGTGGTTCATTCTCAACACCTGTCTAAACCTCCACCTTTCAGAAATGGGAAGCAGAAAATGATGGCTTTGGAGAGAGGGCAAAATGGGTTGGCATCACACATAGGCTGAACTTTGCTACAGGATGTGTTGTTTCAAATGTGGTTAAGGGGAGATACTCATTCAGGCAGGTTCACACAAGGAGGTAGGATTCTGACCTACCACATTTCCCCTTCAGGCTCCCTGAAGTCTCTTACTGGGGCGGTTCATCTACCGCCCCAGTAGACTACGGGTGGAAATCACCTAGTGGGCCAATTGAAATCAAACCAGAGTAAACCAGTGAACATTAACTGACAGCTTGTGGAGGGCAAAACATTGCAGTGGATACTGGAGGGGGAGAGTGTGGGAGAGTGCTCTACCTCTCAAGGTGTATAGCTTTAGATGCAAGAATGGGAGAATGACAAACGCACTGCTGTTACACAGCCCAAGCTCACAGAAGTGGCAAAGCCAAAAAATAATCTTTAAAGAGACACTCAAGAGCTGAGGGACTACAAATTAAGAGAACATCAGGTGTTGTTCGGGTTTGGAGATGCAGAAAGAGAAGACTGGGATGGGGTTAGAGTGAGGCCAGAGAGAGAATGCAAAGAAACAGGATTCCCCTGGGTGGAGGGTGGAGGGTGGAGGTTTTTCTTCATCATCAGTGCGTGCAACCCTTACTCCTCTGTGTGTCTTCAGGAGACATCCCAGAGGTTCCTGGGAGAGTAAAGGAATGTGCCCCACCTGCAAAGACTGGCTCCAGCCTGAGACCCTCTTTCTGGCTGTCCTTCTCCTCCCTGGGTCCCCCACCTTACCCTAGTACCTAATGCGTCCAGATTCTGTCCCCAGCAAAACCTCCTCACGAGAAATAGTCTGCAATCCATTTACGCTGTGGTATGAACAGCTGAGATCTGAAAATGTTTCCCCTCATGGGTACTTGCATTCCAGTGAGGATCAAAGCCTTTAAGCTGGAGAGTGAGGTCAGAAAGGGTAGACTTCAGGCAGTAGGTGGGCAGGAGGGGGGCC
This sequence comes from Procyon lotor, assembly GCA_028646535.1. Classification (NCBI taxonomy): domain Eukaryota; kingdom Metazoa; phylum Chordata; class Mammalia; order Carnivora; family Procyonidae; genus Procyon; species Procyon lotor. The sequence continues at coordinate 125,045,845 of CM053607.1, read as the reverse complement.
CTTTAGGGCATAAAGGGGCGTTCAACCCCTCTGAAGCCCTTCAAGAAATCGTCATTCTCCCTCCAAGTTAAAGCCTTTTCAATGCCTGTGCATTGGGAGCAAAGGGACCACAAGGCATGTACCTCCTGTTCAAGAAGACACTGTTGGTGAGGTCTGAGGGAGACTCCAGTTTTGAATTGTTTTGTCAGCAGTGGGAGTTTTGGATTTTTGCTTATGGGTTGGTTGCTCATGCTTGCTTGCTTGGTCTTGTGGCTGAGACCTGGGGACTCAGTCTGCTTCTTCAGTGCACGTGAGATGCTGTCAGGGTGAGTGTTGTGGTCTGTGGTCAAGCTGGTCCCTAACTGGAGTCATGTTCTGGGGGACAGGAAAACAGAGGGTGCTCCAGCCCTGACCCAGGACAAAGCTGCTGAGGAATTTCAATCCACACAAGGGCAGAGTTAGGAGAAACCCCCACTCCACCACCTCCCAGCTGAGTTGCCTAGCCTCCCTGTGCCTCAGTTTCCTGTGGTCTGAGATTCAGACCTATTGATGATGATGATAATAATAATAATTACTCTGGTACAGGTAAATGCTTGGTAGATAGTAAGTGCTCAAGTCATATTAGTTTTTATTACTGTGGGTATAAGCACATGTATGCCTCGTGTACACACACACGTGTGTGTGTGTGTGTGTGTGTGTGTGTGTTTATGACCTCCTTCCCCTGCAGCCTCAGTGATAGAATTAATATAGGTGTTTCACAATATAGAACTGAGGTCTCTCTCTATCTCTCTGTCAAGAAAAAAAGGGGTGTGTGTGCCTGGGTGGCTCAGGTCATGATCCTGGGGTCCTGGGATCGAACCCCATATCAGGCTCTCTGCTCCTGCTTCTCTTTCTTCCTCTGCCTGCTGCTCTGCCTACTTGTGCTCTCTTTCTATCCCTCTGCCAAATAAATAGATAGATAAACAAACAAAAACAAACAAACAAACAAACAAATAAATAAATAAGAACCGAGGTCCCACTCGCAATTCCAGGGTCTGGAACACGGGGACTCCCTCCCCAGCAAGTGGCAGCCTCCTTGCTCAGGGAAAATGGGGCCCCCAGCTGTGAGCCTGTCTAATGCTCTGTCACTGTGTGGTAGGAGAACCTGACTTACCCTCCAACACAGGTCTTGGCTGATTCCTCACAATCTGACTGGTCTAAATGGACCCACAAGTGCTCTCTGAGCCCCTCTTGTTTTGGAAGCTACCAGCTGGTGCAGATATACCGTCACGGCTTTTGCCTTCCTGGGGCTCTCTACCCGGAGAGTCCAGAAGAAAATACTGAGATAAAAAAAGAGAAGAGAAGGAAACAGGAAGAGGGAGAGAAAATGCAAAGCCAGTGTGGACTCCCTGTTCTAGATTTCCTTTGCTGCCGGTGTCTTGTCATCACTGAAAGGGCAAGAGGCTGGACTGTCTGGCCAGAACCTCGACCTCTGCCCATGGCCTGTGTTTATGCTGACTATTGTGTGACTAGTAATTCCAATCGCTATTGGCCATTATAGTGGCCAAGCCCCCTCCAGGGGTTCCTCTGACCTTCTCCTGCTGAAGGTTCCCTTTTGAAGCATTAATGGAGTTATTCCTACTTGCTCTTCTGCCTGCGCACCTGTGCATGAGCTCCAGGAGGGGAGGGCCCTAGCCCCCTGGCCCACTGGCTTCACTAGCCGTTGCCTGTTCCCTGTTGTATTCCCACTGGCTGAGTTCTCCCAGCTCAGGGATTTCTCCCCACCACACACACACACACACCATTAACTCAACTGCATACCTCCTCTGACCCCTCTGAGGAGGGGTCTGCTACATGACCCAGCAGCTTCTCAAGTCTTTGTCTACACCCTCGTGATGAGATTGCTACGTGGGTAGGGCTTTGCAGCCATAGGATGCCAAGAACATGCTTTCAGGAAAAGGAGAATGAAGCAAAGGGGTGAGGTGGCAGAAGAGGGGAGAAGGGGAGACAAGGGTGCTGAAGGAATCTGCCTTCCCCTCGTGAGTGCTATGCTGGAATGAAAGGAGGGCGTGCAGTCTCTAAAAGATGGAGAGCTAGATGTTTGGAAGGTGGAGGCAGAGGCTGGTGGTTCTGGCTTCTGTTTACTGAAGAGCACCTAGTCCTCCCCTGGAAGGCTTAATGACCCCCTGAGTTGGCATTGGTTTGTTCCATTGTTTAGGCAAAGAAATTGAGGTTGCTTCAGTTACAGAATCTGCCTAAAGGCCCACCACTAAACAGAGAAAAAGTGCAGAGAGGCTTGAATGTATCCCAAGGTGTATGGGTTGCCCATGTTCACTTGCTATCAGACTGTGAGATGTCATCACAGGTCCCAAAGGGGTTCCAGGACTGAAAGGAGACTGTCCTCACCTGTGCCAGAGCTGGGTCGAGTGGACCACTAATGGGGGATGTGACCAGATGGGACAACTCTATTAATGTGGCCTGGAAAACACGGTCTTGCAGGGATAGGGACAGCCACAGGTGAACTCTCAAAGGCTCCACCTGAGGTTTCAGGCTTGGAGGAAGGTGTCTCAGCTGTGGTGGGAGCTGGCAGGCCGCTGCTGGGCGTGCATCCCACTTCTGAAAGATCAGAGCTCTGCGTTTGTTCCTGTGTTTGTGGACCTCATGTTCCAGGCCAAAGGGAAGTGGGGCTGGGAGAATGAAAATACTTCTGAGTCCTTATTGGTTTCCCTTTGTTTGGGGAAAGGCACTTAATCCTCGCTGAGCCCCCACACAATGTGTGGCGCTATTCCTGGCCCTAAACAATGCAAAGCCAAGAAGCTGCTTCCTCTGGGACCCTTTGGCCTTGTCCCCTTGCGGCTCCATAAGTCTGTGCAAGGTCAGCAGTGATACCTGGTAAGATTAGAAGCAGCTTTCACATCCAGCCATGGTTTAAAAGAAGCCAGGCCCTGAGATTGGTAAGAACTATTATTAAAAAAAAAAAAAATTGAAACAGCAACAGACATCAGGCCTACTGGGACGTGTTCCAGATCTCCTGCTCCATTCCAGCATCTCTTTGTGCCTTTCCAGGGGGCCCCCACCACCGAGAAGAAATGGTGGATTTCCCAGTCTTCCCAGACTTCTGCCAGAGAGTTCTTCTACCCAGCAGTGTCTTCTTCCTCACCCATCTCCTTCTCCTCCAACCCGGAGAGCTGAAGTCAGGTAGTTGTCAAATCTGTGGCCCAGACAGCCTGGCCCTGAGCACCTCAGCTTCTTCCCTCTCTCCTGCCAGGTGCTCCTAGGGGTGAGATCCACAGCCCCCCCCCCAAGCCATATCAGGTGCTCCACCCCCACATATAAACTGTAGCTTCTGAAGGGCAGGAAAGACCTCAGGCTCAACATCTCGCAGGAAAGAAGCAGCCAACAGAGAGTATAAGCTTATTATGCAAATGCAGCTCTCTGATTCCCTGAGCTGGAAAATAGAGATACCAAAATGACCAGGCACATCCCAGGTCCTCAAGAAGGCCAGGGGTAAGAGACAGAACATAAAAGCTGTTCAGCTATATGGCTGCAAGAGAAACATATCCAAAGATCTGTGAGGACAGCTAAGAGAGAAATTTGTTTTTTCCAGAAAGCCAAGAAGAACCCTAGAGAGGAGGTACTGTTTGAGTAGACCCCTGAAGGATATATAATTTCCAGGAAGATGACAGATGGAGGGTTAACTGAGGCAGGCCATGCTGCCGGGAAGAGAGCCAGACATTAAATGTGAGGGAAGAGACAGATTGAGAGAACCTGGAAAGGGAAGCTGGTAGGGAGGGTGTTGGGGCTACACCCAGTGGGCAACAAGGTCTCTCAAATGGAGTGAACAACAACAAAAAATCACTGCCCTGTTCTATCAGCAAAGTGAGGGATGGGAGGGATCCATGAAGGGAAAGCTTTGGGAATGGGTTTTAGCTGAGTTTCAAGGAAGAAAAGGAGGTACAAGAAAAGGTGAAGCCAGAAAGAAGAGTGAGGGCATCCTGAGTGGCAGGAAACAGCACATCCAAAGGGACTCTGACAAGAATAGCATTTCTCAGGGGAATTGCAGAAAACAGAGTAGAGGAGCCACGAGGCACCATTAAAGAGGATGATCAAATAAAAAAATTCTGATAAATAAAAATCTTGGAAGACCAGATTTGGCCTTTAGATAGGAAAAAACATATGAAGTGAGGAACCCCCATAGATTATGTTAATACATGTGCATTATAAAAAATTAGAAAATCAGACAAAGAAAAAACAAGAGAATATCTATTCCCATCCTATAGAAATTACCACCATCAACTGTTTGGTATATGTCCTTTTGGACCTTTTTTTCCCTGCTCCTGTCATTTTTTAATCAAATAGGAGAATAGTGTACATATTGTTTTGAAACTTGCTTTTTTTTTTTTTCGGTCCAAGATTCTTTTTCATTTAATGTCCTGGCCATATTTACTTAACTGTCCCCAAAACAACATTTGCAGCTGGTTGGTTCAAATCAATTACTGGTCCCATACATTGTATCTACAACCAGCACCACATGTTGTATCTGGTTGTAATATCCTTTGTATATTTTCACCTGTCATGGCATACTCATGACAATTACCTGTTCAAGAAACCAAGCCAATTGTCTTGCAAAGTGTGTTTTGTCATTTGAATGGTTTATTGTAGATTCCTGAGCTGCAAAGGAATGTGATAAAAACTTATTTTGGGTGAGAGCTGATTTTGGCTGTCATTCTGGCTTCTTGTCCTAGAGGAGGAGATCAGGGTGGTAGGCCCTGGGGAGCCCATCCTGGCACTCGTCGGGGAAGAGGTGGAGTTCTCGTGCCATCTGTCACCATACCAGGATGCCGAGGACATGGAGATCCTCTGGTTCCGGAGTCAGACCTCTGATGTGGTGCACCTGTACCAGGGGCGACAAGAGCTCTACAGCCAGCAGATGGCACAGTTCCAGAACAGGACCAAACTCATCAAGGATTATATCATGGACGGTAGCGTGAACTTGCAGCTCCGTGGTGTCATTCCTGCTGATGAGGGCCTGTACGGGTGCCGCTTCCTCTCCAGCAGCTTCTCCGAGGAAGCCATCTGGGAACTGGAGGTAGCAGGTATGTTAACTGACCTAAGAGACAGAGTAAAGGGGCTATTTGGACAAAGCTGCTTTGCTCAAGAGTAAACAGAGAAACAGAAAAGGGGAAAACATATCTTTAAAAAAAAAAAACTATTAAAAAGGAAGATTCATTACAAATTGAACAAAATAAATGTTCACAAAAGATACACAAATGGCCCTTAAACATAAAAAAGATGATCACCCTGACCCATAACGAAAGAAAGGCAAATTAAAGCTACACTGAGATGCAGTTTTTTAACTCTGAGATTGGCAAAAACCAACAGTTCAACCAGAAGCCCTCGGTGGCGTTGTGGGGAAGCAGGCCTTCTCCTTTGTGCCCTGGTGATGGAAAGCAAAGCAAAGCTCCAGTGCACAGGAATTTGGCAATAACCAGTCCTATATATCCACAATTTAAACTGCATCCCCACCTCTAGGAGCCTACCCTGAAGATAAGCCTCCCACAGCTCCAATATGAAAAGGGCATACATATAAGTTTAATCTTTGTAGCATCCTTTGTAATGGTACAACAGTGGAATATCTAAGCAAAGGTGTTGAGTATGATCCATCACACAATGGACTGAGCCACAGTACGCAACCAAAAAAAATGAGGAGGCTCTAGGAACTGATGTGGAGTCTTTTCTAAGATGTTGGTAAACAGCAAGGTGCAAAAGAGGTTCTAAGGCACGAAAACTTTGCTGTAAGAAGAAAGAAACATTGCATGAAAGGAACACAGGAAGGATACACTGGGAACTAATGGAATTGGCTACCAAAGGGAGAGGAGGGAGCAATGGATGGAAAGGATGGAGAAAGGTCTGGGGCTTTCCTGATGTGTATTTTTTATGGTATTGCTCTTTAAACATATTAATGTTTTGCATATTCAAAATATGAAGTTAGCTCCATGAGATGGGGAGATGAAGGAGTGTGTGGAACACAGGTCCCTGAACTCTGGTGGGATTCAAAAGAGAGGACAATCTATGGGAATGTAGGGTGGGATTTTTCTTTACTTCAGGAGACAGTCTCTTGCATAATATGACGAAATGCCAGGAGCCCTTCTTGGCCAAATGCCCCCGACAATATTTCCAAATGTCCCTCATGGGTACTACTGTCTCCATGTCCCACCTGCCACCACAAATTCAGACTGTCATTTATAGCCCACAGTTGGGGGCTATGAGCCTACAAGTGTGTTAAGAACAGTCACAGTTTGTGATACCTTATAAATAACTACAGACGTTGCATGGTAGCATGAACTTCATGTATACTTTCAAGGAAGCAGCCTGATCTTTCCCACTCTTTCTGCCTCTCCCAGGGCTGGGCTCAGACCCTCGCATCTCACTTGAGGGCTTCAAAAAAGGAGGCATTCAGCTGAGGTGCAGCTCCAGTGGCTGGTACCCCAAACCCCAAGCTGAGTGGAAAGATCATAAAGGACATTGCTTACCTCCTGAGATGGAAACCATTGTCCAGGATGCTCAGGGACTGTTCGATCTGGAAACATCTGTGGTTGTCCAAGAGGGTGCCCACAGCAATGTGTCTTGCTCCATCCAGAACTCCCTCCTGCTCCAGAAGAAGGAGTTCACCATCCAGATAGCAGGTGAGTAGATGCCGACTAGCCCTCAACTTCCTACCCACCATATCCTCCATGTGCATTGTTCTAAAGGTCATCTCAAAGGGCACAATGGTACTAGAGCCTGGTTGTCTCTGGGGTGGACTGCACTTGACACCTGAGAAGTCAGCTTTTTGGATATCAGGAACCTACTGGGAGTACAACAGCTAACCACTCACCCAAACAGTATGCTGGGGAGACCCCAGGGAATCAACATTATATATCAAAGTCTATGCCCTAAAACCCAGAAACTACTCATTAGAGGTCATCACGAGAGTCCATGTGTTCCTAAGGCCATCTCCAAATGGTATTTGTAAGTAATGTGCCCCAAACCCTTGCCCTCAGGTTCACATTCCTGTGGGGGAAACATAAACAAGAGAGTGAATTATGTCATAAGATTAGAAGATATTAGGTGCTGTACAGAAAAACGAAGAAGGGAAGGGTGCTAGGGTGTGGTGGGGTGTGCACATGGATTTAAAAGTGGTAGGTTAGGGAAGAAGATAGGCAATGAGTTGAAGGGTGAGGCCATTATTGAGGACCAAAGTCTTATCATGAGGAACACATTGAAGGGTTTAATGTTCATGACTAGTTGTTTTAAGTCTTGAGGATAAACCTTGCCTATGGGTCATTCTTCACATTGGTACAAATAAATAGTTACATTACAGTTGGCCCTTGAACAATTCAGGGGGTTAAGGGTGCTTACTACCTCTGCCCTGAGCATTTGAAAATCCATCTATAACTTTTAACTCCCATGTACTAACTACTAATAACATACTGTTGACTGTTAACATAAATAGAAGCTTAACACAGATTTTGTGTATGTATTATATGCTGTATTTTTTCAATCTGGTAAGCTAGAGAAAAGAAAATGTTATTTTTAAAAACCATAAGGGAGAGAGAATCTTGGGAAATGGTTTAGTAGGAGGACCCTGAGCTCATCCTGTCCCACATTTACAACTAGATGTCATCCACACCCAAGTCAAAACCAGAAGCTCCATAGCTCAATATAGAGAAGAAGCTGCAGCTGAAAGGTTGGGAAGGTCAAAAAGGAAGAGGGAGGCTGCGTGCACAGAGAGGGCAGAAAAATGGGCCCTTGTACCAGGGAGTTCACCCAGGGAAGACCATTTCCCATTATGCTTGTCATTAAAACTACACAGGGTGCATTCTGTAAGTTTGTAAAAAACAGTGGGATTTGGAGCCTGGAGCTTTAAAAGTCAGCTGACCATGTACTGGGTGAGCTGGCAGTGTGAGTGACAGCTGGGTCACTGCCTTCAGAGAGATAGCAGACTGCACAGAGAGGCAACATAAAAAAGGGCAGTTTACACAGGGGTGCCTGGGTGGCTCAGTTGTTAAGCATCTGCCTTTGGCTCAAGTCATGATCCCAGGGTCTTGGGATCAAGCCCTGCATTGGGCTTCCTGCTCAGCAGGAAGCTTCTCCCACTATCATTCCCTCTGCTTGTGTTCCTTCTCTTGCTGTGTTTCTCTCTGTCAAATAAGTAAAATCTTTTTTTTCTTTTTTTAAAAAAGGCAGTTTGCACAAAGCTGTGGTAAATGGGAGTGAGATCTGTTCATCCTGATTTCAGAGAATGTTGGGGGACTTCTCTAAAAATAAGGGAGCTGGCAGGCGCCATTTTCCTCCCCCAACCCCAGCATAAACACAGAGCCACCTTTTGGAGGTGGGGCTGCACAGACTCTTAGAGTCTTGACCCAGGGTTCAGGGCAAATTTTGTTAAAGCGGCCCATGCTCCCAACAGGTCCACAGCTGCCACAACACCCCGTGGCAGCTGTGGACCGTGGCCAGCTGCGGTGCGGTGCCCAGCTGTGCACCACCAGCCACACTCACATACCAGCCTCAGACAGACCCAGCCATCATCGAGCACTGTGACCAGCCTTGTACCCCCACCCTCCTGGCAAGAGCTCCCAACACCGCCGTGCTTTAGGATTCTGGCATTGGACTCATGGCCCAATGCAAATACTGCTAATACCACCACCACACTCCCAAATTCCCCAGTAGGCTCACCCCCTCAGCGCTGGCATTCCTGGGTCTCACTAACATCACCGAGAGCAAGCACACCCGCAGCAGGAAGAGAGTGAGGGTGGACAACTACACTGAAAAGAAAAGTGGCTCAGACCCAACAGGAAGGCATAAGTAGAACACAGAAGATGCTTTGCTAAAGTGCCAGTTCCTGGTAAACAGGGGACATTATCCTGCAGGGCACTCCAGGAACTATTCTTCATTAAGTCACTGCTTTCAGAAGCAGAAGACGTTCTTAACACACAAATAGACACAGAGAGGCAGACAAAATGAAGAGGCAAAGAAATTTATCACAAATGAGAGAATGAGATAAGGTCAGGGTAGAGAGCTAAATGAAACAGATGTAAGTAACATGTATGACAGAAAATTTAAAGAAATGATCATAGGGCTGCTGAGGTGGGGGAGAGAGATAGGGAGGCTGGGGGATGGACATTGGGGAGGGTATGTGCTATGGTGAGCGCTGTGAATTGTGTAAGCCTGATGATTCACAGACCTGTACCCCTGATAATAAATACATTATATTACCCTACAAATAATACATTATATGTTAATTTAAAAATCCAATAAACCTTTAAGGAAACTAGGGGGAAAGATAAAGCAATAATCATAAGCATACTCGCCAGACTTGAGAAAAGACTGGAGGACATGACTGAGACATTTAACACAGAGATAACGAAAACATGAATGTAAATGGGCCACACGTTCCAATCAAAAGACACAGGGTGACAGAACGGATGAAAGACAAGACCCATCTACATGCTGCCTACAAGAGATCCATTTTAGACCTAAAACACCTGCAGATTGAAAGTAAGGGGGTGGAGAAACATGCACAAGGATGTCAAAAGAAAGCTGGAGTGATGGTATTTATATTGGAAAAGATAGACTTTAAAACAAAGACTGTAAAAAGAGACAAAGGGCACTATTTAATAATACAGGGGTCTATACAACAAGAACATACAACAATTGTAAATATTTATGTACCCAACATAGGAGCACACAAATAGATTACTGACTAATAGTAAACATAAAAGAACTCATTGATAATAACACAATAAGAGTAGGGACAGTAACACCCCACTTACATCAATGGACGGATCATCTAAACAGAAAGTCAACAAGGAAACAATGGCTTTGAAAGACAAACAGGACCAGATGGACTTAATAGATGTATTCAGAACATTCCATCCTAAAATAGCAGAACACATATCCTTTTTGAATACAGACAGAACATTCTCCAGAATAGATCACATATTAGCAGACCAAACACCTCAACAAATTCAAGAAGATTGAAATCACACCATGTATCTTTTCTGACCACAATGCTGTGAAACTTGAAGCCAAGGAGACAAAATCTGGAAAGAACACAAACAAACATACGGTGGTCAAATAACATGCTACTAAACAAAGGAATGGGTCAACAGGAAAGCAAAGAAGAACTTAACAAGTACCTGGAAACAAATGAAAATGGAACCACAAGAGTCTAAAACCTCTGGGATGCAGCAAAAGTGGATCCAAGAGGGAAGCATATAGCAACACAGGTCTACTGCAAGAAGTAAGAAAAAGCTCAAAGGTAATGATTTCACCTTGCACCTAAAGGAGATAGAGAACAAACAAAACCGAAAACCAGCAGAAAGAAGGAAATAATAAAGACTAGAGCAGAAATAAATGATACGGAAACTACAAACAGAAAAGATACTCAACACCACTCATCATCAGAGAAATGTAAATCAAAACTACAGTGAGATATCACCTCACACCTGTCAGACTGGCTAAAATCAACAACGCAAGAAACAACAGGTATTGGTGAGGATGTGGAGGAAGGGGAATGAATCTTCTCACACTGTTGGTGGGAATGTAAATTGGTGCAGCCACTGTGGAAAACAGTATGGAAGATCCTGAAAAAGTTAAAAAACTACCTGATGATCCTGCAAGTTCTCTACTTGGTATTTACCCAAAGAGTACAAGAGCACTAATCTGAAGGGATACAGGCACCCTGATGCTTGTAGCAGCATTATTTGCAATAACCAGAATATGGAAGCAGCCCAAGTACCCATCGATTGATGAATGAATAAAGAAGAAATCACACACACACACACACACACACACACACACACACACACACACTGGAATATTGTTCAGCCATAAAAAGAATGAAATCTTGCCATTTGCAATGACATGGAAGGATCTAGAGAGTATTATGCTAAGCAAAATAAGTTGGAGAAAGACAAATAACATATGATTTCATTCATATGTGGAATTTAAGAAAAACACAAACAAACAAAGGGAAAAAAAATAAGAGAGAGGGAGAGAGAGAGACCAAGAAACAATCTCTTAACTATAGAGAACAAACTGAAGGTTAGCAGAGGGAGGTCGATCAGGGAGATGGGTTAAACAGGTGATGGGGGTTAAGGAGAGTTTGTAGGGATGAGCCTAGGAGGGCTTGTAGGAAGTACTGAATCACTACATTGTACAATGGAAACTGATATTACACTATATGTTAGCTAACTGGAATTAAAATAAAAACTTTAAAAAAAATCATAAGAAGGGGAAAATACATTTAGAGTACTGTGTTAATTTATATTAAAAAGAGATCTACTGGACCCACACAGTTCAAATCTGTGTTGTTCAAGGGTCAACTGTGTAATACAGGAAGAAATCTGACCCTTCTAAAAGAATAACTTGTCACTGGGTAAGAGGACTCAACAACACCACATGTCACACATAGTTCATTGAAAATGTACTGTGTCATTGGGGTGGCCATTTGGGTTAGATAATTGTGTTATCCAAAGGAAAAATAAAGCATCTTCTATCTCTATGAAAGCATATAGTCACAATTTGGTGACTATATGGTGCCAGGCACCTTAAACCCCCCTGAGATAGGACATAGGGACACTTTCTCCTTGATATTTGCATTTCAAAGAAACGGTGCTGAACTCCTTAAGAAAAACATTTCTGGGTTGTAAAGCTAGCAAGAGCTTATTTAGCTTTCAAAAACATTTACATATATCTCAGAGGGACAGAGAAAAAACTTTTTGATTTTATGAAGGAAATGTTCTAAGAAAAGGGAAAAGGAGGGAGTCTCTTTCCAAGTCCAATTCTTTCTTTTTTGATTTGTATTTATCCTTTTCAGAAGAGGATGTGGTTCATGTGTGTATCTGTGAGGAGCACATTCAGCTCGAGGGAACAGCAACTGCAAAGTTCCTGTGACGGGAATGGGAACGTGTATGGCCTCTGGGGGAACAGGAAGGAGGCAGGAGAAGCTTGAACAAAGGGACAAGGTGGAGGGTAGCATGTCAGGGAGGCATTGAACCTGGAGCCCTTGCTCTTAACTGTAGGTCAGAGCTTGGCAAACCATCCATAGTGAAGGATAGGTCTCTCGTGGCCCAATACTTTTGTACAAGTCAATAAAAATGCACCGCTAGAAAACTTAAATTGAAAAAGAAAAAAGAACCACATGATACTAAATGAAATTAGCTAGGCACCAAAGGACAAACATTGTTTGATTCACTTAAAGGGAGGTACCTAGAGTAGTCAAATTCATAAAGATGGAAAGTAGAATAGAAGTTGTCAGTTGCTGAAGTCCAAGGTGCATGGGGGGCAGGAAATGAGGAGTTAGTGTTTAAGGGTAGAATTTCACTTTGAAAGACCAAAAGAGTTCTGGATATGGATGGTGATAATGATCAACAGCAACGTGAAAGTAACTTAATGCCTTGAGTTGTACCCTTAAAAATGGTTAAGATGGAAAATTTTATATTTTACTACAAAAAGAAAAAAATATATTTTTATATTTTGGTTTTATTTTTTCAGTGTGCCAAGACTCATTGTTCATGCACCACACCCTAGTGCTCTACGCAATATGTGCCCTTCTCAATACCCACCACAGAAAAGTATATATTTTTTTAAAGATTTATTTATTTATTTATTTGACACAGAGAGAGAGAGAGATCACGAGTAGGCAGAGAGGCAGGCAGAGAGAGAGGGGGAAAGCAGGCTCCCTCCTAAGCAGAGAGCCCAACATGGGGCTCGATCCCAGGACGCTGGGATCATGACCTGGGCCGAAGGCAGAGGCCCAACCCTCTGAGCCACTCAGGTGCCCCTATTTTTAAAAAGACCACTGAGATAAAACCACCACTTTTAAAATAATAATCTTCAACAGACACCAAATTATTGTTAATAATTATTAACGTTAAATTGCCATAAGAGTTTCTAAAGGCTAACGTTCCATTATGGATGTATTTCTTTTTTTTCCCCAAATATGTTTATTTTATTTTTTCAGTGTTACAAGATTAATTGTTCATGCACCACACCCAGTGCCCCTACCAGAAGATTGAGATGATTCCTTGCATTTTCTCAGACCACTACATTTTGCATGTATTTCTTTGCCCACTGACCCCTGTGGGAGAGGACCTGGGCCACATCCTGCCTGAGGGCAAAGCCTCTCCAGAGAGCCAATTCTTCCCAAGTTGTGATGAGAACTAGAAGCAAGTGTTTGCAAGAAGCCGGGAAAATGATAGGTCACCTACCATAAAATTCTTCTGAAATATTTTAAGATTTTTGTAAGTCAAGCAGAGAGAGTCAATTATCTTATGGTCTCACTTACCTGTGGAGCATAAGGAAAAACCATTGTGAGAAGGAAGGGAAGGGGGAATGGGGGGAAATCAGAGGGGGAGATGAACCAAGAGAGACTGTGGACTCTGAGCAACAAACTGAGGGTTTTGGAGGGGCCGGGGTGGCAGGTTGGGCGAGCCTGGTGGTGGGTATTGAGGAGGGCACGTATTGCATGGGGCACTGGGTGTGGTGCATGAACAATGAATCTTGGAACACTGAAAAAATAAAAGTATATGGGGAAAATTTTTTCTTGAAAATATGTAACTGGTATTGGAAAAAAATTATTTTTAAGTTGTTGCTAATGCAACAAACTCCGAATTGATGTTTGTATTCTGATTTTGAATCCTGAAACAGTGGTAGATTTATTTATTTATTTGTTCAGTCTTTTTTTTTTTTTTTTTTTAAGGATTATAAAGATAGTTTTAGTTAAAAAAAAAAAAGTGGGGCAAATGACTTGTGGGTGACCGTGGGGGTAGAGAGCAATAATAATTCACTGGTTTTCGATTACGAACATCTTGGATTTTCGTGTTTTTCAGAAGTAGGACAATTGTGGGGAGAAGTCTAGGGCGGGGGGTGGAGAGGCGGACAGGGCCAAGACCCCAGAAGTTAAAACCTGGGGGAATGGGTGGGGACCATCAGCTCCTCCTTCCCATACCCTTCAGTTTATATTCTCCTATGGCTGCTTAAGTCGCCCCTCTTCCTCGGGGTCCGATCCCCGCCGAGAGCTGCGGAGAGCGCAGCTGCGGCCGCCCTCGTGCCCGTTTTACAGATTGCCCACTAGGTTTAACGCCTCACAACTCGGAAGGATTCCCCGCACGCTGGGTCCAGAATAGGCTCGTCCCTGAAGCGTTTAGGGGCGCCTAGGGCGAAAAAACTCCCCGTGAGGTGTTTTCCAGACGCCTTTTTACCCGGAAGCTCCCCTTGGAAGAGGGCTTTCCTCGGGACGCTGGTGGGACTGCTGCTCCTCCAGGCTGTCCTCCTGACGCCGGCGCTGTACTTCTTCCGGAAGCAACGGCGGTGCCGAGGTAAGGGCCGGCGGGGGTCGGGGTGGGCGGTCCTCCCGCCTGGCGCGCGCTTCGCCGGGAAGAAAGCGCTGGAGGCGGAGGGACCACCCCGGAGGCGCGGTCCTGCGGCGATGCGGGGCTGCGGTGGGACCTGCAGAGGAAGGGCGAGCGCTCGCCCTCACCTACGCTCCCCTTCCTTCGGCCTTTCAGAAAAGCTGAGGAAGCAGGCTAAGAAGGACAAAGGTAAGTAGGGATAGGGGCACACTCTTAGCCCGCTTCCCTACGTAGCAGAAAGTGGTGGTGGGCTGGGGGGATTGGCTGGGTCGGGGAGGTAAGGACCTCAGACCCCGGGGCGCTCGGGAGCAGGGTGGGGGAGGTTTGCTTTGCCACATCCCCCGCCACCGAGCCCACTCCTCCAACGCACGCAGCCGGTCCTGGTTCCCCAGGTTCCTCTGCACTGGGCCCGAGTCTGTGCGCTTTAGGGAAGTAAGGCCTCAGCGTTCATCCACTGAGATTTTCCTCTTTTCTTCGTTTTTTCTCCAGAGAGACTCACAGCGGAACTGGGTAAGTTCTGGGTGCCGCGCCCACGGTGCGGGCTGCGCACTAGTGAGATAACCCGGTGCGTGCGAGGTGGAAAGTGTTCTGTAGCTTAGGCGCCCAGTGGAGAGAGACGGTGGCAACAATGTAGTTCTAAATCCATCCTTCTGCACCTCCCACCTCTCCACTCCCACAGGATTCCCGTGCAGCTGCCAAGGAGGTCCGACTTCAGACCCTCCCACAAACCGGGCCTGCCCCTTACTTGAAAATTACACGATTTGTTTACAATTCCACCATTAAACGCTTGCTCCCACTGGCTCATCTTCCTAGGATATCTTTCTCTTTTTCTAGCGAATGCCACAGGGAAGGAAGGCACCCTTTAATTTGCACCGAAGTGTGACCAATTTATCAGGTTCGCTTTTCTCCTCAGGGGACTTAAACCATGGGGGCGGGGGCAGATAGAGTGGGGAAGACCTCAAGAACCTCCTTTTATGCCCCAGTAAAACTCCAGAAAAAATTATGAGGTTGGAGAAGCTTGTCGTTGTCCACCTAGTCCTGTGGAAGGCCAACTATAAAAAGTGATTAACACCATTGTCTAAATTAGTATACAGTGTTACCTTTCCCATGAGAGATTACTTTTTTAAGTTTTTATTTTAATTCCACTTAATGAACATACAGTGTAATATTAGTTTTACATGTTTAATATAGTGATTCCACACTTCCATACATCACTCTGTGCTCATACAGAAAAGTGTATTCCTTAATACCCATCACCTGCTTATTTATATTTTTAATTTTTTCCCCAAACATGTTTCATTTTTTCAGTGTTCCAAGATTTATTGTTCATGCACCACACCCAGTGCTCCATGCAATACGTGCCCTCCTCAATACCCACCACCAGGCTCGCCCAGCCCCGCAACCTCTTCCCTCGAAAACCCTCAGTTTGTTGCTCAGAGTCCACAGTCTCTCTTGGTTCATCTCCTCCTCTGATTTTCCCTCATTCCACCTTCCCTTCCTTCTCACAATGGCCTCCATGTTTTTCCTTATGCTCCACAGATAAGTGAGACCATAAGATAATTGGCTCTCTCTCATTTCACTCCGCATAATCTCTTCCAATCCCGGCCACGTTGATAGAAAAATTGGATATTCATCCTTTCTAATGGAGGCATAATATTCCATTGTATATATGGACCATATCTTCTTTATCCATTCATCTGTTGAAGGGCGTTTTGGTTCTTTCCACAATTTGGCGATTGGGGCCATTGCTGCTATGAACATTGGGGTCCATGTGGCCCTTCTTTGTACTGCATCTGCTTCTTTGGGGTAAATACCCAGTAGTGCAATTGCAGGGTCATAGGGTAGCTCTATTTTTAATCTCTTGAGGAATCTCCACACTGTTTTCCAAAGTGGCTGCACCAGCTTGCAATTCCACCAGCAGTGTGAGAGGGTGCCCCTTTCTCCACACCCTCTCCAACATTGGTTGTTTACTGTCCTGTTGATTTTGGCCATTCTGACTGGTGTAAGGTGGTATCTCAGTGTGGTTTTGATTTGAATCTCCCTGATGGCTAAAGATGATGAACATTTTTTTCATGTGTCTATTAGCCATTTGTATGTCTTCTTCCCCCCCCCAAATATGTTTATTTTATTTTTTCGGTGTTTCAAGATTTATTGTTCATGCACCACACATATGCTCCATGCAATACGTGCCCTCCTCAGCACCCACCACCAGGCTCGTCCAACCCCCCATTTGTATGTCTTTTTTTGGAGAAGTGTCTGTTGATTTCTTCTGCCCATTTTTTGAGTGATTATCTGTTGTATGAGTGTTGAGTTTGAGGAGTTCTTTATAGATCTTAGATATCAGACCTTTGTCTGTAGTTGAATGACACATGTTTCTGTATCCTCTCACTTTCAGTCTCAGGTGTGTTAGGTCTAAAATGGGTCTCTCTTTTTAAAAAAAGATTTTATTTATTTATTTGAGAGAGGGAGTGAGTGAGAGAGGGCAGAGGGAGAAGCAGGCTCACTGAGCAGGGAGACCAATGCAGGGCTCTATCCCAGGACCCTGGGATCGTGACCTGAGCCAAAGGGAGATGCTTAACTGACTGAGCCATGCTGGTGCCCCTAAAATGGTTCTCTTGTAGGCAGCATATAATGGTCTTTTTTTTTTTTTTTATCCATTTTGTCACCCTGTGTCTTTTTTGTTATTTTTTTTTTATTGAAATTCCAGTCAGTTCACATACATTGTACTGTTAGTTTCAGGTGAACAATACAGTGATTCGGCACTTCCATATACTTCCCAGTGCTCACCACAACAAGTACATTCCTTAATCCTAATTATGTATTTAACCCATCTCCAATCCACCTCCCCTCTGGTAACCAGTTTGTTCTCTGTAGTTTCAATACCTGTTTCTTGGTTTGCCTCTCCCTTTCTTTTTCCCCCTTTGCTCTTTTGCTTTCTTTCTTAAATTCCACGGATGAGTGAGATCATATGGTACTCGTCTTTCTCTGGCTGACTTACTTTGCTTCACATAATACTCTCTAGCTCCATCTATGTCCTCCTATATTTTGCAAAAGGCAAGATTTCATTCTTTTTATGCCTGAGTAATATTCCATTATATATATACGCCACATTTTCAGGAGTCTATTTTAATAATTCTTATGGAGTTGTTCAGTGGTCATGAAGTCCTTTAATATTTATTTGTCTGGGTAGGTCTTTATCTCTCCTTCTATTCTGAATGATAGTCTTGCTGGATAAGGGTATTCTTGGCTGTAGAATTTTTCCACTTAGGACTTCAAATACATGATACACGCTACTTTCTTCTGGCTTGCAAAGCTTCTGTTGAAAAATGTCCTGATGGTCTTATTTGTTTTCTCTTCTAAGTTATTGACTTCTTTTGTCTTGCTGCTTTGAAAATTTTTTCTTTGTAACTATATTTTGTGAATTTAATTACTGTATGTCTTCGTTGAATCTGCTCTTATTGATTTTGAAGGGAGTTCTCTGTATCTCCTGGACTACATATCTGTTATCTTCCCCAGATTAGGGAGGTTTTCAGCTATTATTTCTTTAAATAAATTTTCGGCCCCCTTTTCTCTCTCTTCTTGTTCTGGGACTCCTATAATACAAATGTTATTATGTTTGATGCAGTCACTGAATTCCCTAAGTCTGTTCTCATTTTGCATAATACCTTTCTCTCTCTTTTGTTCAGCTTGTTGGCTTTCCATTACTCTGTCTTCTAGGTCACTAATTCATTCCTCTGCTTTCTCCAACCTACTGTTCATTCCATCAAATATGTTTTTAGTTTATTGTATCTCATATCTCTCCTATGTTTTTCCTTATCTCTGTGTTAAGGATCTCAGTCATGTCTTCTAGTCCTTTCTCAAGTCCAGTGAGTCCCTTAGAATCAATGCTTTACATTTTCAGTCAACCATGTTACTTATATCTGTTTTGCTTAGATGTCTGCCTTAGCCTTGTCCTGTTCTTTCATTTGCGGTAAATTTCTCTGTCTCCTCACTTTGTCTGCATCTCTGTGTGTGTGTTTCTGTCTGTTATGAAAGTCAGGAGAGTATCTTATGTGTGTTGCTTACACCCTGCTGTTGTGTTTGAGTCATTTTTCCTTTTAGTGTAGACATCTGCAGTGGCCCTCTGCCTGTCGTGGGCTGTTGTGGGCTGTGCTTGCTCTCTGTGGTGTTAATAGGACCCAGACAGGCCAGCTCTGATGGGGTGTGCCTCCTTGGGAACTTGGGAGCAGGGCTGCAGTATGAGCAAAATTTGCACTGGGCCACTGGTCTTATGTTGGACCCCCTAAAGCACTGCAGTGGCTGGTGGTTGTTTGCTGGAGCTCCTGGGGCCATGAGGCTGGATGCAGAACATGAGGATGGCTGGGCACAACTGGGGCTGGTGCGCAGGGCTGGTTGGGGGTGCACGGCTGGGGGTGGTGTGGCTTTAACAATATTTCTCTTCAGGGGCACCTGGCTGGCTCAGTCCTTAGACATCTGCCTTCAGCTCAGATCATGATCCCAGGATCCTGGGATTGAGCTCCCCATCAGGCTCGCTGCTCAGTGGGAAGCCTGCTTCTCCCTCTCCCATTCCCCCTGCTTGTGTTCCCTCTCTTGCTGTGTCTCTTTGTCAAATAAATAAATAAAATCTTTGTTAAAAAATTTTAAAAACCACAGTATTTTCCCTGAGCCCATGGTCAAAGCTAGCGGGCTTAGAGTGGGCTAGTCCTCAGGAGAACTCGTGGGCGTGGCACACTGCTAATGGGTTAGGTAACAAGTGTATGTGCAGCCCCAACCTCCCACAGTTGGCTCTATGTTTATGCTGGGGGCTCAGGAGAGGAAAATAGTGCTTGCCAGGTCTCTCGTTTTTGATGCCCCCTAACATGCTCCAAAATCACTATGAACAAATCTCCCATTTGCCCCCAGTGTTGTGTAAACTGCCCATTTTTATGTTGCCTCTCTGTGTTGGCTGCTGTCTCCTTAAAGGCAGTGACCCAACTATCACTTGGCTCATATCACTGGCTCACCCAGCGCTATGTCAGCTGACTTTTAAAGCACCAGACTTCAAGTCCCACAGAATTCAGCCCCTCTAGTTTTTAAAGCCAAAGTATTATGGGGATCAATCTTCCCTGTGTGAGCTCCCCGGTGTGAGGGCCCATTTCTCTGCTGTCTCCACCTTTCTGACCATCTTCACCTTTCAGATGCAGTTTTGTCTCTATATTTAGTTGTGGAATTTTTTTTCCTGCCAGTCTTCAGATCTCTCTACCAGTCTTGGTTGTGAGTGATAGCTAGTTGAAAACATGGGAAGCAGTGAACTCAGGGTCCTCTTACTCCACTATCTTCCCAAGCCGCTAACCAGAATGATTTACTTTTAAAACAAGACATAAGAGGGGTGCCTGGGTGGCTCAGTTGGTTAAGCATCTGTCTTGGGCTCAGGTCATGATCCCAGGGTCTTGGGACTGAGCCCTGCATCAGGCTCTCTGCTCAGTGGGGAGCCTGCTTCTCCCTCTCCTCCGCTTGTGCTCTATCTCTTGCTATCTCTCTCCCAAATAAACAAATAAATAAATAATCATTTTTAAAAAGTAAAAAATGAATTTAAAAAAAAGACATAAGGTGGAGAAGTCAAAGGAATGCATTCCTAATGGCAGAATATCAAAGTCTTCATGAAGAATTAATCTTGTAACAAAAAATAAACATATTTGGGGGGGAAAAAAAGAACAGAACAACAACAACAAAAAGAATATCAAAGTCTTAATATCTGGCCAGGGGAAATAATTGAGTGTGATGTCCTCCCAGTCCTTTAAAAATGTACCCAGTAAGTGACCCTGAGGGTTACATAGGCTGTGCTCACCTCCTCCTCAGGAAAAGTTTCTGATTTCAGGGCAGATGAACAGTAGCCTTTCAAACTACCCTTGAGCCCCAGGAAGAGGCCTCTCAGAACCAGGACTTGTTCTCCTTTTCTAGCCCTGTGCAGATTTGCGCCTTAGAGCAAAGAATAAAACGAAGCGTAAGAATTATGCAGATGGCTAAGATGGAATTGGGGTGAGCAGTGGTTGAAGACTGAGGAACCTCCTCCCAGTGACCTAACTACCTTGGGACGGTGGTTCCCCTCACCCAAAAACTGATGTTTTCTGTGTTTTGCTTGCAGGGAAGCTTCAGACAGAGCTTGGTAAGTGACCTTGCTTCCAATTATTTCTTCTTGTCTACCTTTTAGCATCTGATTTTCCATGTATGTTCTTCTCATTTCCCAACCAGGGATGATGCCCGGGATGGAACCCTGCTAGTCATGTGGGTGGCAGGAGAAAGGAGAGAAGGGCAGGGGTGGGTGCAAAATGCAATGTGGGAGCAGGGAAGCAGCACTGAACTTGTGTTCTAATTTTGTTTTTCCGTGGCTGCTTCAGACTGGAGAAGGGCTGGAGGCCAGGCTGGTAAGTGAAGCTCATCTCCCTCCCATTGTCCACCTTTACATTTCGACATCCCGGTCCCTTACTCTGACTAGCCAACCATACGTGTAACCAACCATATTGTAACCAACCATACAATTACCAAGCATACTTCATTCTGGCTTCTTCCACAGGCAAATGGCATGTATTAATGTATGTCACTTATTGGGGGTTATTTTCAAGTTTTACGTTTCTATTTACTTTTCTATTGTTGTGAGGTGTAAGCAATATTATACCCCGTTGGTGCCAATCCTGGTTGCACGTCAGAATCACCTAGATCCCGGCACCCACCTTCAAAGACTGACTTGTGGGTCTAGAGTGGGCATGTTACTCTATATGTAAATATTTTCCCTGTCCCTTCCTCCGTTCCCCACGTAAAGCAGTCTGATGCGTAGCTTTATTTTGTATGGATTCTTGCAAAAGGTGAATTTTGGCTTTGCACAGCATTTTCATTTCTGTAAGTGATGTTTACAGTCTTGTGCTGTCCCTTGCTTTTCTCGCTCATCACTGTGTTTCAGCATCCATCCCTGGCACCGTAGGGATGTGTCTCCTTGCCGCAGTGTTAGTCCATGTTAGTCAGCCACATTCTTCAAATAGACATCCAGCCCGCCTCTAACTCCACACCACCACACACAACGCTGCATGTGTCACTTTCTGGCCTTATGTGTAGATTTCTCTGGGATGTATACCCAGGAAGGGAATTGCTGGCCTGTAAGGGAATATGTCACTAAGTGGGAGAGAGGGATCCCCCAAAGGCAGTGAGTGCATGGGGACTCCATGTGCTTATATATAAGCCACTTTTTGGGTTGAGTTAGCCAGTTGATAGGGATGAGTGATTGCTCATTGTTCTTTCAGTCTGTTCTCCTCTGAACACTAAGTTTGGGCATCTGTTCATATGCTAGTTGACTTTTGGGGCTTCCTCTCTTGCATATTGCTAGTTCATGTCCTTTGACCATTTTTTTTAAGTAGACTCCCATGCCCAGTGTGGAGCCCAATGTGGGGCTCAAACTCACAACTCTGAGATCAAGACCTGGGCTGAGATCAAGAATCAGAAGCTTAACTAACTGAGCTACCCAGGTGCCCCTTTTGGCTATTTTTAATATGAGGTTGCTCTCTTGTATCAATTCAAGGGGACATGACATATATATGTACATAATGACTATATATTGTCATCTATGTTGACATACACACACACACACACACACACATATATACACATCAACAAAGTCTCAGAAACACAAGTCATTAGGTAAAAATTTGATGAATTTGATTTTATCAAAAGTAATGGTTTCTTTTCAGTGAGAAACCAAGGACATAGCTAATAGCAGGTGACAGGCTAGAAGAAGGAATTCACAGTGTTTAACACCAATGAGGGATTAATATCCTTATACAGATATATATTCATCAAATTTGTACCTTATGGCATATGTTTTTGAAGTTTTGTTAAAGAAAACCTTCCTCACACTTAGGTCATAAAGTTATTCTCTTGCACTTTCTTCTATTCACCTTACATGTGTTATGTGTATGTCCTTATACTGACATCTGAAATTTGCCATCTTATTTGGTGCCAGGTGAGAATACAGCTGTTTTTCTTCATAGAGTCAGTTCCCTGGTGCCATCTACTATGCCGACTGTGATTTCCCCATTGATGTGGGGTTTGCCTTTAGTTCATATTTGGTTCTCATGTGTGGATGGATCTATCAGTTGACCACCTATTACTTCATTGTTTGCACTGTTATGACTTTTATAGTACCCACAAGTACAAGTTTTCTTCCATTTCTGCTTTCTTTTAAAAGTGAATGGACCTTTTTAGGTCCATTTTAAATTTTAGGGTGCATTTACAAAATTCCTTGAAAAAAATCCAAAAGCAGTTTTGCATGGGATTGCTTTGAATTTATAGATAAATTTAGAAAGAATCAACATCTTTATAGAATTGAGTTATTCTATGCAAGAGCTATATGTTTTTAAAGTTCTACTGATTATTCTGATGTTAACCCGGGACTTAAGGGCCCTGCTGTAAATTTTTGGAACTCTGAAAACTTCTTTTACTTTTGCTCTTTTGTGACTTGTTGATCTCTCTGTTACAAAGCAGAATAAGATAAAATAAAACAGAAATCCATCCAGAATGGTTCATGTTAAGAAAAGAGGCAAAGCAGGATGCCTAAAGGACATTTTAGGGTGGGAGCCATGCTCAGCCAGTCTCCCTCAGACCGAGCCTACTGGTCAGAGATTAAAATTTCTTGTGCAACTTTCAGGGCATCCCATTCACCTGTATCGGTCCTCTTTGCCCACGTGCCTTTGTTCTCCTGCCTTTTTCAGTACCAGGTTTGATCGCATGCAGATCTGGTATAACCCAGCACTGACACCAACCACTTACCTAATTCTAAATTCCCAGAGAAATGCCACTGTGAGCCCAGACCATTCTGGACTCCCAACTAGCTGTCATGGTGGGAATGAGATCATTGGTTTTGTAGCATCCCTCGTGCATTTTGAACCTCCTACAAGGTTGCTTTGGTTAGAGTTACTGACCCAGATCTTTGAGTCTCTTTTTTTCTTTCTGTTTGGTTTCAGAGTGGAGAGCAGCCCAACAATATGCAGGTAACTGAAGTCAAGGGACTGTGACCTTGACTGGGGTTGGTTGGATCTTAAACAGAAGGGAGGTGGTAAGATCTGAGACTGGAGGAAGGATCTGTCCAGGAACCAAGTATGGAGCCTACACACACAAACATATAAGCTTACTTTTGCACATACACAACGTGACACATATGCCTACATGTGCACACATTCACACATACATGCTTGTACGCACACATCTGATTACACTCACACATGCACTTTTTTGTGTACACACATCTCCTCCTAAAAGCACATTACTTTCTGGGTTTTACTAGATTTGTTTCCATCTGGCAAGAAGGCTGCTAGGGCCAGTTTGTAGGAACTTCTCATTTAACAGAAGAGATCCTTGGGGTTCCCATCTATCAAGTAGGTGTGCTTTGAGGGGTGGGGTATTGGAGGGCAGGGCACCGGACTGGATGATCTCAGAGGTCCCTTTCAGTTTTAAAATCCTAACATTGCTATAAAACTGAGGCTCAGAGCTCATGTGATTATCTTAAGGTCATCAGTGAGGAACTGAACCAGCCTGGAGTCCTTTCCTCTTGACCAGGAATTGGGGGAAATGAGCCCGCCTCCATCCGGGCGAATTTACCTTGTTTTCTATCTCTGATCTCCATGGCACCTAGTATGGCATTTAGGAAACTTCCAGTTCAAGAAATAAATAGGATTCTTCTAATGGCTTTCAAGTGCTCAGAAGTGCCTCGCAAGCTGCCTCAGGACACAGGGGTGGTTTCAGGGGTGGGAGCGACCACCAGGAGCGCCAGAAGTTTACCTTCGGGGAAGGAGACAGGCAGGACCCAGAACCACCCTTCCGAGGCACTAACTCTGTGTCTCTGCACAGTGGACGTAACCCTCGATCCAGCCTCAGCGCACCACTGCCTGGAAGTCTCCGAGGATGGCAAGAGCGTGTCCTCTTGCCCAGCAGTGCTCGGCTCCGTAGAAGGGGACCCCCAGCGGTTCTCTGAGCAGACGTGTGTGCTGAGCTGTCAGCGTTTCTCTGCTGGCTGCCACTACTGGGAAGTGCACGTGGGCAGGCGCAGCCGCTGGTTCCTGGGTGTGTGTCTGGCCTCAGTGCCGCGCTCGGGGCCCGTGCACCTAAGCCCAGCCAATGGCTACTGGGTGATGGGGCTGTGGAACCACTGCGAGTACTTCATCCTGGACCCACACCGCATTGCGCTCACCCTGCGTGTGCCGCCCCGGCGTGTGGGCATCTTCCTGGATTGGGAAGCAGGAAAACTGTCCTTTTTCAATGTGTCAGATGGCTCCCACATCTTCACCTTCACCGACACCTTCTCAGGGACGCTCTGTGCCTATTTCAGGCCCAGAGCTCATGACGGTGGTGAGCACCCGGATCCCCTCACCATCTGCCCATTGCCTGTCAGAAGGACACACATCCTTGAAGAGGATGACATGGATACCTGGTTACAGCCTTATGAGCCCTCGGATCCCACCCTGGGCCTGTGGTAAGGTACTCCCTTGCCTGTAGGTCTGGGTCTTTGGCAACTTCCTGGATCCCTGGCTGGGATTTGCTCTCCTATTTCCTCTGGAGTGGAGGAAACATCACCAAAATGTCAGCAAAAGCTAAAGACTCAGCCCAGCAGAAGCAAACAAAAAGAGGAAACTTTGCCTGTAGGTGTATGCATATATATATGATTTTCTTTAATGAATAGAGGGAATTCCAAAGCTTGTTTGTGTATATGGTAGGACTAAGCAAAGGAGGAACAATAAATTCATGTTGTTGGGAGCCACAGTGTTTACTGTGGGAGACCAGAAAGAGACTGGAATGGGGGAAAGATGGTGGGAAACCTTACTGGATTGGATAAGAGGTATCTGTTAACTTGTAATTTTTAAAATGGTTTTTAGATATGTATTCTAGCTCCAAAATGTCTGGAAGCAATGACACTTCATAAGTAGTGAGTTCACTTAGGGCTTAGATCCCAGCTTTAAATGTCATTTCCCATTGAAATGAACTTGGAGAAATGGCTGATTCCAGGGTTGGAGCAGAGAAGTGCCAGGGTTGGAACATCCTGTGTTCAAATGTGTTCAGAAACTGATGGGGCCACAGGCCAGGGTGAAGAGACTCCACCGATCAGTTATGGAACAAGTTGAATTTTAAAATGAATCATGACAAGGATGAATAATGACAAGAATTGATAAACGAGGGATCGGGCAAATAAGAAAATTCCCTGTGTATGCTGAGAGGTTTTTCAGTCAGAGATGAAATACAGAACTACAGAAAGAGGAAAAAAGAAAATGAAAGAATAACTCTGTGAACTCACAGTTTTTACAATGTACGGGTAAATGGAGCACACACACACAATGATAAGTAGGTACATAGATTTGTGTGTGGACACGTATGGTTCCTGGCTCTCTCAGTTTTTATACCTTAAGAACAATAACACTTCAGTACCAATGAGCACACCTAGCATCCAGAATTTAGTTTTTAGTGATATAAGGAACCAAGACTCCTTTGAGAAGTGGTGGACTCCAGGGCTGAGTCAGGGAAAATGCAAGATAGGTGTGATATTATGATTAATGAAAAGAATATGGTCTTCCACCTAGATTCTGGCATAGAACTCCTGAAACCCTTAAGATTTCCTAAGTGATAAGAGCTTTCAGGGTGTCTTTTGATATTTATAACAAGTCCCTTCAACCACACTTCAGTTATGTTAATGAAATGACTTTTGGAAAGCCTCTTAAGGGTGGAGCTGGTTTTCAGAGGAACCAACTATGTGATTAAAAGGTTGAAATTTAGCCCCCTTCCATTGCACAGTGAAGGAAATAATCAACAAAACTTAAGGACAATCTACTGAATGGGAGAAGATATTTGCAAAGGACATATCTGATAAAGGGTTAGTAACCAAATCTAGAAAGAACTTATAAAACTCAACACCCCCAAAAAACAAATGCTCCAGTTTAAAAAAATGGTCAGAAGACATGAAAAGGCATTTTTCCAAAGGACACATACAGATGGCCAACAGACACATGGAAAAATGCTCAACATCAGTCATCATCAGGGGAATGCAAATCAAAACTACAGGGAGATATTACCTCGCACCTGTCAGAATGGCTAAAATGAACACCACAGGAAACAATAGGTGTTGGCGAGGATGTGGAGAAAGGGGAAACCTCTTACACTGTTGGTGGGAATGCAAACTGGTACACCACTCTGGAAAAACAGTATGGAGGTTCCTCAAAAACTTAAAAATAGAACTGCCTTATGATCCAGCAATAGCACTACTGAGAATACTAAGAATACAAGAAAACTAATTCAGAGGGATACATGAACCCCCATGTTTATTGCTGCATTATTTACAATAGCTAAGATATGGAAGCAAACCAAATGTCCATCAGTTGATGTATGGATAAAGAAGAGGTGGTATATATGTACAATAGAATATTACTCAGCCATAAAAAATGAAGTCTTGCCATTTGCAATGATGTGGATAGAGCTAGAGAGTATAATGCTAAGGGAAATAAGTCAGTCAGAGAAAGACAAACACCACACGATTTCACTCATATGAGGAATTTAAGAAACAAAAGGAATGAAGGAAAAAAGACAACCCAAGAAACACTCTTAATTATAGAGAACAAACTGGTGGTTACCAGAGGGGGGTGATGGGGGGATTAAGTAGGTGATGGGGATTAAGGAGGGCTCTTGCTGTGATGAGTACTGCTGTTGTATGGAAGGATCGAATCACTATATTGTACATGTAAAACTAATATTACCCTGTATTATTAGACTAACTAGACTTTATTAAATAAAAACTTTTTAAAATTTTTAAAAAATAACAATAAAAACTTTAAAAAATGTTAAGTGAAATATGTCAGTCAGAGAAAGACAAATACTATATGATTACACTCATATGTGGAGTTTAAGGTAAAATGAGCAAAGGGGGAATAAAGAGAGACAAACCAAGAGAGAGACCTTAATTATAGAGAACAAACTGATGGTTACCAGAGGGGAGAGAGTTGATGGGATGGGTGAAGTAGGTGATGGCTACTACAGAGAGCACTTATGATGAGTAACTGGTGATGTATGAATTGTTAAATTACTATATTTTACATCTGAAACAAATATAACACTATATTAACAACCAGAATTAAAATAAAAACTTAAAAAAATTACAGCCTTGTTAACATACCATGTGTGATATTCAGAAAATGTTAGTTTTCTATAATCATTTGCATTAGTGTGCAAATACTTTGGGGTCCTACTCACAAATATTATATGATAACATTAAAAATAATGTTCCTTGGGGTGCCTGGGTGGCTCAGTGGGTTAAAGCCTCTGCCTTCGGCTCAGGTCATGATCTCAGGGTCCTGGGATCGAGCTCTGCATCGGGCTCTCTGCTCAGCAGGGAGCCTGCTTCCCCCTCTCTTTCTGCCTGCTTCTCTGCCTGCTTGTGATCCCTCTCTCTCTGTCAAATAAATAAATAAAATCTCTAAAAAAAAATTGTTCCTTGACTGTATACAATGATTATTGTTCCTTTGATTGTTCTTATACATTAAATAAGAAAAACAAACATATAGCTGATACAAAAGGCAAGTTACATTATTTTTAAATAACCAATAACTCTCTTCTCTTATTGATTTGTTCTATCACATTGACTGATTTGTGAATGTTGAACCACCCTTGGATCCCAGGGATAAATCCCACCTGGTCATAGTGGACAATCTTTTTAATGTGCTGTTGGATCCTATTAGCAAGGATCTTGTTGAGAATCTTGGCATCCATATTCATCAGGGATATTGGTCTGAAATTCTCCTTTTTGATGGGGTCTTTGCCTGGTTTGGGGATCAGGGTAATGCTGGCTTCATAGAACGAGTCTGGAAGTTTTCCTTCTATTTCTATTTTTTTGGAACAGTTTCAGAATAACAGGTATTATTTCTTCCTAAAATGTTTGGTAGAATTCCCCAGGGAATCCATCAGGTCCTGGACTATTGTTTTTTGGGATTTTTTTTTTTTAAAGACTTTATTTATTTGACAGAGAAAGAGAGGGATCACAAGTAAGCAGGGAGACAGGCAGAGAGAGGGAGAAGCAGGCTCCCTGCTGAGCAGAGAGCTAGATGCAGGGCTCAATCCCTGGACCCTGAGATAATGACCTGAGCCAAAGGCAGAGGCTTTAACCCACTGAGCCACCCAGGTATTCCTTGGGAGTTTTTTGATCACTGCTTCAATCTATTCAGGTTGTCAATTTCTTTGTGTTTCAGTCTTGGAAGTTTATAGGTTTCCAGGAATGCATCCATTTCTTCCAGGTTGCTTAACTTATTGGTATATAACTGTTGATAATAATTTCTGATGATTGTTTCTATTTCCTTGGTTTTAGTCGTGATCTCTCCCCTTTCATTCATAATTTTGTTAATTTGGGTCTTCTCTCTTATCTTTTGGATTAGTTTGGCCAGTGGTTTGTCTATCTTATTGATTATTTCAAAAAATCAATTTCTGGTTTCATTAATGCATTCTACTGTTTCTCTAGTTTCTAACTTGTAGATGTCTGCTCTAATCTTGATTATTTCCCTACTTGTGCATGCGGTTGGCTTAATTTGTTGCTGATTTTCCAGTTCTTTAAGGTGTAAAGGGAGCTGGTGTGTTCGAGATTTTTCAATTTTTTTTGAATGAGGCTTGGATGGCTATGTATTTCCACCTTAGGACTGCCTTTGCCGTGTCCCATAGGTTTAGCATCGATGTGTCTTCATTCTCATTGGTGTCCACGAACTGTTTAAGCTCATCTTTGATTTCCTGGTTGATCCCAGCATTCTTGAGCAGGTTGGTCTTTAGCCTCCATGTGTTTGAATTCCTTCCAAACTTCTTCTTGTGGTTGAATTACAGTTTCAGAGCATTTTGGTCTGAGAAAATACAGGGAATCATCTCAATCTTTTGGTATTGGTTGAGTCCTGATTTGTGACCCAGTATGTGGTCTATTCTGGAGAAAGTTCCATGTGCACTCGAGAAAAATGAGTATTCTGTTGTTTTAGGGTGGAATGTTGTGTATATTTCTATGAGATCCATCTGGTCCAATGTGTCATTCAAAGCTCTTGTTTCTTTATTGATTTTCTGTTTAGATGATCTGTCTGTTACTGAGAGTGGTGTATTAAGGTCTCCTACTATGATTGTATTCCCATCAATGTGACTCTTTATTTTGATTAACAGTTGGTTTATGGAGTTGGCTGCTCCTATATTGGGGGCATAAATGTTTACAATTGTTAGATCTTCTTGGAGGATAGACCCTTTCAGAATGATGTAATGTCCTTCTGTATCTCT